>JALIZH010032988.1:1827500-1972500 GCA_030522465.1 Rhipicephalus appendiculatus
GTTGAGGCAGCACGTACTATTGATGTTTCACACATTTATACCCATACACAAATAATATCACAGGAGAATCTGTTGCTGGCCCTGTTGGTACATACTTGAATAAGCGAAAAAAGAAAGCTTAGGGACGCGTGCACAAGAAGAGAGGACGACAGACACACGCTGGAACTTGCCAACAGGTTTAATGAAAACCATCACATATAATGTTCCCAGGAAAGCCAAGCGCGCATGCGTCTTACATAAAACACGTGTGATTCACCAAAGGAGAGAATGACATCATTAACCACATTTTTCTAAATAAGCAATCTCTTTCCTTGATAGTGATAGCGAAGGTACACTAACGAATTTGTTCGAACCGTGTTTCCAGATTTGATACGCTTCAATCACTTCACGTTCGTATTGCGCGGTTCCCTTACCAATATTCTGCGTACCTTTCAGATCGGGAGAACACCTGCACACACGGCAATGAGCAGGCAGAATTTGCTCCTCCTCCTGACCTGATAGACGCTTCATGTTCTTTTAATCGGACATTAATGCATCGTCCCGTTTGTCCTATATACACACAACCACACGACAATGGAATGCGATAAATAACCGTTGTGGTGCACGAAGGGAAAGAAGATTTATGGCCGGTACAGAAGACACTCCTAGGTTGCCGCCCATCAATCTTACCACAGAGACCTGATAGCTTACACGGCGCCGAAAACACAACGCGCACACCGTGCCGTGTGGCAGCCTTTTTCACGTTATGTGAGACCTTGTGGATGCACGGCATGACTTCTACTTTCTTACGGTCATCATTAGCAGTTTTGTTAGCACGGCTAACTCGTTCTTCGTTAGGTGCTTGTTTCAACTTTTTTTGTTTTGTCTCAGTTACTGCCTTATGAACAGCTTTAGGGAAGCCAGCCGCCTCTAGACGTTTTATCTGTTCGTAAAAACTTTGCTCCATCGAGTAATGGCAGCTTCTTCTCAGGGCATTGTTGATGCATAAGGTGCCATCGCTCGATGGGGCAAAGCTTTTACGAACAGATAAAACGTCTGGATACGGCTGGCTTCCCTAAAACCGTTCTTAAGGCAGTAATTCTGAGACAAAACTAAAAAGTTTAAACAAGCGACTAAAGAAAAACGACTTAGCAGCGCTAACAAAATTGCTAATGATGACCGAAAGGGGAGTGGAAGTCCTGCCTTACATCCACAAGGTCTCATATAACGTGAAAAACCGGCAGATCCCACGCACTGTGGGAATCGATGTAATGCGAAGCAGCCAGCAAGGAGCAAATCATGCTGTACATTATATGCATGCCATGATTTACATGTTAGGACCTGTAAT
Source organism: Rhipicephalus appendiculatus (assembly GCA_030522465.1). Classification (NCBI taxonomy): domain Eukaryota; kingdom Metazoa; phylum Arthropoda; class Arachnida; order Ixodida; family Ixodidae; genus Rhipicephalus; species Rhipicephalus appendiculatus. Next base: position 1,828,828 of record JALIZH010032988.1, read on the forward strand.
TTATGTTCGTCATCATCAGCTCAACCCGATGATGACGAACAACTTGAGCTTATGTTCGTCATCAGCACCATGAGCGTGGCATTCAAGTCATATTGCACATTAAATGTCATGATTTCCATATTACCACTTGTCATTTATGTTCGTCATACAGCCACGTCACGCAATACCAAATTTCGTGTATATCAAGCTAGCGAAACGGCCTCGAGCGTTCCAGGAGCGTGGCATGCAAGTAATGTTGCACATGATATATCATGATTTCTATATTACCACTTGTCATTTATGTTCGTCATAAAGTGACGTCATGTAATACCAAATTTGTTGTATATAAATCTAGCGAAATGGCCGCGAGCATGCCATGAGCGTGGCCTGCAAGTCATGTTGCACGTGACATGCCATGATTTCCATATTAGCACTTGTCATTTATATTCGTCATACATTCACGTCACGTAATACCAAATTTGGTGCATATCAAGCTAGCGAAACGGCCGGGGGGCGTGCCATGAGCGTGGCATGCAAGTCATGTTGCACATGACATGTCATGATTTCCATATTACCACTTCTCATTTAAGTTCGTCATACAGTCACGCCACTTTTGCATATCAAGCTAGCGAAACGGCCGCAAGCGTGTCATGAGCGTGGCATGCAAGTCATGTTGCACATGACGCGTCATGATTTCCATATTACCACTTCTCATTTAGGTTCGTCATACAGTCACGTCACGCAATACCAAATTTGGTGCATATCAAGCTAGCGAAACGGCCGGGGGCGTGCCATGAGCGTGGCATGCAAGTCATGTTGCACATGACATGTCATGATTTCCATATTACCACTTCTCATTTAAGTTCGTCATACAGTCACGCCACTTTTGCATATCAAGCTAGCGAAACGGCCGCAAGCGTGTCATGAGCGTGGCATGCAAGTCATGTTGCACATGACGCGTCATGATTTCCATATTACCACTTCTCATTTAGGTTCGTCATACAGTCACGTCACGCAATACCAAATTTGGTGCATATCAAGCTAGCGAAACAGCCGCGAGCGTGCCATGAGCGGGTATGCAAGTCATGTTGCAAATGACGTGTCATGATTTCCATATGACCACTTTGCGTTTATGTTCGTCATATAGTCACGCCACGCAATACCAAATTTGGTGTATATCAAGCTAGCGGAACGGCCGTCAGCGCACCATGAGCGTGACATGTAAATCATGTTTTACATAACATGCAAGTCATGATTTTCATATTACCACCTGTCATTTATGTTGGTCATGCAGAAATGTCTCATCGTACCAATTTTTGGATATATCAAGTTAAGAAAACGGCCACAGGAGCACTACAGCCATGACGTGTAAATCATACTTTTCATGACAAGTTAGTCCTGATTTTCATGATATGACCAGTCATTCATGTTCGTCATACAGTCATGTTATGCCATACCAGTTTTGGTATAAATCCTATTAATGATTACGGCCAGGAGAGCACAAAGTCGTATATAGATAGATAGATAGATAGATAGATAGATAGATAGATAGATAGATAGATAGATAGATAGATAGATAGATAGATAGATACGCTCAAAGTCGCCGAAGGTCGCTAAGAAATGCTTCGCATTTGAAAAGGTTGCCACACGGCATGGTGTTCGTGTTGTGTTTTCGGCGCCGTGTAAGCTATCAGGTCTCTCTGGTAAGATTGATGGGCGGCAACCTAGGAGTGTCTACTGTACCGGCCATAAATCTTCTTTCACTTCGTGCACCACAAAGGTTATTTATCGCATATCCCATTGTCGTGTGGTTGCGTGTATATAGGACAAACGGGACGATGCATTAATGTCCGATTAAAAGAACATGAAGCGTCTATCAGGTCAAGAGGAGGAGCAAATCTGCCTGCTCACTGCCGAGTGTACGGCTGTTCTCCTGTTCTGAAAGGTACGCAGCTTGTTGGTAAGGGAACCACGCAATACGGACGTGAAGTGATTGAAGCGTATCAAATCTGGAAATATGGTTCGAACAAATGCGTTAGTGTACCTTCACTAACACTATCAAGGAAAGAGATTGTTTATTTAGAAAAATGTGGTTAAGGGAAGGAAGGAAGCAAACAGGAAGGGAGAAGTCAGGGAGGTTAACCAGAAAGACTTCTGGTTGACTACCCTACACTGGGAGATTAGGGAAGGGGAATAGAAAGATGAGAGAGAGGAGGGAAGAGAAGAAAGAGAGAGAGAGGCAGTGAAATTCAGTGCAGCCTGTGGAACTGCACCGCAATTTAGAGGCGTTCACACAAGCCCGTCGTCCTCAAAAAGCACAAGAGGGCTTTCACTGCCTTGTGGGCTGTCGAGAGATGTGGACGGTGCTGTAATAGCACCTGCACAGAAAGTGGTCGATCATCCAGTCGCCGCAATGCGTTGGCAAGTACTTGTCTCTCTGAGGCAAAACGAGGACAGTGGCACAGCAGGTGTTCGATATTTTCGTCGGTGCCGCAAACATCGCATGCCGCACTGGCTGTCACTCCGATTAACGTTGTATATGCTTTCGTGAAAGCAACTCCCAACCAAAGGCGATAGAGAAGCGAAGCTTCGCGTCGATGAAGGCCGGATGGAGGCCGGAGTTGCAGTGAAGGGTTAAGTTGATGCAGTCTGGTATGTCGTATGTTTGGCGCGTTCCACTCAGTCGGTGTGAGACTGCGGGCCATTTGAAGAATCTGCCTCGCAGCGTCTGTTCTTGAAAGCGGAATTGGAACTATGTTTGCTTCCTGATGCGATGCGCGAGCAGCATTATCCGCGGAATCATTTCCGCTGATACCACAATGTCCTGGTGACCACTGAAAGTCAATGTCGTGGCCTTTTTGTATTAAGTGGTGGTGAAGTTTCACGGTTTCATATGTTAACTGTTCGTGACATCCACGTCAGAGAACTGACCGCAGGCACTGTAACGCCGGTTTTGAGTCAGAAAACACAGCCCATTTACTTGGCCCTTCTTCAGAATCGATGAGTTCCAGTGCACTACGCAGAGCCGCAAGCTCTGCCGCCGTAGACGTCGTCGCATGTGAAGTCTTAAAACGCAGAGTTACCCGTTTGGTGAATCACACGTGTTTTATGTACGACGCATGCGCGCTTGGCTTTCTTGGGAACATTATGTGTGATGGTTTCAATAAACCTGTTGCAAGTTCCAGCATGGGTCTGGCGTCCTCTCTTCTTGTGTATGCTCCCTAAGCTGGTTTTTTTCGTTTCTTCACAAATAATTTGCCTGAAAAAAAAAATGTTTGCGAATATTCGAAAATTTTGAATATCGAATTGAATAGTGTTCTATTCGATGCGGTATTTGAATCAAATAGTGTATATTGGAAATACCGAATACTTTTAGAATATTTTCAGAATAATTAGCACCGACGGGAAAACTCCTAAGTAATGAAACGTTGGAACAGCGAGGGGTCATTTTTGTTTAATTTAACAATGGAATTACCAAGATGTGAGCAGCTACAGCTTTTAAGGGACTATCGATGATATGTCGATCACGTGATAAAAGAGTTTTTACTTAAAAGTGTGTTGTCAGCGAAGCGAACGTGTCGCCAATCCATTATCAACATGAGATTGGTCATGGGACGTCCGGTGGGGAAAACGGCCGCATTCTCATACAGACGTGCAATTTTTGTACACATTTACATGGCTAGCAACAGGCGCAAGTGTTACGTTGATGTAAATTTTCTTATAGATGCAGCATTCGACAATGATATTTACCTGCCTTTGATACTGAGGTCTATGATGCGAGAACTAGTTGATCTGTTTCATTAAATGTTTATTTGCATGGGCGGTGTTCCTTTCAACATTGTTGAAATCATATGTCTCAGTTTTATCTGAAGGCTGGTGACAAAGTGTCACCGTGAATATTGTAGTCGCTGCCGTATGCAGTGTACAGCTGCAAAATATCCCGAGTGCTTTAGTCGCTCAAACATAAAAGCTTACCTATGTTTACATAGCTGTAGTAGTTTTTGTCGGGTAAAAGTGATCGTAATATTCCTTTTTTAAAGTTAGTGAGTATTTCTTGCAAATAAAATGTTATGAAATTCTAGAGCTGCTTCGAAAATGGTTGCCTTACTATTCGAAAACGACTCGAATAGTATTCGATTCAGTGTCATCCCCATTCGATTCGTGTTCGATTAGGTTCGAAAATTCACTATTAGCACGCCACTAAAGACTATATGCTACGCGATAACATTCCCCTCCTTTCCCTCCTACTCACCCTCACTCAGTCCTCCTCACCCTCATTTCTCTTTCCAGTCTCCTGTACTATTCGAGGCTGTGAACTTGCTGCGAAGCAAAGGACACATATTAGCGCAAACTAGGAAACAAAGGCTCGAGAAAGAAGTTGGAGGAAGCTGATAGGTCTGGCGCTAAACTCTGACTGTACGAAAGGTGAATGCAGGAGAATGCAACAATTTGCGCATGCGCGCGTCAGCACTTCTTTCTCGAGTCTCTGTTTCATAGTTTGCGCTAAAGTATATCTCTTTGATGTCAAGCAGGTTGTCCAGCCACAAGTCTTACTATTCACTAATGAAACCTCGTTGTTTTATTCTTTCTTAGTTTTCATTTAGGTCGATGTGTCGTTCTATTGTCTTATGTTTCATCCCGACCATACGGGATTCCGTCGAAATCTCGATTCAGCTCATAATACACCAAGCAGAGGAAACGCCATCGGCTTCATTGTGCACGCGTTCCCATTGCGAACTGTGATATATTTAACGAAATTTGTCGTTGAAAATGTTGAAATTGTGAAGTCACACAGCCAGTTCGATCCGGTTAAATTACGAAGTTTAAACAAATTTATGCGTCGCCCATTGTCACCACGTTTGCAGAACCACGATATTTGCTGATTGCGGTCCGTGGGAACCGGCTGGCACATTTTTTACGCAGAAATACTTGTTGGAAACCAGGTACGGTGAGGCCTCCTCAACAAATAATATATAAGAATTCGTGCCATGGGGCTACTGGGATAGTCAACCGCCCGGGCCTGGTCTTTTCTTTTATTCTCACAGGTTTTTGCAGCAAAAAAACGAGAACATCAGCAGAATTAGAGGCTTGCCTATAGTCACTACCCCGCCGAAGTTCGAGTAAAAAAAATGTCTACGCAAAGATTGCAACCTTGCCCCCAGTGAAACTATAGTCCAGCAGCAAGAGGAACACAAAGATCGACAGTAAAAGCAAACCCCAAAAAAACAAGCATTCACTGCAGGCAACAGGACCCCTCAGGCTTCGAACAACGCACAATCGAGAAAGTTACCTTGCTCCGGATTGATCATTTAACCGATTTTCACGCTCCTTTGTTTACGCGTGGTAGGAGCCGACCAGATCACGCGTGCTCCTCGATTCTTTCTCTCCGCAATCGCGGTTGACGTTCAAACGTCGATACGCTACCGTAACAATTATCGATACGTCAGACAGGCCGAGAAACCTTTGTTCTTTCGCTCGATGCGTCATATTCTTGCAAGATACAGGCAACGTAAGAATCTGAAACGACGGGCAACGTCAACTCTTCTCAAGCTCACGTCAAAATCTCTGTAGCTTTCACGAGCATGGTGTCGTAGTGATTGATGAAAAGAGCCCCTCAAACGCGAAAACGAATCTTGCGGCTTGTGCTTGTTCGTTTCAAGAAAGAAGTAACGTCGAGGCTAATGGGTGAGAAAGAAAGAAAACTCCAGAAGCAAGCAAAAGAGCCGACTGCTTTTCAAGAACGGAAACACGCTCGCGAACACCACGCCTTCGCAGCATTCCATCGTTCTTAAAGAGTATAGCTTTCGGTGTCCAAGACCGCAAGTCGACGAACAGCGAGCCTGGCACAAAATGCCCGCCGGCTTGGCGGCCGCGCGAACAATTCAACTGGTTCGTTGTTTTCCTCGGAACACTTTCTTTACGTTCCCCTCTCTTGGCTGTACAGAAGGTGCGGATTAAGCCAACCGTGCACCCGTCGCAGTTTTGTATCGCTTTGGCTTTTTTCTGTTTATCTCTTTTTCGCGTCTCCAACGAAACTGGTATCCTTTCGACATGTGCCGATATATCTGAGGGGTGACCTTTAATTCGTCACCGCGCCGGGGTTGGTCCGTTTTTTGAGGGTGGCCGACTATATAAGCGCACTGGATCGCTTTTCGAGAATCAGTGCCTCCCCAAGCAACTCCGGCAGCAGTCCAAATATGAAGACCATTGTGAGTAGTCCGGTGCTGACTCTGTCTACGCTTCATGGATACATGCGTAGAGGGCTCAGCGTCATCTGCTTTCAAATTTTCTTATTAGAATTCGTCGATATTGTTTTGGTGCTTTTCTCACAGGATCAGTTAGGATCGCATAGCGCACTATCCACTACGATTATGCAGACATTCATTATACTTCAAAGAGAAATCTAAGTAGGATTCAACGAAGCAGATCTGCACAAGTAAAAAGGCAATAAAGGGCGCCATTTGGTGTTAGGCTTAGGGAAATCACATCAACACACTGTCACATGAACAAAAGCGTAAGAGAAGTTACGTGTCCTTTTTGGTGAAAGTTAGAAATGACATGCCAGAAAAAAGTGAAAGTGATTACAAAGAGAACTTCCTTGCAACAGAGGCCAAACACCCATCTCTCTGCAATGAGCGCGAGGCGCTCTGCCGACTGAGCTACAGCATCGGTCGTTCTCGTCCATTTTCTCGGATATTAGGGTACCAGTAGAAAGACCAACCCTGGGAATGTTAGCCGGCGCTACTACTCACGACAGGGTGGGACACTGTTACGTTGGCCATTCGTGCCCGCGAACTTATGTTATAGAGTTACAGTTTAGAAAACAAAACCTCTTGCCGAGGGCTCCTGGGCTGGATTCACTGGTTAATTTTCGCCGCAGAATCGATGTAAATAACTGTAGTACAGAATCTCAGTCGCCAAAGCCTACTCTCCGTTACCGCGAAATCTCGAGAAAAACAACCACATGGCAGGCCAGTTGTTGCTCAGTAAACTGAGATATTTTGATAGAATAGTTATACTTATGCACAGTTTCGGTGTCTTAAAGCTACAGTCCTGAATGCAAACTTGCATATTTGGCCCTGAACTAAATATTTCGATAAAACTGCTCTCACTGTTGAACCCTGCGTTGCGTTTCCTGCCTCACTTCACCAACAGCATTCAAGATGTTTTGCTTTTCATTTCTTGCATACACCATTTCAAAGGAGGCCTCAACGCATTATCTACCAATTACGTTGCCCTCTGCGATGTGATGCTATGAATTAGCGCGTTAGTTAACTGTTATGAGCAGTGGCCCGCGTTCTGCACAACTTGTTTTGCCTGCCCGATTTTCTTGTATTGAATACTTGGTCACAAGAAACATGCTTTCTTGAGTACATCCTGACGGTGTGGATTTGTGAACGGCGATAACTGTTTTGGTAACACGAGACAAAAGAAGCATGGTATAAACTGCAATTTACTGCAAGTGCATATATTTCGTGTGCTCTCATGAGTGGCCTCATCGCATTCTAAGTGAAAGCATCTCGAAAGCTAAATATATTTTTGATGTATCAATGCATTTTATATGAATGCACTTGTCCCAGCAACGTAGCAGCAGTAACAGTCACTAGATAGATCTTAGTTTTCAAAGGCAATGATTATGTGTAATCACAGCTGCATTAAAGTTTCTGGTATTCGAAAAAAAAGGCACCAGGAAAACGACTGAATGCTAAATAAAGCTTAGTGGTGTTCACATGTTGTTGACGTCACCAGGAGTCATAAGCAACTCGACGGCGGTTAGCAACAAAGTACTGTGCTACTCTCTTAGAGAAGACAACGTTTAAGGCGTTGCCACTCCAGACATGCGCTTGTTATCATCATCATTCTTGCAGCTGTGCACCCTCGTCGTCCTGGTCGTTCTGGCTGCGGCCAACGCTGGCTACTACGGCTACGGCCACGGCTACGGTCATGGCTACGGCCACGGAGGATACAGCCACGCCCTCACTCACCACTATGACAACCAAAGAGCACACTACGGATACGGTGGATACGGCCACGGCCATGGCGGATACGGCGGATACGGCGGATACGGTGGATACGGAGGCTATGGCCACGGTTATGGAGGATATGGTGGCTATGGTGGTTACGGCCACGGCTACTATGGCTAGGCAACTGAACCTCTGACCGAAAACCCGAACAACGGATGACATGGGCGAGCACAATAAACAACAGGTCTTCACTATTTCATGTTTGTTTGTTTTTATTTATTTCTGCCTACAGCTTCTATGGAACGAGATTACAGTTTAATTGGCTCATGTTAAATTTTGGAGGAAATACCTCTGCCATAGAATTTTATATGTATTATAATCTATATGCGGGCGAATTAGAACATATCCATTCTTGGACAGCGCACAAGACAACACACCAGAGAAAACACCGGACAAGCGCTGACCCAGCGCTTGTGCAGTGTTTTCTCTCGTCTTTTGCTTGTTGTCCACTACGCGAGAATGAAAAATTTTACATTCTGGCGTATACATGATGTGTCCATGCATCCCTGTTCATCTTGTCGAAAAGTCCGAGTCAACACGTTTTCGAAAGCTGTGCTTTATTCGACGCTGCTGCACAGCATTTGAACATATTAACCTGATTGTGACGCCCCATAAGAGTTCCCATGCGATGTTTTTTTGTGCTCAACCGCACTCACTGAAAAAATCGTACTCCCTTTCTTATAGATAGCATGCTCGTATTAATGACTGCCAACTATTTATGTATGGGCAGAACGCGTTATCGGGTTAGTTCATTAACCTTCACTGGCTCACCATACAGGCTTTCCATCATAAGGATTGCGCTTATTAATTTTGCAAATATTGATCATTTAGTCGACCCAGGCGCTTCTTAGCGCTTTTCAGATTTTCTGTCTGGCCTGTCTGGCTGTGGAAAAGAGGGATACTGATTTAATGGGTGCTCAAGCTCGTAAAAAGGGTCACATTTTAAATAAATAAGTAATAGCACACACTCGAGGAAGGTTTTGATATTTCTCTCGGCTTCTGGGAACCGTATCTGTAAATATTTCTTGATAAGTGCCAATTATCTTGAGCAACCCTTCGATACTCCCGGAATGATGCCACACACCACCGGAACAACTGGTTGCAATTGCTGTGCAACGTTGCAGGGCTTCGCCGCACTTTATGAAGTTACGCGATGGTTGAATACAGCAGGCATAGGCGAGCGCACGGAGGGGGGGGGGGGGTGGAGGGCCGCTCCCCCAAGTCACCTAAGAGGGGGAGGCACAAAGTCAGTCCCATACATTGACTTAATAGGGAGGGGGGGGGGCGCTGCCACGAACTTTCGCCCCCCTTGAAGCGGAACCTTGCGCAGGCCTATAACAGCAGGCGAACGTATCGAACTCAGACATCACCGAGTTTGATTCCGGCTCGAACCCTGGCTTTTTCTGAGTGCCTCATCAGACTATGGCCTTGAAATACGCTTGATATATACTGAGTATTTGCAGCGCTAAGAAACGAGGACAAAGGAGACACAAACGACACAGATTTGCTCTGACTCAGACTTGAGCACTTTGCATACCCGCCGGCAGTGTCCCCAGGAGGGATCGATGAAACCAAATAGGCGTCGAACATCCGGAGGGATCAACTTGCGTTTGAGGCAGTATGAAAATATTCTTGATTGGCACGTAGTGACCGCGATGAGGTTGACGTATGTTGCGATGACATTTTTGTTGGCTTGGCGAGACGCGCCGAGCTGTACACAAACTCACGTGACCTCTCAAGCATGACTTAAGAAACGAAGTTTGTGCCACAGTCGAACCCAGATGCTCTGCGTGACAGTCTACAACAGAGCAACACCGGTGCTAAAAATGGCGTTGAAACAAATCGCCAGGTCTGTGCGGAATACGCAGCACAGTCACAGCGAAAGCTGGAAGAACACCCTTTCTAGAGCCCGTTGTAGACTTTCTTGGGGCAACTGATAGAAGTACAAATACGTAGTGGCTACCACGCCATAAATCATAATTTTTGCGAGGTAGGGAAGCACCCACTATGTCATTTTTCGTCGTTCTGCGGAGACGCGTGGTACCCGCTACACATCTGTAAGGCATTATGTGCACTTTGTTGATGCTGTGGCTGATGACGATGAAGAATTACGGCTAAACCCTTTGTAATGGGTTGGAAGCATTCAACGACCCACTCGTTGAACAATTCGCATTGTGTCCCGACTGGTTGTTATTTCATTATTCTGCCACGCTATACATATGTTGACACGATTCCTTGCCGGACATGACGCCTCTATAGTGTCTTTTTGCGAAGCAGTTTCAAGCACCGGTGTGACACCGTGGTATAATTGTCGACTACTAAGCAGCGGGCCCGAGTTTAATTCCCATTCGATCCTGGATATATACTTTAATTTTTTTCTTATTTCGCGTGATAGCGGTTACGGACACCGGCGATGATGATGTTGATCAACACATTATATTGTGAGGGAAAAGGGACAAGGAAGTAGAAGGGTAGTCTGGTCATTTTTTGGGGATTCAGTTGGCTAAGGCCGCCGCCCTCGCTTAGGGGGGTAGGCAGAAATTCTGGCGGGTGGTGGGGGTCACCTTTGTGATCTGAACAAGGGGCCGGGCATGGAGATGTGGTCGAGTGTTGTTTCGTGCCCTGTATGCCATGGCAAAAAAAAAAAGTCACAGTTTCGCCACTAGGGCGAAGCAATGAATGCGATAGCAAGAAATTAGTTTGTCACACGAAGAACGACAAGCAGCTCGATACTTGCAACGCACCGCCGCAGCACAAAGAAGGACGCTCGAAAAGGACGCATATGTATACACAGGACAAGCGTGAACTAACAACTGTCGCAGTTGTTACGTATTTGTATTTGAGCGACGCGCTGCGAGTGTCCACAATGCAGAAGCCGACACTGTTGTTGCTGTTGCCTCTGAGACGGCCCATACCCACTCAGGGGGGATTGGCCAAGGATTGATTATATGATTATATGACTTTTCGACGCTGTTTGATACTTCCTTTTCTTTTACACTGCGGCACGTGGAATGACCCCTCTGCGTCTCCTGCCACGCGCTGGCGTCCGACGCGTGCCCGGTGTTCTTTTGTTTCATTCTACATCATGAGTGGTACAGAAGGGAGCCACGTTTTCGTGCGCATCTAAAGGGCAGTTTTCAATTTGAAAGAAACTGTAAAAGCGTTGCGTGATAGAAAACACGTTCAAGCTGTTCCGAGATCTGCGTACCGCGAGCGGCAAATGGTGCATATGAATAGCTCGCCGTTATATCGCTGGCACGAGCATGGCGTGTGGCTGTGTTGGCTAGCAGGCTGTGGCGCGAGGGATCGCTGGTTCGAACCCCCGTTAGGTGGTCTGGAATGACGGCGTCGACAGACGGCGACGGCGACGGCGAAAATCAGCCGAGAGTGTCCATATAATTGCTGTCGCAATAAAACACAGGAAAGGGGGGTGGGCTGACGTGCCCGGTGTGCCACCACCTGGCTACGCCACTGCCCTCGTTCGCTCCACGAGGGCGTTGCTGGTTCTCGAGGATTGAGCTTGATAGGGCTGTCTCCCATTGCTTTCACGTTGGCGGTTCTTTAGTTTCTAAGGCACAACTAACCTTTTAACAGAGACATACACAAAAGAGCTCGCATAGAGTGTTCGAAGGGGCCATTTTAGGTAAAAGAATCCATCTTTTTAGCAATGCCACTGCACAGCACCCTTCCCCTAGCGGGAAGGTCGCGAAACACCTCATGATCTCGGAGGTTTTGGTTCTGGTCATGCCGTTTGTCCTGGCCCAGACCGTGCTGCCCTGTGCTGCCCCTACCGAATTCCTGTGCCGCCCCTGCCGAAGCGGCAGAGGGCAGCACAGGAAAATGTAAAAGGTGGATTGTACTCGCTCGTTGCGGCTCACTCGGCTTCGATGAGTGCAGCCAGGCTTTCGTCTTCTAGTGTTACAAAAGTGTTACAACGCCTGCCGGATCTTTTTTTTAACTCATTACGTGCGATAGCTGTGACGAACACCGGTGGCGGTGACGGCGGCGGACGACATCGTCACTAAAATCAGCTGTTGTTGCAAGTTTGTAACAACTTACGATGTAGAAAAACGAGTCAATCGATCCATTTTCCTTCTTTAGTTCAACATAATGTTACACGACATTGATTTGTTCGCACAAAATCGCAAGAGAACGACTACTCTAAACTGAGCAGGTGCTTTCATTTATTAAGGTGAAAGCCTTATACGTCTCATCAGGCCCGTAGCCAAAATTTTTTTCGGGGGGGGGGGGGGGGGGGGCACCTGTTGAAAACCTTCAAAATCACCTATTTTCATTATATATTCTCGCTAAAACAACCCCCTCCATCCGAATTTCGCGGGGAGGGGAAGAGGGCTCCTAGCATGAAGGTTTGCTGCCGAGACGATATGTCGTTTTTCGATAATGTGGCATTGTATTCAACATATAACAGTGAAACATAACCAAACTACACAAGACAGTCACCTGTGGCGTAGCCAGGGGGTGGCACACCGCTCCCGTGCCCCCCCCCCCCCCCCGAAATTATGTTTCGCCATGGCATACAAAGCGAAAAAATGACCATTTCAAGGTGGTGCCCCCCCCCCCCCCGCCGACATGATGGAGGCGCCGCCCCTCCCCCGAAAAGAATTTCTGGCTACGCCCCTGACAGTCACTATATGTAACTATTACAAGTTTTCGTGTAAAAATAAGCTATCCAAGGATTTCGGGCTTCAGTGAAATGCGGCGCTCCTGCGTCACATATCCCGCCCAACTGTAGGTTCCATCGCTGCTCGCACTGGTAGCCGGAATTGTCAATATATTTTTTGGAAGCATAGCAAGCTTGGAATATTTAGAAAGTTGGTTCTTCAAGAAGTTTACTACCTCAGATGTAGGAAAGGGGATTATTCCATGTATAGATAATCACAGAGCTCATCTTGAAGGAAAGGAGAACCGAGAAAGGGGGTGGGGGAGGTCGCGGAAAAGGCGCTACGTGGTGGAAAACATTTCCAGCACAATGTCTATATCTTGTGCTTGGTTAAGGCTTTGCATCTGGCACGGCCCGCCCGACAAAAAAACAATGTGGCCCGAGCCCGGCCCGGGCCCGAGATGAGAAGGCGTAGGCCCGCCCGAACCCAGCCCACGGGCCGGGTCAGGCTCAGGCTTTCGGGCTACCCGAAGACCGTGCACACCTCTAGAAGCGTAGAATCGCGCCAGGCGTCAAAACACGTGAATTGTCCAGCGAGTGGGTGTTTCAAAGGCCTACCCATTACAAAACGCTTACACATATTTAATCATCATCACCTGCAAAAGCATCAACAAAGTGAGCAGCTGCGTAGGTTCGCGTATTGCCTTACGGACGCGCAAGGGGGCCCTTCGCTGTTTCGCAATAGGAAGAATTATGGCGTAGTGGGCACTGCACAACTGTACTTGCCGTAGGCATTCTAGGATAGTTGTAAACGGCTAATGTTTCGCGTGCAGTCATTTGTTTCCTTATATACGGCACGGTTGAGGTACGCACCGAGAACCGAAGCCAGGCTAGCAATTGGGAAGGCGATGCGCACGGGGCCCGATTACGCTATCGCGTTCTACGCTTGAAGGCGAAGCTCAAGCGTCCTCCCAAGTTTTTCGTCTCTACGAGTGATCTCTCGCAGGAGTTCGTAACACCGGCGCCGGATAAGCGCCGCGGTGGAAGGAGCAATCACGCGCGTGGCGGAGTCCCACAGGTAGCCTGGCGCCGCTTACAAACGTTATCGTATCCCAACCCACACGCACTCCCCAAAATCGACCCTGACAAGTACCCCTCACCAAGATGCAGGCTATGCAACACTAATCTAGCTGCACTCTATCACATGGCATGGGAGTGCCAGAGAAATACATCCAAAACAGATGTCTTTAGGGATTTCAGTAGAGATGGATGGGAGGCGGCACTGTCCAGCCCGGACCGGGGGGGTCCAAGAGGTCCTGGTGGCCCGCGCAAGGACCGGGGCGCAAGCCAATGGAGTCCCGGACTTATGACTCGACCCATTCATCAATACGTATACTAATAAAGTTTTTCATCCATCCTTCGCCCGGTTAGGTGAGGTGGTGGCGCCCTCTCTCGAGCGGCAAGGGTGTGAGCCGAATGGTTCTGAAGCGTTTTCAACGATTTTAGTTTATTTCGATTACTTTTTTGGTTACTACCATTAACTATACTATTTTAGAGCTTGTTCGTTTATTTTAGCCCGGTTTTGTGCATTGCTAGCCTTGTTCTAGGCCTGTATTGACCACTTGATTTTGAGCGTGGTCACGCCACATGAGATCTGCTGGTGGACAACAAGCTGGGCCCTTAAAGTACTACGCACTTAAATGAACAGAGTGTGCATACGTTCTGCCGCGATCTGTCCTTTTGTGTGTGTATGCACGGTAGAATGGCAACTAAGCACAAATCATGTGGAGCATACACTGACTGACACTCCCTGTAGGAACTTAACGCGCAAGTTACATTTGTGTAGGCATTCTTATTAGTGACCGTTAAGAATGACATTTTCTCACTTCCAAAACAAAATAGAGATGAGATATTCGTAAAGTTCTAATAGGAAAAAGATCTTTTTAGAACCTTTGTACATGCATTTGATAACACTGTGTCTGCTCGTCGTGTCAGTGAGAACTGACAACGGCTGCTTTGAGTTATTTTGCTCCTGACGATTTTAGTGAAACAAAATGAAGCCGTGTCATCGACGATTGATGATCACTTGACGTTATGAACGTACAGTGTTGTCTTCGTAGGAGGCGATAAGTGGGTTAGTACCAGCGCCGTACACTGTTTTAATAGGACAAAATCATAATGCGAGAATGGCCAAATTGGCAATGAATTGCTTAACCACATTTGTGACGATAAATGTGTATAGAGGCTGCATTGGGATTTCATGACCTGACGTTATTAAGTAGAAGTTGTTATCCCGCGAATACGAGGAACTTGTGTTGCGCAGCGCAACAGCCATGACCCTGCTGTAGCAATTTCATGCAGTAAAGTCCTTACACGAATCGGTATCTTAAGCTCAGGGCCTGAAATGCAATTCGCCTTAGATGAATCTTCTACCGAACAATCCGTACGGACGATGGCCGGCAGAAGCCGGCTGTCAAGGAAGTTGCGACCAATTGTCATGCCCAGTGTTTCAATGAACAAATGACCGTACCGCATATAAAGAACCCGATTGCTAGAGAGATGAATAGAGCATCCTTCTACTCAGAGTCATCGACGTAGGCGTGCGCACGAGGGGGGGCAAAGGGGGCGGCCACCCCCCCCCCTAGTCACCTAGGAGGGGGGGGGGGCGAAAATTCAGTCTAATACATTGACATAATGGGGAGGGGGGGCGCTGCGACTCGGGGGAGGGGCGAAGGTCAGCCCCATGCATTGACATAATAGGCAGGGGGAGCTGCGACGAACCTTCGCCCCCCCCCCCCCCCCCCCCTGAAGGGAAACCCTGCGCACGCCTATGGCCATCGATATCAGACGAAAGCGTCTAATTGTACTTGTAGAATGTTGCTGTCAGCTACCATGCTTATTTGAGCGCTATATTCCTTCAATTTTGGTATAATGATATTCATTACTAGCAAGCACGAAGGATACGGAAAAAAATCGCGGTACACTGACTAGTCTTGAGGAAGCGGGAATAGTTCATAATAAAGAAAAGTGGCAGTCCGTTTAGGCACTGCTTAGGAATGCGCAAGCGTAAGGCAGTGCTCTCGCGGGGAAGGCCATTAAATTACCCGATTATTTCAGTCGGTTGTATTATCGTCCACCCCTCCCAAGCTTTCAGCACTTTACCTATATTGCACTTCATCTTGGATATGCCCGTTTTTGACCACGTGAAAATGTCATGACACGACGTCATCTGACTTTTGGCACCTTTCGTGTTCACGCCGCGGTCGGTCGATGCCAACAGGCACACTAATGAACTTCGTTCGTTCATTTACTTTAGTATCATGAGACCCTTTACCGTCTGATAAAAACTACGCTGATGACGGTCGCTGCATTTTCAATTCATGAGACATAGAAGACTGTCGCCTTAACACTTGACAGTATGTTTCGTCCGCAGGAGGTTGTGACATAAGGCGTTGCTCTGGAGAACACATACGCAGACTGTACGCATTATTAAAATCATAAACATTCATGTGTATGGTACTCTCTGTAACGCTCCTTACTATGTCTGCACAAACTGGTAGCACAGCGGGGAGGTGTTTTTGTGAATTTGATTTACCTGTTGTAGCAACTCTGGACAGCATGGGCTCTTGGTGAGATAGTTCGGATATTTTTCCGAGTTTCCTGAAACTGGTATCCATTCAAGCTCCTCGGAGAGCGAGCAGCTCCCATGGCGTGACGTACCTTCGATTCTTTAACCGGATTGGCTCACTCGCGCCGGGCAGTATATAAGGAGGTCGGTGTCCGTAGCTCCCGTATAACAGCTTGTGCTCTCGACAACTCCGCAGCATTTCGCTATGAAGGCCCTCGTGAGTATAACTGCTTCGGCGTCGTGTTTTGTTTGGACACGTTGTCGATGAACGAGGAAGGCACAGGCGGATCTTTTTATTTATTTATTTATTTATTTATTTATTTATTTATTTATTTATTTATTTATTTATTTATTTATTTTATTTCAATATACTGCAGACCTCGGTCCAAGCAGGAGTGGTAGTACATGAAATGGTTACAATTGTGTCGAAAGTGACGAACACATTCCAAAGAAACAGTTCAATGCTGGATGGCGTGTTAACAACAGTTTCAAAGATACAGTTTTTAGATCACATGCGAGTACAATACAAAAATGTAATACATTATTTAGAAGAAAAAATATCGCTGATTTCTTGAGGAAAGGGTTTTACTTTTTTAGTGATCTTTTTCTGAACGAGCAAATGCACACCTTCTACGTTACTCCATATTGTTGGCATTCATTGTAATCATTTGAAGTTTATTCTGGTCTGCATTAGACCCAAGCGAAACGAACTTGATCCATGGAGGGAACGAGAGTTATCAGAAAAGGAGTTGTTTATGAGTGCAATCGCTACCCTTGCAAAATGACTTTCCGGGATTAAATTGCTCAGAAGTTCGGCTGATCGCTACGCAGTCTACTTTTCGGTTAAATGTGGAGCGGGGACTGCCGCAGCATACTGTTGAGGTTTAGACTCTGGAACGCTATTGGGTACGTCGAGGCATAGAAAAAAGTCAATCCCCTTGTTCAAAAGAATATATCAATATATGATCCCAGTCTAACATTTAACTGTCCGTTGCAATTTGTGAAATTTTGGAGAATTTTTTCTGTGTTAGCCTAACCGGAACAGCTCACTGGCAACCAAGTGATCTTGAAATATCACTTGGTTGCCAGTGAGCGCACATTGAACTTGTACTTCAACAGTGATGCTGAATGATATTCGCAAAAAAAAGAAAAAGAAAAAGAAAACTACGTTTCTTCAAACATATAACGCCTGAATCGACGGGCGTTGTCACTCTGCAGCTGTGCATCCTCGTTGTCATTGCTGTCCTGGCCACCGTAAGCGCTGGCTACTATGGCGGCTACGGCCATGGAGGCTACAGCCATGGCATCACGCACCACTACGACAACCAGCGGGCGCACTACGGCTACGGAGGATACGGAGGCTACGGAGGCTACGGTCGAGGCTACGGAGGATACGGCGGCTACGGCTACGGCCACGGCTACGGCCACGGCTTCTACGGATAGGCCATTTCGCTCACTGGCCTACAAGTGAAGCATGAATGACGAGTGAAAGCAAAATAAATGTTTCGTGTAATTCCATGTCCTCGTTTACTTATGGAGACAGTGCCTTCTCCAACAGGGTGTGTAGTTACCCCAATTGCCCTTTCGACAGCCACGTCACTGCTATATGACAGTTAATTTTCCCTAGAATTTTAATATCTTATATCTGGTGTATGTTTGGAGCCTTAACCAGTCCTGACGAGCCTACAGTAACTCATTATCGTCACCGTAGAAACTAGACCTTAATAAAGTGAGTGTCTTGGTATCGCACAATATGCGAGTGTAGTGGAGAAGATTGGCCTCAGCGGCATCGTTATCGATATGAGCTCGTGGTTACTACGCTTGGCCGAACGCTGCTTATGGCAGCCCGTTCTTCCGCATTTCTTGCTAACAAATCTCACAGCAAATGGTGGAGGGGCCTCTAACATACACACTTTAGAGTGAAGCTCTTAGACGCCCATTCCTGCATTGAGCGGCGTCGCCGTCGGTGGCGTAACCGATAGACAAGAAAAAATAAAGGAGAAAAAAATGCCCCCCACCTCCCCGAAGGGAATCGTGAGGAAATGCGAATGCATTTCTTGCGCCGACACCGACTTCTGCCATCGCCTTGAGAGCCGCCCAGCCAGCGAACGGTCGAGAGTGAGGCGCGAGCGGACGGGAGAGTGGGGCGCAGGGAGGAGAGAGAGCGAACGGCGAGAGAAGGAGCGGCGAAGCACTGCACCTACCCTCTCCTACGCTCTCTCGCACCACATGCTCCGGTTGCTAGGGGCGAGGATAAGCGCGCGCGCCCACAGCTGTTGCTATGGGAGAGGGAGTGAGAGCGGAGAGATAACACCTGCCGGCGCGCGGACAACGCCGGACAACGCCGGACAACGCCGCCTGACATAGCCCGAGTAAGAAATGCATTCGCATTTAAAAAAAATGGCCATGATCGAATGAGATTAGAACCAGCGCTCTCTGCGTGGCAGTCGAGTATTCTACCACACAGCCACCCTGCTGCTTGAAACTCATTTGCGAAAAGACCATATAGTACATGTCGGTCAAGGAATCGCGTTAACTTATGCAATATAGCGTGGCAGAAGAGCGAGATAACCACTCATTACACAATGCTAATTGCGAAACGAGTGTGTGGCTTAATGCTTCCCACTCACAGCATAGTGGTCAGCCATAATTCTTCATTGTAATCAGCGACATTCAGCATCAGCGAAGTACACATAATACCTTATGTAGCGGGTACCTCGCTTATCTACAGAAAGACGAATAACGGCGTAGTGGGTGCTGTCCTACTTTTAAAAAAATTAAGATTTATGGTGTAGTGGATACCTTGCGGAAAGCCAAACCTTCAAACACAGTTGGCCTTTTGGACCATAATAAAGTTCTCACTCACTCACTCACTCACTCACTCACTCACTCACTCACTCACTCACTCACTCACTCACTCACTCACTCACTCACTCACTCACTCACTCACTCTCCACCTCACTCACTCACTCACTCACTCACTCACTCACTCACTCACTCACTCACTCACTCACTCACTCACTCACTCACTCACTCACTCACTCACCACTCACTCACTCACTCACTCACTCACTCACTCACTCACTCACTCACTCACTCACTCACTCCTCACTCACTCACTCACTCACTCACTCACTCACTCACTCACTCACTCACTGGCCTTGCCCTAACACGAAGCTGCGCTCAGAATCCGCATTAGGCAGTATCGTAATCTTCGGTGAATTTTTTAACCATGAAAGTTTCCATCATCATCATCATGAAAGTTCACGCGTTCAGCGATATTGACCGGCCCTTAGTTTGAAGAATGCATCGAAGTCACTGTCGGCATGAACCTTTTTTTCTCTTTAAAGCATGCTCCAGGTGAAATTGATGAATTTCGTCACCATGGGAAAAACTGAAATTCTCTTGCACCATGTTGAAATGAAGCACTTCGCGGTGCTGTCGACGGTGAGTTGCAATGCTCCAACGCTGGCCGTTGTGACAGAAAAAAGGTCATAAAGAAAAATAGTTGTGTTAACAAGTGTATGTATAATTCTGTCAGCATGTGTGCTCGATCGCTACACTGTTTTATGTGACATATCGCCTGTACTCATCGTAATCAACAGTATAGTGTATTGGCGTGGAAACGCAATAAAGCTTGCTTGTTAGCTAGCGCCGTGTTTGTCTTCTTTCTTTCTTAGCGATGTCTTCTTCAAGTTCACTAACGTACTAACCAGCCCTATTCATCATGATAATACAAGGCGACATTGCTGAAATAAAGCGGATACGACATGCATTTTATTTCAGGAATAGTATTTAGCGTCCTTCTTGACTCAAGTGTCGATAGATGTTGTATAAGGAAGGTGTGCTTTCGTTTTGGAGTTGTACACACACATCATCCTGATTTCCGCTGCCTCAGTGGACCCTGGGAAATACGGCGTCTATATGGCCATTTTCATGGTTCACGTGATCTGCAGCCATGCCCCCCGCCCTCCCACACACACATACACACAGACAGACAGAAAAAGAACTTTATTGAAGTCCTGAGGGACTAGCCGGGAAGGACCCACTGGGGCCCTCGGCTCGCCGCTAGCTGCTCCCATGTCGGAATCGGGAGGCCATGCCTCTACGCTCTTTGACGGGCCCTCTGGACGGCCGTTGACTGGATATCGAGGGCAGTACTTGCGATGGCGTCTTCCCAGTCCTGTTCGCTGGTGTGTGACGTGTCCCGTAACGCAGGACACTGCCGGAGCATATGTGCTAGAGTTCTAAATGCCTCCCCGCAATCCGGGCACTGTGGATCGATATCTTGATTAATCCGGCTTAGGAAACCTCTCGAGGGATATGACCTCGTCTGAAGCATCCTAAGCGTGATCGCTTGAGCTCTGCATAGTTTTGGGTGTGGAGGCGGGAAGCGCCTGTGTTCCTCTCTATAGTGGGAGACAATCTCGTGAAAAGTTAATAAGGGGTCTCTGTGCCCGATCTCCTCCGAACATTTGTACTTTTTGAGAGGCAGAGGGTGCAACCAAGGAGGTTCCTTAGGTAGAGCACCATTATGGAGGATATTACCATGGCTGCGAAGGATACGCTGGTTGCGGCTGCCACCACGGTTTCATCACGGGTGGACCCATCACATTAAAGAGGGACGTGGGAATGTGCACACATGTTAATAAACGATATCAGTCTTGCTGAAAGTCTGTTTTAAGGCGAAAACCGTAAATGGCTATGTTTCAAGGTCGTGTGAGGTCCGAAAGATAGGGTCCGAAACAGGAAAGGACGTGAGTGCGCGAGTTGCGCGTCTACTTCGTCCACGTCATGGTCGCGCCGTTCGCGTGAGCAGCAGCGCAGTGGGATCGCTAAGAAGAGTGAAAGGGGTGCTCCATACCGTTCCTGCGGTGATAGCCCTGACAAGGAGGCATGGTGCTTCGACGGGGGGTGATGGGGGGTAAAAACATTTATTGCGAATGTGTGAACGTGGGGGGCCGGGCCCAGAGGTGTGCACGGGCTCCGGGTAGCCCGAAAGCCCGAGCCCGGCCCAGCCCGCGGGCCGGGCTCGGGTATGCCGACGTCTTCCCATCTCGGGCCCGGGCCGGGCTCGGGCTACCCATCTCGGGCATCGGGTGGGCCGGGCCAGGTGCAAAGCCCGCATCAAACCTAAAATATAGACGTTGTGCCGGCATTGTTTTCTAGCACTTAGCGATGAGCACACAATATCACCTTTGTGATTATTGATTCATGCAATCATCCTCCTGTTCTGCACCAGACATACTAAACTTCTGAAAGAACAAGGATTCTAATTATTCCAAGCTTGCTATGCTTGCGAAAACATATTCGCGATTCCGGCTACCAGTGCGAGCAGCGAACAGAATTTCAGTTCAACGGGATATGTGATGCAGGAGAACCGCACTTCACTGAAGTCCGAATAACTGCACAGCTTGTTATTTTTACACAATTTGTAATCTGTGTATAGACACTAACATGTGTATTTTGCATATGTTTAACTTTGATATGTTGAATAAAATGCAACATGATCAAAAAGTGATATCCTGACTCCGCAGCAAACTTGCATAGTGTCGGGCCGGACCAGGCTCGGGTTTGTGTTTTTGTACGTCGGGCCGGGCCGGACGGGCTCGAAGCCTTTTAGGGTAGGGCTCGGGCGGGCCTTCGACGCCGTCAGTGGGCCCGGGCCGGGCACGGGCTTGAAAATTAGGCCCGTGCACAGCTCTAGCCGGGCCCCCCTACATGGAACGTGGGGGGCTCCCACACAGTGAGGAGACACCCTTGCAAAGAGAAGGAAAGGCTCTGAAGCGCAATCCTCTTCAGCGCGCAGATGATTCGGCACTGATCGATAGCAGAAGTGCGGGCCATGATGGTCTCTCAGTAAGACACCACCACATCCGGCGATGGTGGTTGATGGAAGGTGAAGCACGTGAGGGGGGATGTGGAGGAAGATCTCCTGGTTTGCCGCAATGTTTCCACGAGGAGGGCGATTGGTCTGGATATCGGGCGTTTAGCAGTACGGGGTATGAGCAGTCTGAGTATGTAGGCGTGGCCAACGTGCGGCCTCCGCTATGGTTAAGGATGGGCTGGGGGGTATGTATGCTCCAGTGTTGTACACGTTCCTCTAAAACAGGAACGAAAGCTCGTTCCTCGTTCCTTCCCAATTTTGGAACGAGTTCCCGTTACAAGTTCCTTAACTGCAAAAGGAACTCGTTACAGTTACATTTCATGAATTGGAACGTATCGTTACAGTAACGTTACATTTGACTGTTTAATAAATATTGGGTGACATATAATTATGAGGTGAAATAAGGTGAGCAATTTAGAGCTCACTTCGAGCTACATATATCAGATACGAATTTATTATCGCCGACAGCAGGTTACACGTAGCTAAAAGGCAAATAAATAAACGCCCCTCGATGAATTTTTTAGAGACCACCCGCCCTACTACAGACATGTCTAACTGCAACTTTCGTGCTCGTCTATTTCAAGTCTGAGGTATGCGGGACTTACCAAGTCTGTCTTAAATGGCGAAGTCAAGATGCTGCGGCTCAGATATTCAAATACAGATCAGACATAGATATAGATAGACCAATGCAACAATATATATAAATTTCTTGCTGAGGAGGCTGCATCGAAAGTGACAATACTTAGGCGTTTAATTAGTGGTCATTTGACGCTTCAGAGGGAGTGGAAAATAATGTCCGGGATGCACGTTTGCTACTAAGTCCCTTGTTCGTAGTCAGCGAACATATTTCTGCATAATTGGTTTTCTGTCTTTCTATCTTTTTTATCTCTTTCTTCCTTTCCTTCTCTCTATTTTCTCTTTCTCTTTCTTTATATATCTCTCTTTCCCTGTCCCCATTCTCTCTCTGTAATCGTTCTTTCATCTTCAGACTTTTTTGTCTTTCTTTCCTTTTTATTTCTCTTTCTTTTCATATCTTTCTTTCTCTCTTTTTCTGTCTCTTTATACTCGTTCTCTCTTCCTTCATTTCGCTCCCCCCTCACCCTAAATTCCTTTTCCCACCCCCCTTGATATACTGTACTACGCAAGGCTGTGCTATGCTCTTCTAGTGAGCGCGCATGTTGCAGAAAAACACATAGCATCACAACATCACACTTCACTCAACATCACACTTCATTATGATGGTCACTCAGCTAAGAGATGCATACTAGCAAATGCTATAGGTGTTGGTGAGGTATTTATTCTTACCGACGTTCTAGTGTGTAATTGTAAATGGCCGTTACTTGAAGCATTCCGTCTCTAGATGAATGCGAATTCTCTAGTGCTATGGTTTGTCTATGAGTCGCGATACCAGCAGAATGAACTTATTAGTCCTCCGTCTGTATTGAATTGCTTCAAAGTGCCATGCCTATGTTGAATAAATACCATTAAAGAAAAAGAACTGCATAGCCGAGTGATTACGAAGCTCGCTTTCGGATCGGGGATAAACGGTCTCGAATCTTGCCTCGCCGAATATTTTCTCCCAAGTATTTCTTTCTTTCTCTTTCTGTCTATTTCTTTCGCTCATTGTGCTGGTTCTGTCGCCCATCAAAGTTATTGCATCCTACGCCAGACAGATCAGTCCACGTGTTCTGGGAGCGAAGCCGAAGAGGAAGAGGACGAAGAGAGCGCGTGCCTGCTCATGATGATAATTTTCTTTCTAAGACACACGGCAAACCTCAAGCATAAGACCTCTGCAGTAAAATGAACTGTTGCTCCAGCACGTGGTCAATCTTGGCATCTTTCGCTCCCCTGTGTCCCCGGCGAGCACATTGAAGTGAAAATCAGGATGCGCCATCGTCGCGTGATAGGCGAGCGATACATTTTTCGCGCCTCACACGGTTGCCCATCCGTCATGTTCTGCATGATGTGCTGCTTCCGTGTGCCTGTTCGATGCCGTGGAACGTTTACAGAAGGAACGCCGTTCCCTCTACCGTTCCCTCGAAAAGTAACGAGTTACCGTTACAGTTCCACCGATCCTGAATGGAACGGTGGCGTTCCTCCGTTCCTCCCAAAAGGAACTAGTTCCTGGAACGTCGTTCCTTGGAACGCCGTTCCGTACAACACTGGTATGCTCTTCGTTGGTCCCAATAATACGGCACGCGAGTCGCGTTCGCTTCTAGTTAGGGCCGGGCCCAAGTTGGCTGCTATTGCTCGCGAAGCTGTGGGTTACTTCACGGCTGTCGTATTTCAAAAACTCCATTGCAATGTGCCTATACGTCGCCGAATGGGCTCTGAGCTTCGTTCCACATCACTATGGATCCAACTAAGGCTTCGCCTTGCCATCCTTAAAAAGTTCTAAGCATCCTCCCTAACTTTTTCTTTTCTTCGCATGTATCTCCAGCAGAGCACGTAGCAACTTGTCCGTGTCACGTCCTACGGTAAAGCTGTAGTTAAACGAATATTCATTTCCTCGAATATAAAGTAAAACTGCAGTTTGAAAAGAATTCAGCGTGACTTGCTCACGCTAATGACATACGCCTGTATATGCGTAGGGAGCGGCAGATACCTGTATAAAAAGTATGGCTTAGAATATTAAAGAAGCGAGTGAGTGAAAAGTTTATTAAAAATTTCCAGCGAGTTTTCGGTGGGGTGGGGCCACAAGCGCACCGTCAAGCCTCATCAAGCGCGAAAATTGACCGTTGATGCTGTCGGAGTCAACACGAGTAATGCAAGAAAACATCATCACGCGATGACGTCACATGTCGGCAAATTTGTGACGTCACATGATGACGTCATCACATGATATTGTCACTTGTTGAAAGACGGGCCAAAGAGGCAGTGCAAAACCAGGCGAGGTGCTGAAAGCTTGCAATGTCTCCAATCCTGGTGGCAGTGCAATATCACGCTAAGCATCGGAAGCTTGCAATGTCTCCGATCCTGGAGGCAGTGCAATATCACGCTAAGTGCCGGAAGCTTGCAATGTCTCCGATCTTGGAGGCAGTGCAATATCACGCTAAGTGCCGGAAGCTTGCAATGTCTCCGATCCTGGAGGCAGTGCCTATATAATGCGAAGTGCCGGAAGCTTGCAATGTCTCCGATCCTGGAGGCAGTGCCTATGTCACTCTAAGTGCCGGAAGCTTGCAATGTCTCCGATCCTGGAGGCAGTGGAATATCACCCTAAGTGCCGGAAGCTTGGAATGTCTCCGATCCTGGAGGCAGTGCAATATCACCCTAAGTGCCGGAAGCTTGCAATGTCTCCGATCCTGCAGGCAGTGCAATAACACCATAGGTACCGGAAGCTTGCAATGTCTTTGATCCTGGAGGCATTGCAATATCACCCTAAGTACCGGAAGGTTGCAATGTTTCCGATCCTGGGGGGCAGTGCAATATCACCCTAAGTACTGGAAGCTTGCAATGTCTCCGATCCTGGAGGCAGTGCAATATCACGCTAAGTGCCGGAAACTTTCCTATGGGGGCCTGGGACGATACATTGAGTGAACAGAAAAATACAAAAATGGCTGTCGCCTTCGAGTCGCCTTAGGCGAATACGCAAGGAGCCCTTTGAGTTTTCATTCACATTTTCCCACATTTTTCTTTGCGTCTTTTCTTTTTGTTTTGCAATTCAGTCTTAGTTAAAAGTTCATTGCGGAGCCAGCCTGCAATAAGTGGGTATAGGGGAGAAATGAAAAATGCCTTTCAGTGTCCTATGACTGCTCGAGTGGAGTTGACGTAGTTGATGGTGATGAGGTGATGGGTTTGTCTATCCCTGCAGTGAAACCCAAAGAGTTCTCCGCAGTCTGTGTTTTTCACAATATTAAAGGGACTATCCACGTCCACAAATCTGGAACACTGCCGTTGCAAGACACACACACTCGCGACATACATACATACATACATACATACATACATACATACATACATACATACATACATACATACATACATACATACATACATACATACATAAGACGTAAGCGTAATTTTATTGAATACTAGCGCAGAGCATGCGATAACATTATTACATATGTACTCCTGTGATACAGCCGTCACGTCGGGTTAACGTCAGTTGTAGTTAAGCGCCATCCACTGAAGTTGACTTATGTAGCAGTGTCCAGGGCTACCATCCTCGCAAGCACAAGCGCTACATATCATGGTGCTTTTGGTGCTGTTCATACCCAGGGTTGCCGGTGGTGGCTACTTTGCGCCAGATTGGATACTTTCAGACCCTGTCTGGCGACAAAAATTTCAGGTTGGCGCCCTGGCTACTTTTTGGCTACTTTGAATTTTATTTATTTTGGCGCATTTGCTGGCTATTTCTCCGTATTATTTGAAGATAAAACAGCAAGCAAGTTGAAAGAATAACCACTGTTTGCATGATTTTCTGTAGTGTTGGCCTATGCACGCACATTTCCTTTCCCCGCCAGCGGGCTACAGCGCATCGAAGAGGAGGAGGAGGAGGAGGAGGAGGAGGAGGAGAAAAAGTTTAGTTATCCCAAAAGTGAAAGGTGCGGTGGTGGAGGGAGCAGAGGAGCCTACCCGGCCTAGGTCTCCGCTACCCTCTTGGCCCAGTCCAGGATCTGCTCCTGGACCTCGGGCGCTGAGCTGCACAGGGTAGCCTCCCACTGCTCCTTACTATTAATGTGTATAGTTAGGCGGCGGCTTCCGAGTACACCCCCCATGATATGGTCTATACGGCGGCTCTTTGTTCACAGAAAATGCAGAAAGGGGAGGGATACATTGCATGGTGTATAAGATGGCGGAAAGAGGGGGCAGGGAACGTGCGGGTCTGTAACTGGTGTGATAGCACCCAATGAGCGTCCCGCCGCCTGAAAAGACAGAGGAGGGCACGCATGGAAAGAAAGAAACGCGTGTCGATATAGCACACTGCTGACGTCAGATACTAATGTTGAAATACAGCGCATCAAAAAGATATCCGTAATAAAATGAAGCTGAACTGTTCATCTACGATGAGATTTCACTACTTGAAGCTGGGCTGGTATTATTGTAACTTTCTATCAGTTTCGGTCTACGGCGTCAAGAAAAAACAGCTTCAGCAACTACTGTTCCGGCTGAGTGGTTGACACAAAGTTACTTTTGCGGTAACTTTATCTGTTGTAGATAAATTACATGCAGGCACACTGAAAGTAAAACAATTTATTAATTTATTTGCAGCTTACCCGCTGTTTGGAGACTAGGCAAGAGGGAAAAATACCGTGCTCTTTATACCCCGTTTTTGCTTATTCAAAATCATATTATTTACTGTAAATACTAACAACTCTATCTATATCACTTTTTTTTCTATTTGCCTGCAAACTTCGCGCTAAAATTAAACGACAATGCTACTTTGGCTACTTTTAGCTTGAGTTTTGGCTCCTTTTCAAGTCTACCCAATGGCAACCCTGTTAATACCCATGTTGCTGTTGGCATAGTTACGCAACTGTAAACAACTGGTTATATAACACATATGTGACTGTTAAACATATATCTGTGCGTACAACATTTGTTCATATCTTTAGCGTCATTTCGTAACGTTTCCCTCAATAAAAAATATACAACACAGTCACCTTCCCTCCGCATGCTTCGCAGGACATCGATTCCGAAGCTACGTGGGATCTGCCGAATTTTTTCAGATTTCTTTTTTTACGTGTACGAGGAAAGATAGAAGGAATAACAATTTTTATGAAAAATTTTCGCTTATTATGTACTTCGCTTTGCCCGTAGTACTTTTTCTGCAAAGCCATATTGATTCTTATGAAAGAGAGAGAGAGCGAATTTATTAGAAGGCCGAGATATCGGCCTGAGCTTGTGCGCTCTGGCCTGCTACTCAGCACAGGAGAAAAGGGAAAGGGAGGGAAAGAGTGATAAAGATGATGATGATGGGGACAGGAAGAGATGATGCTTATGTACAATGACCACGTAACACACAGTGGTCTTCTTAAAGTCTACTGTCAAGTCCAGTATTCTTCAAAAAAATCTATAAATGCCTTTGTAGCAGTCCTTGATGCTGTCTGGTCGGACATTGCGGACAATAGGTTAGCTTCACTTAGAGTGCTAACACCGATGCCAGCCAACGTTGAAGCCAGCATCTTCCGTTGGGACACGTAAAGAGGGCAGTCGCACAATACATGTGTTAGAGTCTCAACCACTGGACAGCGCTCACAGTTCGGGCTGTCAGCACGGCCGATAAGGTACGCGTAGCGTCGGGTGAAGGCGACGCCTAGTCGAATCCGGTGCAGCAGACTGGCATGGCGTCGCTTTATTTTAGCCGGCAGTCGAAAAGTCATATTAGGGTCTGATTCCCGCAGACGTCTATGCCGATTGTCCGGTTGAGACCAGTAGGTTGTCGTGAACTCTCGCATAAGCGATCTCAACAAGAAGTTCACGTCACTTCGAGAGTATGGAATATTTACGAGAACGGCGCTGTTATCCAAAGCGGTTTTGGCTGCAGCATCAGCGAGCACGTTGCCTGCCAAGCCACAATGTCCAGGTACCCACTGGAAGATGACCGAGTGACCATTCCGTTGCGTGATATCGAATGCCTGTATGATTTGGGAAGCCAATACGTAATATTGTCCTCGTCTTGAGCATGAATTGAGGGCTTGCAATGCGGATTTTGCATCAGAAAGTATAGTCCACTTGCGTGGTGCTTGGTCGGCTACAAAGTGAACAGCTTCCCGTATAGCAACCAATTCTGCTGCTGTTGATGATGAGTTATGATCTAATCTGTACTGCCGGGAAATATCCAGTTGAGGGACCACAAAAGCGGCGGTTGAAACGCAAGGAGTCACAGAGCCATCAGTGTATACATGTATAGAGTCGTTGTATTTCTCAGTCAAGTATGCCAGGGTGAGTTGCTTTAGGCCAGCACAAGGAACCCGTGATTTCTTTGGAATCCCGGGTATTTGAAGGCACACCAGTGGTTTTCGCAGTGTCCACAATGGCACTTCAGGGATCTCGGTTGGTGCGAAACCTAGAGGAATGGTACGTCTGTGAGTATTGATGCATTCCGAGTAGGCACAGCCTGGTCGGTTCGTCGGCAGTGAAGACAAGTGGTGGTGCGGATGCCGGGTCAGCAGCCGAAGGTGGATTCGAAGATGTTCACAAGACGTGTAAACCTCTATAGGGTATGTGCGTGACTCTTCGATGGTGCCTGATGTTGTAGTACATCGCGGGAGGCCTGGGAATGTCCGGAGTGCTCGCGCTTGAAGGCTCTTCAACGTATACGAATGCACGTTGTACGCATACGTGACAGCACAGGTGAGCTGTAGCGTAGATATCCCACAAACAATGCCTGGTACAACTGCAGAAGGCTTTTCTCAAAGGGGCCCCATCTTAGACCAGCGACAACACGAAGCACGTCTATAAAGCTGCTTAGTTTGGTCCGCAGCGCCGCTACGTGCTTCGATCAAGATAGGTTGCGGTCAATAACGACGCCTAAATATCTGTAATGCGTCACAGCAGGAATCACTGCTCCGTCAGCGAATATCGGATGCCGCGTCATTGATTTCCTTGTGAACGCCAATGCAGCACACCTTGCAGTTGAGAGTTGCAGGCCTTGACGGCGCAAGTACTTGGATGTTATTGACGTAGCCTGTTGTAGTCTTGCTCGCATTTGCGTGCGGGCGCGTTACTCCAGAGGCCCATATGCAAATATCGTCTGCGTATACGCTGATTTTGACATTGTCAGGAAGCTCTGCACCAAGACCAATGAGCGTGACGTTGAATAGTGTTGGGCTGAGGACCGCGCCTTGTGGAACACCACGGTTGACATAGTGCCTGCCGGTGTCGGCATCAGCCGTCGACATGAAAATGGTACGTTCGCTGAGATAGCTGGCAATCCATGCGTGAAGTCGACCTCCTACGCCAATGTCTTCAAGCGCGTCAAGAACGGCTTCATGAAGGACGTTATCCTAGGCGCCTTCTATATCCAAAAAATTGCACCAACTAATCTCCGGCGTTGTCTTTCCTGTTCCACAGACGAAACTAGGTCTATACCTCCGTCTATAGATGAACGACCCCTGCGGAAACCATTCATGAAATCTGGCAAGGTGAAATTATTCTCCAAGAGCCATTCCAGTCTCGTAAGCACCATACGTTCCATTACCTTGCCGACGCAGCTGGCTAAGGCAATTGGTCTGTAAGAAGAGAGTTCGTTGGAACACTTGCCTGGTTTCAATATGGCCACTATGCGGCTGCACTTCCAGTTATCTGGTACCCTCGCCGTGTCCCACGTAGCATTATAGAAAGACAAAAGGGCTTTCCGTGCTTCCTGGCTGAGATTAGAGAGAGCCGAATAAGTGATTCCATCGGGTCCTGGCGCGGAGGAGTGTCGGGAGGCAGAGATAGCAGCGTCGAGCTCGTGCAAAGTGAACGGCAAGTCGAGACGCTCGTCACAAGATGGCGGTGAGGCATAGCATGAAGGTGATACCGGTGAGACGGGCGTGCCTATGAGCAATCGGCAATACTCTTCTGCTATTTCTACTTCACTCCGTCCGTGCTTTAGGGCCACACCTCGGAATGGAAACAACTGCGGCGTAGGTGTCCGAAGGCTTCGTACAACCTGCCATATTCGTGATAGTGGTTTCCTGGGATCCAGAGAACCACAAAATGTTCTCCACCGTTGCTTGTCGAGCTTATCGAGGTGTCGGAGTACATGTCGCTGCGCTTGACGAGATGTAGACAGGTCTGATGGTGATCTCGTCCTCCTGTACTTTCTTTCTGCGCGGCGACGCATTGCACGCAGGTGCTCGTATTGTGCGTCAACCTGCGATCTGGGTTTAGGCACACTGATGAGTTTAGTGTTTGCTGTCAAGGCTGATGCTATAACGCCTTCCATTTCGGAAATACATTGGATGTGGCCACACTGGGTATCCACAGATGTTTGGAAGGCTTGCCAGTCTACGCTTCGTACAGAATGGGGAGTTGAACGGCGGAATCCTTTTAGTTGTATATACGTCGGGAGGTGGTCACTTCCGTGCGTTTCTACATCTACACACCAAGAAGAGGTAGACAAGAGATTTCTAGTCACAAAACTCACAAAACAAACGTCCAGACAGCTGCTGTATGATGTGCCACGAAGGAAAGTGGGGGGATCTATTGTTGATGGTCATCAGGCCCCTATTTAGCACAAAATCAGCCATGTCCCTGCCGCGAGTGTTCATCGACGCAGAGCCCCACATTGGATGGTGCGCATTGAAATCTCCTACTAGCACGTGAGGGCTTGGGCAAGCTTGGAATACAGATGAAAGGTGATAGCAGTCGATGCGGCTTCTGGGGGGGAATGTATCCACCTATGAGAGATATCGTACGTCGCTTGTGCTTCATAGTCAGGCATATATAATCATTTGAAGCATGTGGAGCCACGTCACTGGTTGTATGTATACGTAGTGATTCTTATGAAGCTCCTTGTGTAAGACTATGGAGCGCGCTTTGTTCTTATGCAGAGCACTTACAACGCTATTCATCGCCTCACCTACCCCTTCAGTTTGGCAGCAGTGCCAGGCATGCAGGTTTCGGTGTCTCTAAACATGTTTCTTCGTTGCCACCTATCAGTAATAGTCCGCCACGGTGAATCAGTGGCTAAGGTGTTCGGCTGGTGACCCGAAGGTCGCGGGTTCGATCCCGGCCGCAGCGGTCGCATTTCGATGGAGGCGAAATGGTAGAGGCCCGTGTACTGTGCGATGTCAGTGCATGTTAAAGAACACCAGATGGTCGAAATTTCCGGAGCCCTCCACTACGGCGTCTCTCATAATCATATCGTGGTTTTGGGACGTAAAACCCCACATATTATTATTACCTATCAGTAATAGAAGCATTAGCATGAATAGTGTTTAAACGACACTTCGTTACGCACATGACACATGTTGCAGTATGAAATTCTGCACATGATTGCATAGATTGCCAGTCAATGACGCCAGTCGAGTTCGAGCTGCACATTCAGCTTTTGACCCATTTCTTTCGCAATGATGTCATCAAATGGACATTAACCAAATATTGCTTATTTAGGATGCCTTCCTCAAACTTTCTAGAGGCAAATTTCTTGTCAATTTATTCTTTCACAGAAGCGGGCGCTTACCGAATGGTTGGACTAGTCATGTCACGGCGGATGGTGACTTCAGTGTCTGTATGCTGGCCCATACATCGAACCATATTTTTCTTTCCTGGTCTTTGCTTTGTTGTCCTTTTTTCTGCGCAGCGAACGTGCGTTAAGCGAACCGTTTCGCTGCCCGTTGTGATCTACCATTCGACGAGTGTGAAACTGGAACGCGTCCGGATTCCGGCGGTACACACGCTACCCCCCCCCCCCCCCCCCCCGTTGACCTTTAATCCGTCACTCGTATGACTCGTTTGGTGAAGGGGGTATATATATGTACACCTAGGTCTGGTCGAGCAGTCATTCGCAGCACAGCGCTCGACGCAATCTCGCAGCAGTTCGCTATGAAGACTGTCGTGAGTATTCGGTTACGTATATACGGCCAAGGCGGTGGAATAAGCACATTTGAAACTAAAACCCTGGGATTGGATACTACGCACGCGTTTCTGGTGGATACCGGCGGTTATTAGCTGCATCTGAAGAATCGGCGATATCAGAAGTTACTCTGGGTGCGCTCTCCACTTAAACTAATTTGCGCTTAAACAGCGCTGTATAAACCAGCATTGTTTTATTAACAAAACTGTTCAGTTGAAGAGGAACTAGAGGATGTTGCTGGTCAGCGCGAAAATTTTAACCATTCCTAAATGTGTGATCCCTAGTGATACAGTTTGAATATGACCAGTTATTCGGTTCATGCGTTTCGTGGTCAATCTCGCGAGTTGAGTGCGAGCCATTGATAGACAATATAGTCATCATCATCATTATCATCACCATTATCAACATCATTATCATCGTCATCATCTGCACATGCAATCAGGCTTGAAAGGTCCTTTTTTTAAATATTGATCGCCGTCCAGCGACTGTCGAACGAGACGTGCAAAGCATATCTGGACAGCACACGATCCCTGTATTTATTTAACTGCATAATCTTATGTGAATGTTGTTGCCGTCAACCCAAAATTGCTAAGTTTAGGATGTTATAATTTCGTGGTTGCAAGTGATTATAAGGGAGTGTAGCCGCAGGCTGTGGAATTGCGACATATAGTTTTAAACGTACGTAAGCGGAATGATCATCTTCATGACAAAAGAAAAAAAATATATATATATATGTATATATATATTTCGGTGACGATTTTCGTGCAGTATATAGAGACAATCTGCAAGGTAGGGAACTGACAAGAAGAATTTCTAATGAAGTCGTGGTGCTACATTATTATAGATTTTTTTCCCTTTTCTTTGCGGTTGACACATTTAACGTAGAGCTAGAGCTATAAGATGGGCTAGTTGCTGTTGATTCATCTTCAAAAGTGCGCTTTGTAAACATGGACACGGG
The DNA here is from genome assembly GCA_030522465.1 of Rhipicephalus appendiculatus. NCBI lineage: Eukaryota > Metazoa > Arthropoda > Arachnida > Ixodida > Ixodidae > Rhipicephalus > Rhipicephalus appendiculatus. Next base: position 1,862,432 of record JALIZH010032988.1, read on the forward strand.
ACGAAAAAAAAAACAGCACAGGGCGCAACTAGCGGGACTCGTTGCGTCCTGTACTGGTCTTTTTGTTTCGTCTCATTTCCGTGTTTACATAGCGCACTTTGAAGATGAACATTTAGGATCTCTTCAACGTGATTTCGACCCAAGAATTGTGATGTTTGATGGCTACTTGTGGAGTTTCTTCGAGGATGGCTATGATTTGCTTGCAGCTTTTCAAAGCTTTTCACTTACTGACACCTTTATTGGAGATATTAGCCTCTTATATATCTGCCGTCAGTGAGTCCCCGGCTCGGGTCTTTCCACAAATATACATTGTTAATAAATACATTATAATTAACTGATAAATGGCCCATGGACAAACTAACAATCATTGTCTCTTTCCAGCTGTGCACGTTTGTCATTCTCGTTGTGGCTGCCATGGCCAGCGCCGGCTACCACGGTGGCTACGGCCACGGAGGATACAGTCACGCAATCACCCACCACTACGACAACCAGAGGGCGCATTACGGCTATGGAGGTTATGGTGGTTACGGAGGATACGGCCGCGGCTACGGTGGATATGGCGGCTACGGCTACGGCCATGGATTCTACGGCTAGGTCCTTCAATCGTGGGATAAGGAACGACTTGTGGATGGCGTGGTCATGGACAATAAAACTTCCGTATTCGGACGTGTTGATTGTACTTGATTGTCCTTACCTTTATATTGGAACGTCACGCTTATACTGAAGCACCTTGATTGTCATTGGTGTGTTGCTTTTCCTTGTCTTTATCTTGAAACGTCATGCTTGTACTCAAGCAGACATTTATTAATTACTTCATTCATGCTTTGTAGGCATGATCTATCCGCATATCACCATAAAGGCGCAAAAGAAGAGGCTATCACGAGCAAATCTTCTCGACTTTTCTTGTATCCCTCAGCACGGTTGTTGCACTGACACGTGATGAAAATATTTCAACTCAACCATTTCTCGTACACTTCGTGCTTTGTGGTAAACTATGCTGGGAAACGGGAAGTATACATCTATGCTTTTTCAGGTGATGACCCCACAGTGACACATTCATTCGTCACCGGTCAATAACGCTTACCACTGAATAAGGTTTAAACTTTTTGTACATAGTGCAATATAATTCGAGTGCTTTTCTCTTTGAAGTATCTTGTGTATTGTTGTATCTATTGTATCAATTGCTAATTGTGTTATGTTATGACTCATTTCCATCACCCCTTACGCAATGCCCTATGTTGATGTAGTGAAGTGTAAACAAAAATAAAAATAGCACGATGTTCGGTTTATACACATGGCTTTGCTGCCCTAAGGACAGCACGATTATATTTGTTTGTCGTTCTCTGGTCATCTTTCTGTCTTGACTTCCGTAGGGTTGCATGTTTGTGGTTATCTGAGAGCAGTAAGCAGCAAGCCGAAACATTTACCACTAAGTCATAGGGGCAAATTCACCAGCACTGACATCGAGCCCCGAAGGAGCTATACACTGCTGACGCTGCTAGCATATAGCGAAGGAAAAAAGCTAGTAGGGTAAGGCGGGGCAAAATGAGACGTGGTGCAAAACGCGACATTTTGACTTTGCCGACCTCTATAGCTGATATAAAAGCGCTTTCCTTTGTTTATCTGTTTCAACGATAGCTCGTGTTAGTTGTCCACCTTTTTATGTGTAAAAGTTGAAGATCGATCACAGCGTTCACGCGGGAAAAATTACGCGGCTGGTGTCAGTGTGTTCGTGACCCGTCAAAAAGGGGCGAAATTCTGCTCGGCCAAATATTCGGATCCGTGCATGAAGCTACTCCTGCGTCACTACAACAACGTAATTAATTGTTTTGTTACTCTAAACTATTAGCTACATGCCACCAGAAGCTTAGTTCATTTGGTGCCCAGGGGACAAAGCGGAAATTTTTCTGAATTCGGGCATGTGAGAGGGGCAAGACGCGACAAAAAGGCATCGAACTGCCTTAGAGAGCGTCTTATTATTTGATCCGTTTACTTACACTCAATATATATTATATTTCTTCGTTTAGGAGCGTTTGGACGTACAAGAGAATATCATATAGAGCTTCCTTGGAGGAAAACGACATGAAAAACCACTGATTGCTGTTAAGACAGGTCTCTCTCCATTGGCTGCATCGAGATTGTTCCGCGTTCCCAAGGATGCTCTCAAGTGGCTCATGAAAAGATAGCCAGAATCTCCAAGTCAAGTCGTTCACAAACACTTCTTGGGATCGTGTTTTAATAATATTGCTCCAATACCCAAAAAAAAAAAACAAGTGCTAGAAAATCTGAATGTAGCACAGTTTTAAATTCATTGCCTCATAAAGCCCGGCTGACGAAGTCAAAAGCAACGAGACGCCTGAGCAGCTCTACATCAAAACGGCAAAAAAAAGGCGAAGAAGGTGCGTCACAACATATCTAGCCTCCAATCGCTGAATAATCTAATGAAGTGCAAGCGTTCAACAAAAGACAACATTAGCACAAAGAAAGACTGGCAGTGTTTGATCTGCAAGGAGTTTCCGAGCTACACAGCACCGGGTTCTGTCTGGATTCAATGCGTGGAATGCAAGGACTGGGCTCATTAAGACTGCGTAAGGGCCCACGGAGTGAATTTCAAGTCTTTCTACTGCAAAAATTGAAGAGATGAATTCTTTTCACACTGTCTCGTTTTGCCCCGCAGGTTGGGGCAAAATGAGGCATTTGGAGCATTTTTTAAAAATTTGTTTTTAAAATAAACCTTTGAACGGTGGCAACATAGTCATATTTATGTAGCACATACTTTGCACCCAAAGGAAAGTTTCTGCATTGATGTTTAATGGTAACGAGTGATATAAAAATAAATATTCACTATTTTCAAATTTTTGTCGCATTTTCCCCCATCTTACCCTAATTAGCTGTAATAGCAGATAAAAGTAACGTAGAAATAAAATTTTATTTCCTATTTAGCGTCGGTCAACAACATCCTACCTTTGTGGATATTAGCCAAGGTGCGTGCAGTTCTTTGTTCCTTATGAAGTCAGATATCAGAATCAGAAATGGTTTTATGTAGTCATCAAATGAATTACAAAATTTGTGTATACAGAAGGATGTCCCATAGTCAGAGACTGAGTCAAGTCCCACAGTCAGAGACAGAGTGGACGACATAACTTGGAAACATGAATATTACAGCACGCGGAGGCCAACTGAGGGTGGTCTGTGAAGGGGAAGCTGCTCCGACGTGCACAGGCAAGCGCTACAGGTGCTCACGCATCAAAAGTTTGTTACCGCAGTCAACACATCTTATACGAACGCTGCATACGCAAAGACAATGCAGAAATCCTGAATTCGCTGTTGTGACTACACGCTATAAGCAACACAGTTTGCTAAGGTTTAATACCTGCCTCACTAAAAAAAATATAGGAGGTGACCCTGCTCGTTGACTTAGGTATCTAGCAGTGGCATTCGCATATCGGCGATCATGAGTCCTGGTGTTTTCTTTGGGTTAACACTGTGTTTCGTCGCGCTGCTGAAGTGGATCACAGAGGCCACGTAGAAAGAGGCGCGTGATTTAGATGTAATCTGCCAGGTGGCGTGACGATCCGAGCTGTTAACAAGAAAATCATAGGCTCTTCCATGAACTCATTCAATTAATTTTCGTCAATTATCCTGAAAGTTAATCGGTCCTTGTCTTCAGCAAATTTATGTTCCGATATCGTGTGCGTGCAATGTAACTCTTAAATTGAACCAGAACCATCGACTTCTCACCTATTTTACTTTTTAAAACACGTTTTCTGAATATTTCAAAAAACCGGAAATAAGTGCTTGACCGGAAGTGCTTGAAAAAGGAACGTGAGAACCAAACCCCAGAGTCTCGGCAAATCTCATTCCTGGCGTGATATTCACGCAAAATGGGACGTATTGGGCCGACACCACTGGCTTCATTGAGCTACAGTGGCCCCGAGCGTTCGCTTGCCAAGGCTGGCTGCGTGACGTATAATGCTCCTTTAAAAGTTTCTTGTTCATCCACGCTCGCGAAGGCGCGCCACCAAATTCACGTCAAGCTAGACCCGGCGAGTACAAAACCACCGCAAAGCCGAGGAACGCCCGGCCAGAGCATAGGCTGAGACCAATTGCTCCACTGAGTTATGAACTGAGTTCAGTTCGACAATGGGGCTGAAGTACTTTCGCGCTAAAAAAAAAAAAGAAAAATGGCGAAGCTTGCACTAGGTCGCTTAAAGCATGAAACAGTGAAGCTGGACGATTCTGTTAAGTCTAATCTGTTTGCTTCTACGTAATTGCTAGGCTTTAGCTAGGTGATGACAGGTTGTCTCTATAGCTTGCTTCTAAGTCGTTGCTAGCCTTTAGCTATGGGATGATAAATTGTATCTTGGTTGATTCTCAGCACAGAGAGGTTCGAGTTAAAGCACAGACAGTCACAGACACTACAATGATGTCCGAACTCCAGAAGCAGGCACTCGCGCTGAAACCGAGCGTTCGTACCTCTCATATATCTTCGGGAACGTCGTCGTTCCCGTAAGGCTTCCATTGCATCGGGGTCTTCTAGCAGCCACCGTTGCCTTTCCCATTCTCTAGTATTCTCTCGTTGTTCGTATAGCTGAAGCACTTCGCACAGATGCCTTCAGTTAAGCTGAAACGTGCGGCCACGGTGTTTTTACTGGGTTAATCCCGACAGTTTATGAAAGCTTTTCTCAATTACTGTTTACGACTGTCTAGAAATGTTAAGCGGTGTTTGCCGCCCGTCTGTTGCCTTCTTCGTTTATCAGGGGACCAGCGGTGAGTAGCGGGATTTGCGCACTTTCTGTGGCACACACCCGTTCATGATTATCATAGCTCTTTGCACACATTTTTACACAGCGAAGCTTTTGCGGTCGGCTTAAAAAGCTTCCACTGTTAAAAAAAATTCATCCAGCTGCGCATAGCGAACACGGATGAAACAGCGAAGCTGTTGGCTTACAAAGAAGCCTTCGCTTCGGCAATTGTTTTAGCTGGTTGAATGGAGTGGGATTTGAATGAAGCGGGGCATAGAATGAATTGGGCTGAATGAAGTGGGAATGGATGGGAATGAAGTGTATGAATGAAACGCGGGAGGTGTGGCGGAAGCAGTAGTGGGCGTTGTGGTGAGTGGTGGGAGTCGTGAGTAGCGGCACCTACCCGTTTCCGATCTACGACGGCTCCCGGACATGAAAGAACGACTAAAAAAGCTTCGCTGTTAAGAGTCACATTGTCCCTTATGCATTTGCCTAAGACAACTGGAGGACGAAAGCCATCTTCTTCTTTCTCTCCAATCGTACTGATCCCGCCTCAAAGTTTTCCGCACCCAACGTCGTTTTCCATTGCCCCGGGGATCGGAGGAGTTGGACGCTTTCTGCACCTCGCGTGGCCTTGCAGTGCCTCGGTGATCGGCACGCCTTCGACCACGGGACGATGTCGTATGATGACCTCATGGATGTGATCATGATTTCAGATGCGAAGCATCTTATTACGGGTGCTTTGTCCGTCCCTCCCGTGTCCGGTCACTTTCATGAAGTAGGGAAGCACCCACTATGCGAACCAGAACACTGTAGTACAATAAGGCCGTCAACCACCACCACAGTCACCAGAGTCATGGCCGAGAGCACAGAGTGGCTGCTTAGCAATGGCTAGGCAGGTGGTGGGTTGCAAGCAAAGAATCACACGCACTACCGGTGGTGTCTGTCACCCAGGTTGACTCCATTCCTTGATCTTGCTTGCATGTGCTTGCGGGGGGCTTTGTCCGTCCCTCCTTTCCGCGTCCCGCGTCCCGCACCCCCACAGCGCATGCGCGTCCCCTCCCCCTCTCTCTCCTCTCCTACGCTCCCCCTTTCTCTGCTCTAGGAATCCTGTACTCTACGAAGCGGCGCGCACTACAGGTGGTGCGACAGCTGCATACTCCGCTGGGGGGCGCCACGGTAGTTCCGCGATATGAAAATGACGGAGCGCGCGCGCCTCATTCTCTCTAGGCGCTGCGCCGTGCTCCCGACCGGGCTGCAGAAATTAGGCGCCTTTTCTTCAAACCACAACAACCACCATTCTCTCTCCTGTGCAGCTCCGCCATGAGCGCCCGGGCCGCTGCCGCGAAACGGGAGTGGCGACGTTTCTCCCGCTCAAGCTAATCATCTCCCCGGCTGCTTCGCATCCACACATGATTTCCCTTAGCGGGAGATGGGGAGGTGTTTTTGCATCACTCATGTTGGCACCGCGGATGGTCTCTTTTTGCGTTTCATGAGGCAGCTAAGCTGTCGCCTTAATGGAGGCGAGGTAATTGGTCCTGCATCACTGATATCGATCAGTCATAGATTCAGTTCACACGATTACACATAATTTGTACCAAGAAGCAATGGAAAGTAAGCTAAAATAAAGGAAATGTCGGCCCGGTCAAAAGTTCAAGGTGGAATGAGGACGGATAAAATTAAAGTGATGGCGCCGTTCACCTCTCGCCTCATTACGAACTGCCGGACGCAGTATCATTAACAGTGCTTCCATATCTTTACTTTAAATGAAGAAAATAAAATAGAGGATGAGGAGGTGTACAATGCCGGACGCTGCGAAATCTGCTTGATTAGCAAAATCCCTGTAAAGGGCGGCCGTAATGATGTGCTCTGTTTACCCCTCTGGAAACACTGTACCGTCGTCTTCGACTGAACAGCGCTTACGGAAACAGCTTACAGCACAGCTTCGGTCAAGCACTAAGTCCATACTGCAATAACTGTGGCTCCATGGAAGCTCTCGAACATATTTTGTTTGAGTGCCGAGCGCATGCCGATGAGCGTGCGCTCTATGAACATTGCGCGCATTTGCTAACCCGAAGAACTTTATCAATTGACTGTGTCTCGGGCCCTTTAACCTGCCTCACGCAACAGAGGCATGCGATGAAACTACTATTCAGATATTTAGAAAGTATCGGTATTTAGAGAGCACGTAATGAGTCACTCTGTCAGCACACGTCGCCGCCCATGAGACAAAAAAAATGCGGTTTGCATTTTTACTTCTTTTTTATTCTATTTTAACTCTTTATATCTTTTTTTTCTCTCTCATTTTTTCTGTCTTTCGGTCCCCAATCCCCTTCCCCACGCAGAGTAGCAAGTCAGCGATTTGCTTACGCCGGGCTAAATTCTCTACTTTTCAATAAAGAGTTCTCTCTCTCTCTCTGTTTACCTCTAGCACGGCCGCTCTAAAAAAAGAGGGTTTTTATCGAGCGGCCGAGTGGCCAATTATATGGACAGTCTCGACGGGTTTTTGCCGTCGCCGTTGCCGTCGCCGTCATTTCGCGTATAAAGTCCAAATTGATAGATCCCCCAGCGCATCGTACGTTCTACCCGCGGGTAACAGCGCGGGAGCGGGGGGTGACAAACGCGGCTGAAGCGGATATGAAACGAGCCGGCCCATCTCCGTCGCTCCGAGGCGGATGCGATAAGATCCCCCCGCCTGTTCGACCAGCCGGGGAATGATCAAGAAGAGAAAAAACGCCCCACGCGTCTTTAACAAGCGCGGAAAGACGCGAGGGGGGGGGGGTCCCCTCATGCAGCCACTGCGACCTTTGGTTTTATGAGCTCGGTCGTCGCTGGCGCACGCGTTATCTCGTAATCTCAGCATCCGGCAGCGGGTGGCTGGCTCCGACGTGCTCCGCTCTCAACGCGAGGAGGTGGAGCGGCCGTATGCTCTTAAACCAGCATTTTGTAGAGTTGCGTGAGATCGGATTCAAAAGAGTTAGCTGCCAGCCTCACTTCGAATAACATTAGAATTTGTTGCTATCGCATTAATTGCTTCACCCTTGCGGTGAAACTGTGACTTGTTTTTTATTCAAGTTGTCGGCATTTATTTATTCATTTATATATATTATTTACTACTTGTTTAATTAGCATTTTATAAAGAAATCAAAATTACCTCTAACATTATTTTTTTTTCACAAATTCTACTGCCGCACGTTTCGTGGCCGATCCACCGCCGTGGGTTGAGCCATTCTTCCAGGATCTAACGAACAAACCAACCATCATGGGGACCTGCGGTATCTTTGCCGTAGATGAAGAAGAAGCTGAAGAATAAGAAGATGTACAATGGCGGACGCGTCCAAATCCGCGGGTACGGATCAAAGGCCCCTGGACCGCGCGGGCGTCATGGTGTGCGCCGTGCTGCTGGTGCTCGTCACACCTCTGGTGCTGTGGTTCTTCGCCGGACTCGTGGCTCGCGCCTGGCCCCCCAGTGCGCACCAACAGGAGCGAGAGGAACTGCGCCTCCGCCACGGTGCACGAGCTGGCCGTCATCGGCAACGCGAGCGTGGACCCGTGTCACGACTTCAGCCACTACGCGTGTTTCGACCACGCGCTGATGGCCAGAAGCGACGTGCGAAGGGAGGAGTTCTTCAAGGCCGTTGTCAACCCGACATTGCAGGCACGGTTGTCGCTGCTGTTTCGTTAGCATGAAGCCGTTCTATATTGCGCTCCACCAAGCAATTGTCACGGAAATGATGTTGCAATTTTTTTATCGATGTCATTTCCGTCACGGAAATGACGTCGATAAAGGAGAACGCTAGTTTGCCAGCATCGACAAGAGGTGGGTGTTAACACACTCCAAGTTTACACTCACGAGAACATGCCCCGTCCTTTCCTTATCTTCCCCACAGCATGTACATTGTTCATCTTATTTACCGAATTTTTCTGTTAACTTGTTGGAGTGAAGTTCACAATTCACTTCACCGAGCGCCGCCTCTCGAGCGAAAAAGACACTGCACTTTTCATCACGGAAAGCTAACGTAATTGGTAGAGGTTCACATTAAAGGTCGGGGCGTAAAAACACGGACACAAGACAGTAGTCAGGACAGCACAAACACCGTTTGTGTTGTCCTGATTTCTTTCTAGTGTCCGTGTTTTCATGCCCCGTCTTTTTACACTACACTTCTAAAAAATGGTCCAGGTGCGTCGGATGAAGCGTAGTGACCAATTATGATGCGGAGTAGCGCTGCCATCGAATTTTTTTGGGTCAGTGTGGGGTGAAATTTTCAGTGGAGGGTTGTTCTAGAACACTGGACGCAAAAGGATGGGTCTTTTTTCAGGTCCGAACAGCGCCTTCAGTGGAGATCGCCGAAATCAAAACTGGGGGTCTGTGGCCTCCGATGTTGTCCGCCGCGCACCGGTAGGCTATCTCGGAGGCCTGGTATATTCCGGGGTAGCTTGCTAAACCTGCGACGCCATGTGCCACACAGTTCACTCTTGTTGCCGCCCCGTGACCCCCCCTCCCCCCAAAACATGTCGCGCATCACGTCACAGCCATTGCGCATGCGCGGACTAGTCTCCTGAAAAAGGCCCATTCCACTGTTACTTTTTTTCAGATAGGTTTGAGCCTTCCACTAACGAACCATCACAACTTCGAAAGTTGGTGTAGCGATTGCTCTCTTGAAGAGCCCCTAAAGAAACCTCTGGAAATACAAAGAACTAGCGCCATATTCTCTCCTGGCGTTTCCCGTCTTTTCTGAGCGATTCGAGACGCCAGCAGTCTGTTCGCGTTACATCACGAGGAAATAGGCTCTCGATTCGGTCTATATAAGAAGAATTTCAGTGGTGAATTGTCTCCTACCCTGCTTTGCCATGCAGTCGCACGCCCGTTCTGCCTTGTCTCACATGACTATCGTGCGCGATCATCTGATTTCACTTCGTGTTGTGCGTTTTCGACTGCGCTAGTGGAGATAAGAGCACGCAGCCGAAAAGCAAGAAGTCCTGATAGGCTCAAAGCTTAGTGCTGGCATTGTCCACGTGTTCTACGAAGGAATAAGTGGCCAAATATCATCATCATCATCATCAGCCTGACTACGCCCACTGCAGGGCAAAGGCCTCTCGCATGTTCCGCCAATCAACCCGGTCCTGTGCTAATTCTGCTGCGACGTTATACGTGCAAACTTCTTAATCTCATCTGTCCCACCCAATTTTCTGTCTCCCCCTCACGCGTTTGCCTTCTCTTGGAATGCAGTCAGTTACCCTCAATGACCAGCGGTTATCCTGCCGACGTGCTACGTGCCCTGCCCATGACCATTTCTTCTTCTTTATTTCAACAATGATATCTTTAACCCCCTGTTTGTTCCCTGACCCACTCCGCTCTCTTCCTGTCTCTTAAAGTTACACCTATCATTTTCCTTTCCATCGCTCGCTGCGTCGTCCTCAACGTAAGTTGAATTTAAGGCGAGATATAGATATCCCTTATAGGAAGTGCAGTGCAGAGGAGAAAGAAACCACTTTCTTGTCTTTGAAGTAGGAGTCGTTTAGGGGTCCTTTAAAGTGACCAACAACGATTACATGGTTTGCAGGGCACACTGAAAAGCCAGGCGAGCGTGCTGCTGAGCCACATGTACACCAGTTGCATGAAGCGGATGGCCAACAACCCTGTCACACCTGAAAGTGCGTCCCTGGCGTTCCTGGAAGCTGTTCGTTCTTGGGGCGTCGGCCAAAACGGCAGCGTGAATGTGGCCAGCATCGCTGCTACTATGGACATCAGGTACGCAGTACTGTAAGGGGGCGACCTAATGTAAGTTAAACTAAAATAATAATAGTATCTCGGGTTCTACTTCCCAATACCACGATATGATGAGAAACGCCGTGTGGCTGAGGGCTCAGGAAATTTCGACCATGTGGTGTTTTTTATGGCCATCTAGCGGCAGACAATAAAATTCTCTGCCGCCGTTTTTACGGCAGACACTTTTATTTTTATGGGAAGAATTGAATGCCGGGACATTCGCCCTTCGAGTACATCGCCGATGACATTAGGGTGTCGTCGCATAGTTCCTTCTATTTGTACATCTTTCAGCCTTTTGAATTCCAAAGTTTATGGAATTGGTATGCGCCTGCTCTTACGTACACTCTAAGAAAAAAAAACAAAAAAAACTTACAGGGTCTCTTTGTATTCACTCGGAATGACTAGAAGGCAAAAGCCATCTTATTTTTACTTCACCTTCAATACTGATGCTGCCTCGCAACCCTTCGAAAGCTTTCTGCACCCAGCGTGGTGTTGCATTGCCTCCAAGATAGGAGACACCTAACCGGGTTTTGCGTTGCCTCCGTGATCGGACCACCTTTGACCCAGGTACGATGTGACGGGATGACGTCAGTGACGTCATGATGACGCCATAATGACGCCACAAATTTTGTCGATCTGTGACGTGATACGGTGATGTCGCGTGATGATGATTTCTTGCATCCCTTGTCCCCGACGCCGCGGGATGCCGACGTTGACGGCCACATTTCGCGTTTGACCGGGCATTTAAGATTCAGTTTGAAAAGGTCGACATGTTCACTAACTCGATACTAACCGTTCAATTGTCACAAAAAGCACTGACCTTTTAGTAAGTGAAGGCAGTGACATGCAGGCTAGTGAAATTCGTTGACTGGTTAGTAAGTGAACGGTACTAACTCAAATGTTTAGTCCGTGGCTCAATTGTTAGCAACCGCGCAAGCAACTTAGTTACCGTACAAGCCCTAGTGTCCTTCTAATTGCTGAAGACCTTGACTATCTTAGAAGAACATCTATTTTCATTACTTATATTCGGCAGAACAACCCCCTCCATCAGAATTTCGGAGGGGGCGGGCCCCTAAGGCACCCCCCCCCTCCACCTGGCTACGGCCCTAGTACACGGGCCTCTAGCTTTTCTCCTGCATCGTAATGCGACCGCGAAGTGCGATCCGAGCACCGTAACCACCGCACCACTGTGGCGGACTATTCATGGTCTCCGCGGCCCGTCCTGGACTTTGATCAGACATGAACGAAGACGGTGCCTGGTATCCTGTCGCACCGTTGTTGAGCAGGCATGGTTCTCTCCACCCGCGCCTCGCCATATGCTTCTATTTGGTAGTAGTGGGGGGTGCCACAGTGTACTATGAACACTGAGAGATCAGTATGTTTCTCTTCTCCCGGTTCATGGCCCATTCCTTCACTATGGGCATGTGTCTCTATACTTTAGACAACTAGAACAATGCTTCGACGACCTTCGCAGTTTCAGCGTAACACTGCCGCTGTGTGCAGAGATGATTGGAAAAATTCAGTAGACATGGCCATCTGCCGCTGTGTGCAGTCGGCACACACAGCGGCTGTACACAGCGGCTGTAATTACGACTGTACATGCTTCCTTTTCGACAGGTACTGTATGAAAATGGGCATGGAACATGAGATCACCTTGGTGGACTCTGCCGCCAAGCTCGCCCTGATGACCATCAAGGCGCTCGACCCTCGCGATATCTACGTACCGGGTGTGGACAACGACATATTTTACAATCGTAGCCTGCTGGCGCTCAGTGGAGCCCTCGGACACACCGTCACCGTAGACGACGTCCGTGCTCTGGTCGCTGAGGTAAGCCGGCTTTGGTTTCTCCACCCGACAGCGATTATATACCTATTATTAAAAAGGGAGGGAGGGAGAGGGTCCGCACACCTTGTATTTATGTGCATGTACAGTCAACGTCAAAATTTTTTAGGGACCGTGTAACACAAGAAAAAGCTGAATATTTCTGCCGCTATGGCGGGCAACCTTGAATTTACGTTTCCATCCTTTTCTAAAAAGCTCTAACAACATATAATGTGCATTTCGGCAGAATACAGACAGAAATTGCTGAGGAGTTCGAAGCGTTCCCAGACTTATTGGTCTCTAAACTTGTGACGCCGACTGTACATATTCACATACAAACAAAATTTCCTGGCAAGTGATTTGAGTACTGTAGTGCCGCATGCATTGTGGCGTCGTATCTCGAAGAGGCGGCAAAGCCCACTCCACGAAACTCTTTTTAACTGGTTGCCCGGTTGTCTCGTTTTGTTCGCTTCCGCGTGGCCCGGATAACAGGGCTGGCTTTTAGTTCAAGCTCATTTGCAGGTCGCCGACAGCGGGTGCTAAAACCATTCCATGTTTAAAAATAACAATACCGCTCACGCTTCACTGTATTTTTTTTTTTTGCATATTGTGAACCAGGATGCACTGTAGGCAAATACCGTCAGCGTAGCACGCTCTCCCGAATGTTAAAAGAGAAATGTACATTTCTTAAAAATTTGAACTGAGCTATAACGCTGAAAGAGAACAAAAATTTGGGCGTTGTGGTGTCTTTTGTATGCAAAAGAGAAGAACAAAAACGTGTCAGAGGTGTTTATTTCTTAAAAAAAGAAAACGAAGAAACCAACCTGAACGAAATCGGAAAAAAAGGAGGTTACGTGCCCAGAGGGTCAATTTCGTCTTAAACAGATGGTTAACACATGACATGCTAGCAACTGCGAGCAAGGTAATTGGTCAAATGCCGCTACATGAAAAGAGACAGTTGAATTACAAGAAACGTTCAGTGCGTTTCAGGCAGAGATGTCTCGCCGTTAAGACAAAGCTGATGCTCAACTATAAATCTCGTCACACACTTCATGCACTCCTATAATGAATCATGCTTGTGCGTCAGAGACAAACCAGTCACTGGTTAAAGAGCCCCTTAGACACTGAAAATGCGCATCCTTCTCCCCTGGCTTTTCCCGTTTTTCTGGGCACAATTCGTCACGCCGACGGTCTGTTCTCTTTACGTCATGAGGAAATAAGCTCTCGATTGGTCCATATACGAGGAATATCTGTTGTGAATTGTCTCCTACCCTTCTTTGTCACTAAGTCGCACGTCCGTTCGGCCTTCCTTGTCTCGCGGGACTATTGTGTGAGATCAACTTATTTCACTTTGTTTCGTGCGTAAATTTTGTCTGCAAAAGCGCAGATAACCGCCTGTAGCCGAAAAGCGCTGAATACTGATAGGCTTAGTGCTGACATTGTCCACGTGTTGTATGAAGAAATGAGTGGCGAGATGTAGGTAGGGGATTTAGAAAGGGCAGTGAAGGTGACAAAGACGTCTTGAAACTCTGAATGGTTGAGGGGCCCTCTAAGGGAGTACGCGTTTCCCAGTTGCGTTGGGACCTGCAGACTGTTTGAAATAGGGAATTACGTCTTTCACAGGCTCAACTATTCCACGCTTTGTCTTTATTCTCTCGGGTAAAGGTGCGCAGACAGTCTGCAGGGAAGAACGGCACCAAACACGGTAACTACTCTTTGCTGGCTGAGATCTACCGGACGCCCCTGTTGGACACCATGATGACGACACTGTGCGATTGCAACGAGTACGTCGCCGTTGAAGTACACGGTGCAGATGCAATCGGTGAGCCCCTTTCGTCATATGGGTCCTACATCAAGGAGTTGAGGGGTGGCGGCTCATTCACACCGGCGATTTATAGTTGGATACAACTGAAAGGGGCCATGACACACAATTTTCGATCATAATCTGTATTATGCGGGTTAATACTTGAGCATTCACAAATAAGCTGTCAAAATTTTCGCGCATTTGGTCGAGCACTTAATTTATTATTGAATATATTTAGAAACATGCGAGTGGCCTGAGAATCGGGCCACACTGGCGCACACGCGAACCGTGACGTAACCAGCAGCTGGCTGTGCGAGCGTATGCATTCCCGGCGAACGATATTGTTCCGTCGTCAGCTGCGCGTGAAATCGAGATATTTGAGCTTTCTTCTGCTTGACACCGAAATTAAACGATATGCAGTGGCTGAAACTGCGGTAGAAGGCGACGGCACCGCTCCTTGCTGTACGTGACGTCACAGCTAGGCTCCATGGCAAAATGGCGGTCGCCGGCGGTGGGCGGGATTGACAGCCGGCGACTTCTAGGGCCTGTTTTGAACTGAAATATTCTTTTACGGCCCACTTTTCATATCTGTATTGGCATAATATGCCCTCTACTTCTAGCTTTCGCAGAAAAACCACAAATTGTTGTGTGACCGTGTCATGGCCCCTTTAAGAAGTCCGGAGAGGCCCCGTTCAAACGACCGAAGCACGGCAGCCGATCGCTTCCGCGACTAAGGAAATAGTCGCGCTCATTCCCTCGGCATCGTTATTTGAAGGCGGGGTCAAAGGCTGTACGGCTCATGACGTAAGTCTGGAGTGCTCGCCCATTGGGCCATGCCTGTGTGCATCCGCCTTTGAGGAGGAAGTACCGCAGACTTATAAATTTGTATCCGATTATAGAGATGTCGCGCTACCAAGGTGGTGGCCAATCGGCGTTTACAAATAGTCCCAGATTTCAGCGTAGTTCACAAGTTATCAGCTACTGGGACGGACAAAGCTTCCTTGAAGCTTAGATCCGCAAACCCGCACGGATTTGCAGATTTCCTTGTAGCGTGCCCTTGCAAGAAAATCCACAAATCATTGCGGATTTCCTTGTACGTTCACGCTATTGCAAGGAAGTGGTTGGCAGTACTCCAGTACAAGTACTTTCCTCTAGCTCGTGGCCTTCCGTGGAACTAATTCACCAAAGGCGGTAGTTGTGTGCACACGCATGTGAGCAACAAATTCATTTCCTCTGCTGAACACTCTCATAGTGTGTCATTGAATGATGATGTGTTGGGTGCTTGGCCTCACGCCAACAGGGAAAATGGGGAAGTAAAAGCCGTCATAGTCTTCCTATAAGCCACTGGACTGCATGCACAGCTATAGCATTGCGCCAACTTGACAGGAGTGTACATACTTACTTCTCTAACTAACCATCGTCATTCATTACTATTTTTGTTTCCCGTTCCCCTGGCCCCGGTGTACAGTGGCGTAGCCAAGGGGGGGGTTGGGGGGGGGGGGGGTTTAACCCCCCTTCCCGAAATTTTTCAGTTTTGCTTGCGTATATATACACGCACACATACAAACGCACGCACGAACATACATAAAGTATGGTTGACCCCCCCCCCCCCCCCCCAAAAAAAAAAAATTTCTGGCTACGCCCCTGCCGGTGTAGTGCAGCTGGCTAGAGCGTACTATCACTCAGGCAGACCTCACCGCATTTCTGTGAATAAACCTCTCTGCTCTCCTCTCCTGGGTGCGTGTTCCAGTCGCCCAGCTCGACGTGTTCGGTCGGCAGCAACTTCGAGCCACCGTTCTGGCCTACCTGTCCCTGTGGGCCTCCGTGGACGTGCTGGGGGCCGAGATCAACGCCACGTACGCCGGCGGTCACGGCGCCGAACACAGCACGACCGACAAGATGCGCTACTGCGTCGAGAACGTGATGCGCTTCAAACACGTCTGGGACATCATCGCGGTCGAGGAGCTACGCACGAAGGAGAAGGACCGCGCGCTCAGGCGAGTGCACCCGATTTTCTTCGCAAGCGGGGAATGCAAGGCGCACCTGAAAAAAAATAATAAAATAAAAAATGGAGGGCGCTTGAGTTTTGCCGTCATATCCATGGCGTCATACCCGTCATATCCGTGGCGGAAATACGTCAATGGAGCCGTGGTGCACCCCGGAATAAAATACTTTTCGCGTTAAAAAAATCTTGGAAGATGCTTGAGCTTCGCCTTCAGGAGTAGAACGCAATAGCGTAATCGGGCCTCGTGCGCATCGCCTTCTGAATTGTTGGTCTGCTTCGGTGATCGGTGCATGCCTCAACCGTGCCGTAAGGAAACGAACGACTGTGCGCGTAACATTGGCCGTTTCCAACTATCCTAGAATGCCTAGCAAGCACAGTTGTTAAGTGCCCACTACGCCATAATTATTCCTTTTGCGAATCGGCGAAGGGCTCACTACGCGTCCTTGGGGCAACACGCGAACCAAAGCAGCTCTTCACTTTGTTGATGTTTCTTCTGCTGATTATGATTAAATATGTGTGAGGGTTTTGTAATGGGAGGCACTTTAAAACAGCCGCTCATTGCTCAATTGATATACTTTGACGCCTTGTGCGATTCTGCGATTCTGCCACGCAATATATGATGCGTTAAGGAGACCCCTTCCACTATATAACATTCATATAGTGTTTTTGTCCGAAGCAGTTTCAACAAATATTGTGGCTCTGTGGTAGAACACCACCTTGCCACGCAGACGGCCTGGGTTCGAACCTCACTCGGACCAGAATTTTTTTTCATTTCATTTGCATCTTTGTCGATTTTTCGGTCATGGACAAGATGATGATTTTTTTGCTCACAACCAACGACAATGATGCCGACGCCGAAATTTCCGCGACAAGCTCTTTAACGCTGTCGCGTTAATAAAAAAGATAAAGCAAGTAATTAATTTGTAGCTTTCGGTGTAGTTCTAAATTCTGTGCCTAATGCAGCTCCACTACCGTGAAAGCGGCGTTTGCCAAGGCGGTGGCGCCCTCTCTCGCGCGGCGCGGGTACTAGCCGCAGGTTTCAGAAGCGTTTTTCGCAATTTTAGGAAAATCATTGCGATTCATTCGTAGTTATTTCTGTAGTTTCTGCAAACAGCGCATTATGGGGCTTTTTGCAGCTGTGAGGGGGTGCATTGAAGAAAATGGCACCATTCCCTTCCAGAATACAGCTGACGTCACAGTGAATCATTTTTTAGCATTTGTGGAATTTTAATTAAGGAGCACTTTTATTCTGTTTGACAAAGGGTTATACCTGCAAAGACGCGGCATCTGCATCGGCTCATGTATAGCGACCGTCCTGTGTAATATTTTCCTAGCCACTGTTGATCGCCAGCTTGCCAATGCTTTTAAACTACATGACGCTCTCCATATTTTAAAGGTTTTTAGATATGTGGATGACTTTTTAATAGTTTTTAACCGACTTGGTTCAGCGGAGCGTTATGGCGATGTTTTAAACATGTTTAGACTGCATGGAAAAAGTCTTAATTTCACTCATGAACTACCCCTTCGGAACTCGTTGCAGTTTTTAGACTTATATTCAACTTTCCATGACAGTCATGTGTGCTGGAAGTATTCGCCACGTGCGAATAAGGGGCTGCTTCCGTACGATTCAGCTACTTCTAAGCTAATAAAGCGGGGTGTTGCCCTGCTCTGCCTGGATTCCGCGATGAAGAAATCGTGGATTCACGCTATGCAGGCTGCGTTTGACAAACAAGTTAGGCGCCTTATTATGGCAGGCTCCCCTGGTTCATTGCTTACCCTGGCTCATTGCCCTGGTTCACTGTTAATTACCCCTGGTTCATTGCATTGGTGGAAACTCTCCTGCAGAAGATTAAAGGCAGCAAGAAACCGGCGGTAGCAAGCACGGCTACTAGCACCGTAAGACCTGCAGTGGTTCCTTATCTTCATAAGGTGACCCACAACCTCAAAAAGGTGGCAGGCAGGTATGATGTCCCTGTTGTTTTTTCTGCCCCTGGGAAGATGTCTCAGCTCTGCCCTCGCACCACTGCTGAGGGATCCGCAGGCTGCGGTGTGAAACACGCTTCGGCTTACACCAAATGCGAGACAGGAGTTGTATACCAGATCCCGCTGACGTGCGGCAGGTATTATGTTGGTTGGCCGCTGTATGAACGTACGAGCCAGGGAACATGACCGAAATATAAGGAAAGAAAATAGTTTGCGCATCTTCCTGAGCACTGCAAGGTCTGCAAATGCCAACCATGATTTCATGAGGTGACGATCCTGGGTAACAGCAAGTATCAGACAGCCCGTAAGTTACTAGAAGCCTTTTATATCATTAAGTTAGGTGATGAAAGTATAAGTGGCACGTCCATGCAGCTGCGGTCTTCTGAGATTAGATTGTTTGAGAGGTGGGTAGGTTAGGCAGTGCTGTTGGCTATTCTGCGCATGTGTGAGTCACATGTATACGTACAGGCTGTTTCATACTTAGGGGAAATCTCGGAGCGCCTGGCATCGCGATGCGACTAGCGCTGCAATCGCGCGCCGGCAGCAGCTCGCGCGTGCGCAGACGCTTCAAGGGTGTAGAGTTGAACCGCGTCGTCTGCTACGGCAGCGCGCGTGCCGCATTGTCGGCCAGCGCACGGATATTATTGTTAATGCGGGAACTGGGCCTGTACTCTGCAGTAACCATTTTCAGAAAAAATTCTGCGCCGCAAGATGGGACACGACGAAACAAGGAACGACAAACTCGCGCGTGCTTTCTTTCTTCGTGTCCCGTCTTGCTGCGCAGTTTTTTCAGATGTTCCCGTACCAACTTGCCCAACTTTCAACGCTTGTCTGCAGTGCACTAAACGTTGTGCAACGCCAACCTCTCAGCCTTTATTCGTGATAATGGGGCACTAGAAACCGTATTTGACAGCATACCTCGTTTGCTCTATCGAAACATCGTGGTACTGTGTGCGTTCACGAATGTTTCTTCAGTGTGTGCGCGCCGCAGTAAGCTTGGATGAGGAAGACACGATAATGAGCATGCACCGTGCATGGTCTTTAATTGACTTTAAATAAAACAAAGCACTCAGTGGTGACTGCCGAGCAGCTGAGTGGGTTTAACACAACAAAACAAATGGGAATGAATTCAGGAATGATTCAGGTTAGAACAACCGCCTGAACATGCTTATTCTCGACGATATTTCATTACAACAGAAAGGACTCCCTCCCGGCGCCGAAATGCACTCGTGACGCTTCCAAGTTCATGTCCCCAGCGATGGTAGCGCTCATTCTAGACGGCAGTGAATGCATGGTGTCAGCGATGTGTTCTGCCGCAGCATGTCCCATACGTTGACGATGGGGGCGTGGCATCACAAGATCCAGATTGAGCTGAATAAAACTGGGGCTCGTCTGCCGTACGTTTTTCCATTTTTTTCTTGTCTGAAAAGAGCAGTACTGTCTGAAAAGGCCGCCCCAATCGCCGGACCTGAATATAATCGAAAATGTCTGGGGCTTTATGAAAATGTAGCTGGCGCGCCATCCTCTACACGGCCTGTCCGAGGATCGGTTGTGGTCCTCCATCGTCCTGCGAGTGAACATCGCCCTGCGAGTGAATACATCGCTCATCGAGTCACTGCACGCCCCACTGCCGTCCAGAATGAGCGCCGTCATCACTGCCGCTGGTGACATGACAAGGTTCTAAGTTGGATGCGCCACGGGCGCATTTCGGAACCGGCTAGCGAGTCTTGTGGTAATGAAATGTCATCGTAAAGAGACACGTTCAGGCTTTGTCCTCACCTAAAACGTTCCTGAATTTGTTCCCATTTCTTTTATCGTGTTAAGCCAGCGCAGCGACACGACTTTTACTGTTGAGTGCTTTTTTTACTTAAAGTCAAATAAAGACAACGCACATTGCGTGCTAATTGTAGTGTATTCCTCATCCCAGCGTACTGCGGTGCACACACGGGGAAGAAATATTCATGAACGCACACAGCACCACGGCGTTTCGAGAGAGCCAACAAGGTATGCTGTCAAATTCCGCTTGTAGCACCCCATTATCACAAATAAAGGCTGAGAGGTTGGCGTCGCACAACGTTTAGTGCACATTATCGGCCCAGTTCCTGCCCTAACAATGATATCCGCGCGCTGGCCAGCAATGCGGCAAGCAAGAGCCGCCGTAGCAGACGACGCGGTTCAAAACTATACTCCTGAATCATCTGCGCACGCTCGAGCTGCTGACGGCGCGTGGTTGCAGCGCTGGCCGCATCACGATGCCACGCGCTCCGAGATTTTCCCTAAGTGTGAAACAGCCTGTACATCCCTCTGTTTGATACTTGAAATAAATCAGTTGGAAGTGCCGCCCATGTCGCCGTCTTCGTGTCTCTCTTCTGTGTATGTTTTTTTTCTTGCGACAGGGTGTCATACAGTAAGCAATACCAACTAGGCCAAGAAGGAGTTCTCCTCGAACTGAAACACCCTTCCCTACATGCTTCATCCCTCCCCAGTTCTTTTTTTTTCTCGTTCGGCTCGTTTTTCTCGTTTAGAAATACTGCGTACACTAATATCAGCGGCTGTAAGCTGTTCCTGTTGGGAAACAAGCCCGGTAACACCACCACACTAGGTGAAGAAATAATGGGTTGTGTGGTGAACTTGAGAAATTGGAGAGGATTTGGCCATATAGCCACTATTAACCCGGTCAGTACACCGACAGGTGCAAATTATGTAAGGAAAGGGTGGACCTACCTCACATCCTGTGGGCCTGTCCAAAGGCGGTCCAACAGTGTCGCACAATTTACTACTGACGAACAGTGGGAGACCGTGCTGCTCAGCACAGATCCAGAGGAGCAGCTCTGGACAATCCGATGGGCCCAGGGCGCCGCCAGGGCCCAAGGGACTCCCGGCTGACGCCTAAGGCGTGGGACCCGGACCACCGAGGCCGCCGGATTCTTACAATAAAGTTTCTTCCTCCCCCCTCCTCCGGTTTTCAAAGCACTTTACCATTGCAGTTGTGTTTAGCATAAAATAGGGAACGATTTTGAACACCGTTGGCACTCTGCTATGAGAGAGGAATATGGCTTCCCGTACTACATACAGCGCTTAGTTGGTCGGGCTTCCATTGACACGGTATGGTGGACTAGCGTTTGAGCGAGGCATTAAACTCAACCACACTAGTTTGACCTTATTAACAGAAACCACGGGTGTTTCTCCACTCGCCATTGCGAGTTATATCACAAGATGTCAAGTATTATTTGTGACAGTTACATGTTCAATTGACATTATTAATGTCTCGCGGCTGCAGCGTTTCGCTTTTTTAACGGTTAATTCAAAAGTCATTTTCTTTGTGGGAACAAAGTGCACTTTTGTACGCGTAGAAAAAACTGACGGGCTACCGATGGGCGTGAATTCAGGCCATTTCAAACGTGGTTAAGAACATAGAGGCCACCTGAACCAATTGAGTCGGGAGGTTAGTTCCTCGTGAAAAGCCGATTCGTTTCAGTACGACAGCTCTCCTTCTCCCGGTGAAAATCCAGAAAACGCCTTTGCGCATGCGTAAAGTAGCTGACTGGGCTATACTCAGCTACAACTTATCTTGATATTGGAGCGAAGGCTACGGAGGCGGGGCTTCCACACATTCGTGTTGCTCCGCAAATAGTACGGCAGCTTGCGGCTGATTTCGGTTTTGCTTGCTCGCATCGTGAACGCGTTTAGAATTTTATATACACGAAAATGTGAATGGGGGAAGCATTTCGATGGTTCAATGCATATTTTAGTGTCATATTATGAGTATATTTTTCTTGGAGAACTAAACTGCGCATTTGCGGCCGCACACTGACCCACTACGTCATGGACGCCATGTTTACTTTGGAAAAACGGGCTCGCTGAAAAGGTGGTGCTGTGTAAGAAATGGAAAGAAAAGGAAGGCATTCTTGCAATGTGAGCAATAACTGTATTTTACCTGCGACTTCCCGCAACTGCTCGAGTCTCATAATAAATAAACCAGCATGAGTACTGACAGTTGAGCGAGCTTTACTAATTCATGACTGTTTTTTGCGCAACATGAAACACGGACAAGAAGAATTAGACACCACGGGCGCAAACTCACAGCTGATTTATTTGAAAACACAAAATGCACTTTTATCTTCGAGAGTCACAAACGCCCCCCAGCCGGTGGACCCGAAAACCTATGAGATTAAACGTACAGAATGCTTATTCAACTCTACGTCATGAAAAGAAACAGCAAACAAAATTTGAGGCTGACCTCGTGCATCTGTAGCAGGATCACTACACGTGCTTTTTAAGAAGTCGAATTCCTTATCGAAAATTGTGACGGATGCTTGGCTCACACACTTCTCTCCCATATTTCTAATATGGAATGATTCAATTAACTCCCGGTTTATTTTCTGCCTGTGTGTTGACTGAATCTTTGTGTCCGTAAAAAATGGTGTGCACCCACATGCACTGCAATGATCCAACAGATGTGTTCGAGCTCAACTACGTAATGCGGAGTCGTGCTCCCTCAACCTGGTGTTTATGCACCTTCCAGATTGCCCAACATAGGATCTGCCGCAACTTGAGCTTATCTTGTAGAAACCGCCCTAGTTCATTTTGCCACGAATTTCTTTTTCATGCAATAGCTCTAGAGGGCGCGCCTTCTTTGTGTGTCTTGACTGAAACGAACATGTTTAAGGCCAATTTTTCACTGTTCCAAAATTTTCGCGACAAAGCTCTCAAATCTAGGTCGGAGCGCAGATTCTTCGCCCCAGATCTAACTTTAGCCTGGTTGATGCCTTTGCACACACGAAAGGCGGTATAAATAGCTTGACGGGCTTTCTCGATGTAAAGACAACGCCACAAAACTGCTAACAGTGTGACAAAACCGGCAACCCGACAAAACTGTGAACAGTGTTCGAAATTTATATAAGCTCGTTTTTGAACGTTTTTGTCTCCGTCGTGTTATTATTCCGGTTTTTCATTCGAGGAAATATACAATGACTTCTTCATATTGATAATTCTGTGTGCTCATAACTTCCACTGTTAACTTTCATATTGTACGCGGAACGCAAGACGAGGGCAAGAGAGACACTACGAACGTGAATTACATTCTAAGAAAAAGAAAAAAAAAGAGGACTATGTGTTACTCTTTTCGTAAGGGTCCTGGCTTGGCACTTATATGACTCTCCTTAAAGGGACATGCTAACTCCCTTTTGGGTCCCACGAATCTCCGATGAGAGTACAATCTTCAAAAAGAATTAACATGCGTCGTTAAGGAGAGTCATATACGTGCCAAGTCAACACTCGCAAAAAAGGAGTCTAGTTTTTTTTTTTCTTTTTTTTGAGAAACCGCGGAGAAGTTCAAGGGGCCGACCTGTCGGCGTCCCATGTCTGGCGTTGTCACGCAGTCTCATGTCTCGCGTTGGCGCTCCGCATGTCCCACGTTTGATGCATATAAGCCGATCAGGCTGCACGTTGTGAACGCAAGCTCCCGTTAACCCGGGAACGCCAGCGTCATCGAAGGGCTAATTCGTCCGTCCGATCCAGCGAAGCGAAACGATAGCGTCGGGAGTTAGAAAAAATTACACCATCTCCCACTACAGGGAACCATGTGGGGATGCGAAGCAGCGCTGGTGTTCACTTGTGTTTCCATTTGTATGTTTCCGTGTATGTTTCATTTGTGTGTGGAGTCGTGTATCAGCGGTGCTGCTTACGCGGCTTGCGCTACTGTCACAGCTCACGTTACCGATGCCGCTACAACTGGCGCCAACGTTGATATCCATAGCGCCGTTGCGAAGGAGAGTGCAACGGAGCGAGCGCGCGTCGCATTATATACGAGCGCACAGCTGCGCCGGAGAGAGAGAAACGAAAGAGGAGAAACGAAGCGGAGGCAGTGCTCACGCCACCTCCTCCACCCCCCTCGCGCTCACGCGAGGAGAGGGTCCTCCCACCTTCTCGCGCTCATGCGAGGAGAAGGGGGGAGAGTTGGCGTATGCGCAGTAAGGGTGGTCAGGCCGCACACGACCGGATTGAACTCCGCGCTAAGCTGCTTCGCATCTAATAGAAATACGGAAGGGAAAAGCGGAGGCGAAATGCCAGCGCCGGGAGTTGGGCTCACCGCGCTTGGAGCAGCAAACAGTAGAAAGGAGACCATAGAAGAGAAAATAGACAATCGCAAGACAAATCAGATAGTCACAAGAAAAGAACAAAAAAGGATACAAATATCGCATATTCACACGAAAAGAAATGGAAACAGCTGATAAACGCGCGTAAAAACCCTGGCGAATCAGTGTTCCGCAGTTGTAAACCTTTCACTTGGGATGGACCAGGCTTTGATTTTTTTCTTAGAGTACAGTCTTCTTCTGTTCTCGAACTGTATACCTCAGGAGTCTCAAACTCATCTGAACGAGCGGGCCGCAGTCACACAAATTAGTGTCGGAAGAGCCCAGGCAGTGAACAAGAAAAAAGCGCGGTTGCGGGAAGGAGGGTAAAAACTGTCTGCAAACCTTGCAATTTGAGAGAAAACCTTTCTCATAACTCACATATGGGCCATTTATGACGGAGATTTGGTGCCAGGATTCCAACAACATGTCGGATACCGATCTCCAAAATGACTAAAATCTGGACGCCAATTCTAAGCTGTATTTTTTGCTTTACCATTAGGTTTCAAGACATGGTGACCACATGGGGTACCTCCCGAAGACAATGCTTTAGACCAGACATGCCTTAGTAGCTCGCGAACATACTTATTAAGAAAAATAAAAATTGTGCGCTGAAGACAGTCATGTGCGGGCTGCGTGCCGCAAGCGAGAGGCTCGCGGGCCGCGTGTATGAGACCCCTTTTGTAACGCATCCAAAGCCAATAAGTACCATCTAGCCCATAAGTAACGTACAGTACTGGGCGAGTTGGTACAGATTCATGTCGAAGCGTAGCGCGAGGAAAAACGGGACAGAGTAAAGAACACACAGGACAGGCGCTAACTGGGATCGATACATCTACTAGAAGCGGAGTACGCTTACCTTAAAAAAAAACGTGATTTAACTTCGGCTCGCAGTTTTGTAGATAACCCCTGTTTTCTGGTTTTGCGCAAGTTTTCTACGCAAGTTGTTAGTCTGTTTGATTCTGTTTTGCTTTTGTTTCTTTGGTTTTTTATGAATGTTCACGTGATGCCTTATCAGTGTTGTCACTGCCCAACCTAAGATGCGGATTTTCTTTCCATTAAACTTTAGTTCCCAGTTAGCGCCTGTCCTGTGTGTTCTTTACTCTGTACCGTTTTTCCTCGCGCTACGCTTCGAGATGAAGCCATCTAGCCCAACTGTGAATACTTTTGCCACTTATGTTTACCTCGCGCGGGATTCTCACTTTCGCACCGGCTGCGGCGCCGAGCAGGACCGTGTACCAAGTCGTGCTGGCGGCAGTTCTGGCCGAGTTCGGGGACATGTTCGCCGGCAGCGACACCCTCACGTCGCTCGTCCGGGTCGTGTCCGGCCTGCGTCTCCTGTTGCCCCCCGGAGGTCGTCGAACCTTACACGCGGATCCTGCCGCCGGTCCACGTGGAGTCTCATGCCGCGAGCGCGCTCGCTCTCAGGGAGTTCCGAGGCCGTGCAAGAGTGCTAGACCACTCGCGAGATTTGGAGGAGGTGAGTTCATATTAACAAAACACGTTGAGGGGCTAGTTGGTGATACATTCTTACTTAAAATATTGTAGCGCTACATTTGATGAGGACGAAACAGAGAAGAACACAGCGCCCGAGCTGCCATGTACTACTCTGTCTTGTCCTCGTCAAATGTAGCGCTACAATATTAGATGTGAATCATCTTATGGCGAAGCTTAATCCGGTGGTGGTGGTGGTGTGCCGCACGACCACCTTTACTGCGCATGCGCAAACCCTATAAAAAAAATAAAAACCTCCTCTCCCCCTCTCTCTCTAGGCATCCCTCCCCGCGGCAACCGCACCCTCACTGCGCATGCGCCTCCCCTCCTCTCTCCTCTCATACGCTCCCCCCCCTCTCTCCTCTAGGCATCCCTCCCCGCGGCGTCCACACTCTCACTGCGAATGCGCGTCCCCCCTCTCTCTCCTCTCCAACGCTCCCCCCCCTCTCTCCTCTAGGCATCCCTGCCCGCGGCGTCCACACTCCCACTGCGCATGCGCGTCCCCCCCTCTCTCTCCTCTCCTACGCTCCCCCCCTCTCTCGCCTCGCGACGCCGACGCAGGCAGCGTCTGCTAGCGAGTTTCTTGGTTGAAAAAACCGACTGCTCGCGCTGCACAACCGTTCACTGGCCACCCCGTACATATGGCACTGGATCTTGACCTGCAAGGTGGTGCCGGTGGGAGATTTCTCCTGTGCATTGCTGAACAATAAAAATTCGCAGCGTGCGCGTTAACTAAAAGCGGACTGCGGGTCTCTGTGTCCAGACGGAGTCTTCTGTCTCTCATTGCCCATTAGCAGCGATTGGCATGTTCCAGTAGGAAACACCGCTCCATCACTGCGTGCTTTGCGCCTCCCCAGTTTTCTCTCCTGCGCACCGCTGCGATGAGCGCCAGCGTCAACGCCGCCGCCAGTGTAAGCGTTAGCGCCCGCTGCTTCACATCTACACATGGTTCCTTTTAGCGGGAGATGGTGTAATTTTTTTAAGTAAGAATGAGTTCATATACGGTGTGGCTCGGGTGTGTTACCCTGCATTCACTGAGATTCGTGTTCATGTTCATCTGGACATTGCCAACTGCAGGCAAAGGCCCCTTCCATATTTCGCCAATCAAACCGGTCTTGTGCTTGCTGTGGCTACGTTATCCCCGCAAGCTTCTTATTGTCATCTGCCCACCTAACGTTCTCCCTCCGCCTCGTGCGTTCGCCTTCTCTTGGGATCACTGGCATTAGGTAGCGCTGATGCAACTTGGATCTAAATACAGAGTTACAGTTTCGCGGCGAGGGCATATCAATAAATGCAATAACAAGAAATTGGAGCGTTATAGAAAGTAAGGCCAGCATCTAACTCCTTTTGAATCCGCAGCCTTGCGTAAATCAACAAAACGCTGGCGTAGAGAAACGCGGCCGCTGCAGCGACATTCTTCGTGCCGTCTATCGCTTCAACGCATAACTGAGCCGTGAGAACACAGCACACAGAAAGGCATGAGTCGTCTAAAGGCGTGAGCGACCGCGCCTGGTTGTTACAATACGCAGCTTCTGCCAGAACCTTGGTGGTTTAGGGGCCTCTTAAAATCAACAAGCACCCGCCACGGCGGTCTAGCGGTTATGGTGCTCGTCTGTTGACCGAAAGGTTGCGGGATCGAATCCCGGCCGCGGCGACCGCATTTTCGATAGAAGCGAAAATGCTTGAGGCCCGTGTGCTTAGATTTAGATCCATGTTAAAGAACCCCGGGTGGTTGAAATTTCCAGAGTCCTCCAATACGGCGTCCCTCATAATCATACCCAGGTTTTGGGACGTTAAACCCCAACCATTACGTTATTAAAATCAACGAGTGAAAGTGGGTTCACTTGTGGTTTTTTCGTCATTATATACGTATTATTGCACTACTAACGCAGGTAGTTATTTATTTGATTTATTTATTAATTGATGCTGTAAGCCAAATGCTCATACATGGAATGGGCATACAAGCAGTACTGGTGAGGCATCTATTACAAAGAAGGCGCGTGAAAGCAAGAACAAGACGGGGAAGCATTTTGTGCAGTAGACACGCTGTGTCAGTAATAAAATACAAGGCAACGAAATCAAGATGTACAGAGGATAACTCACGAAAAACCAGTCTAGACAGTAAAAAAAAGACAAATAGATGACACAATGGGCTGTCGGTCTATACTGATATTTAACAGTTCAAAGTTAGTGTTGGTTTTTAAGTTAATACGTGCAAAAACTAACATTCACTTATACCTCGCTGCCATCAACAACGAAATTCCCGCCGTAGGCCTGGTCTCACCGGGAGGAGCTCTTCGACAAGAACGTCCGCGTCACCGCTCGCTTCGTCGTCTTTGCCCCCCGCCGTCTACTCGGAGCTGCGGCTCGAGTGCGGCTCGGAGGCCCTGTTCCTCAACGCTCACCTGGTGGGCATCCACCTGGTTGACGGTCTCGTCCAGCGGCTCTGCCTCAGGGGCGAGAGCGAGGGCCACTCTGAAGTCGTGCCGGTGGCTTCGCTGGGACGTCTGTGCGTCGGAGACCCGCGCCGTCTCACGGACGTCCTGTACCCGCAGCTAGCGCTGCGCGTCGTCGGCCGGGCCCTCATGACGGGCGAGTTGTGGCACCACGACACCTTCACGTGGGGGGACGTGGAAGATGAGCGAGAGCCAGCTCTTCTACCAGCTCTTCTACGTGCGGGAGGTCTGCGCCCACGCGGCACGCCTGAGTCAGGCTCAGCTGGAAGGGAGCGCCCAGCTTATGATGGAGTGCGAGGACTTCCGCAAGGCCTTCGGCTGTCGGTCCGCTGGCAGGCGCCTGATAGCAATGCGTGTCGCCTTGAGATGACCAAGGCTGGTATAGAAGCGTTTTCATCAGATGACTTACAGCTGTTCTGTTAGTGTTATTGCTTTGTCAATGCCGTGCCGATGTTGCGGATTGCATGGGCACGTGGTAGCCTGTTTGTTGCGAAATCGATTCGGGACAAGCCACAATAGTCCTTTGTGC
This sequence comes from Rhipicephalus appendiculatus, assembly GCA_030522465.1. Taxonomy (NCBI): domain Eukaryota; kingdom Metazoa; phylum Arthropoda; class Arachnida; order Ixodida; family Ixodidae; genus Rhipicephalus; species Rhipicephalus appendiculatus. The sequence goes on from JALIZH010032988.1 coordinate 1,891,174, forward strand.
GAACGACGCAAGACATGTTTGCATAAATGAACTGTATAATTTATGGCTTAAATAAGCACTTTTATGTAATTGAAACTATGCCACCACTGCATACATGGTTGAACAGATTAGTACACACTTTTTACAGAGTCCAACATTACATACAAGTATTCTGCAAGAGTACTTGTATATAATAGTTCGCACGCCCCATTTGAACCCATGATTGTGTTCAAGGGATCTCGAACTATTTTCAGATTTCCCTCTATAATTAGACCCTGAATCTAATGAAATTAAACTGGTAGTGGAATGTAATGAAATTGAAATGACGTGACGTACGCGGAAAAGAAAAAACTTTTCGTTATCAAATGCTGCCGTGGGATGCCATCACTGAGAAGTGTAAGAACGTGTAAATAACGCGGTAAAATGTTTTATAAGTGACCAAAATTTTTAAATTAGGAACACACTACCCTTAAATACATGATACAGGACCTTTTGTGCAGATTTATATGCAAAACGAGTCCGTAGGAAATTGTTTAGAGCGCGAGTCTAACTTGCGCGTCCTCCAATTGTGATCGGCAAAAACAAGCTCCGCAATAACTAGCGGGAACATTAACTCCGCCGCATACATCGACTCTCCCTGTATGACTTTGCAGCAAACTTGTTTTTGTCGTTGTCATGACGCTGCATAGAGTGGAAATTGACGGATTGGAAGAGTTCAGCAAGTTGTTCTTTCCTGTGTTTTTTTTTTTCTTTGGGAGACCCCTTTGTTAAGAGGAAAGATGCTTTTCTTAAAGCTTAGCTCATCAGTTTCGCAAATGTTGCTCGTTCTGCAGTTCTGAAGACTGAGTAGGATGTACTAGCGACCAGATGATTCAGTGCTTTAATCAACGAGAGGTATGTGAGGCAGACTCCAGTCATTGGGAAGCACACAAGAAGTGCACTTGTAGAAATGATAAAGGGACAAGTTCAAAACAGGAGAAGTGCTTCTGCGGTCTAAAACTTGCCTCGTGTGCTTGTTCTGTGCTATGGTTTCTACAGTACGACGAACTAAGAACACGTCCAAACTTCCTCCCCTTTTCAAGTGTGGGACATCACTCTCACCCTGTATCTCTTTATCTGTCTGTCTCTCTCTAACACACACACACACACACACACACACACACACACACACACACACACGCACACGCACACACGCACACGCACACGCACACACGCACACACACACACACACACACACACACACACACACGCACACGCACACGCACACGCACACTCACGCACGCACGCACGCACACACATCGCTCACACATCGCTCACACGCGCGCACGCGCACACGCACACACGCTGGAAGCAGGGGCGTAAGCAGAAAGTTTTTTCAGGGAGGGGGGGGGGGGGGCACGGGCCCGGTGTGCTACCCCCTGGCTACGCCACTGACTAGAAGGCATTAGAAGAGTAGCAAAAATTGGGCGACTTTTCTTACGTAGTATAAAGCGTTGCAGCGCAAAGCGGGGTAGGATTGAAAAAGGTACCAGGCCAGGCTCTAGTTCAAGCGGATAAGTCACTCTCCTCCTTAACTAATTATAGCTTCCAAGAATGGGCCTCTGAGCACTGAGGTTAACGCATATATACTGACTTAATTTTGATCAATAGGAATAGAAGTAGGATGGAGAAATAGGATTTCATTTTTTTGACGCGCATTTGCTCGATATGTAAACTTTCTGTCTAAAGGATTTGTATAGACAGTTGTGAGGCGAGGAGCCTGGATAGGTGTAGAGCCGCGCGGTTGGGAAAAGCAACATTGTATCAATCCTCGCCGTACCAATATATGACTAAGGCATACTTGCGAAAAAGAAAGTCAAGTCACCTTCTTCTTTTCTTTGGTAGTCCTCGAAGTAGAACGGCGCTTTTAGTCTCTTCTTTTTGTCGGCAGTGTGCTTTGCCCTGTAGGTCAGCTGTAGCTGGTGGACCGCAACAAAGCGCTTTTAGTCGAACACAAAGAAAAAAAAAACATGCCTCCCTTGTCCACGCGACAGTGAATCGTCAGGTGACTGATCCTATTCCCTGTTAACGGTCCGGTAGCAGTATATAAAGTTGAAACCGCTCCGGCAACGGCAGCAGACCACCAGAAAGCGACGCCACAGAAACGACGGCAGGACTTACCATGAAGCTTTTCGTAAGTGTAGTTGTCAAGTCTCTATCCTTCCTTCCGATACGGTGGTGATGTAGCGAAACGCTATCTGTTTGACTAATCATCTTCAGTCCAGCGAGAGTTTTTTGATGACGTAACTTTTCATTCGTGTTTTTAGTGTGAACGTATGTCTTTTGACAAAGGTTCAACTTAAATTGAGGACGATGCAGCGAGCGATGGAAAGGAAAATGATAGGTGTAACCTTAAGAGACAGGAAGAGAGCAGAGTGTGTCAGGGAACGAACGGGGGGTTAAGGATATCATAGTTGAAATCAAGAAGAAATGGACATGGGCCGGCCACGTAGCACGTCGGCAGGATAACCACCGGTCATTAAGGGTAACTGACTGGATTTCAAGAGAAGGCAAACGCGTGAGGGGGGAGACAGAAAATTAGGTGGGCAGATGAGATTAAGAAGTTTGCAGGTATAACGTGGCAACAGAAAGCACAGGACCGGGAGGATTGGCGAAACATGGGAGAGGCCTTTGCCCTGCAGTGGGCGTAGTCAGGCTGCTGCTGCTGCTGCTGCTGCTGATGATGATGATGATGTCTTGTGATTTTATGAAGCCATTTGGATTATGTGGCCGCAGCAAGCACAGGACCGGGTTAATTGTAGAAACATGATGAAGGCATTTGACCTGCAGTGGGCGTGGTCAAGCCGACGTTGATGATGATGTCTTGTGCACCTCATGATACCGAATGATTAGTCGGGTGTCACGGGTACGTTGTCGCACTAATGCACACACCTTTTTCACCAGGAGTAATTTTTTCCTGTTTGCTGACGTCAAAGCGTCCTTGTGGTGTCGATTAACACTTAAATTTAGTGTTAATTGCGCATGGCAGTTGTTTGTCCTTTCCTTAATTCTTAGCCTTGATTGACACGTCAGGTGATGGCACTTGAAATGTACTGCAGTATGTCACGTTTTCTTTGTGGATGGCACTACGCAACCGTCTATGCCTCAGGCAATTTTTTTTTAAATCGCTGGTGGCCTATAACGGCGTCTGAATGACATACAGTGACATCCAAGCTTAGTTTACCTCAGAATCGTCTGTTACTTCTGTAATGTTTTTTAATGAGCTAGAATTAACTGACGTTCATAAAAGTAGTCACTGTGTTTCAGGTTGAACGAAGTCAAACTGGAATGCCCATGCATATAATGCATGGCCATGACCGTGGAATAACCATCAGCGCACACAGAGAGTGGCCCCACACGTTGATATTTTGTGCTTACCAGGAAGCATGAAGGCTCTGGCTTAATGGCTTTGACTTTCTCTTAGTGAGGTCGAGGGTTCGACTGCGATCAACTGTCGCCAAAACAGCGAAGGGGTAGAATTCAATATCGCTCGCCTACCGTGCTCTGCAGCCATAGTTAAGAACCTGAATTAGCGGAAAATAATGTGTTTGCCCTCATTTTGGCTTGTCCAAAGGTTGCTGTATGTCTATTTGAAATACCCTATTAAATCGTTCATTCATCTATGCTAAGCGCCGCGATGGTCTAGCGGTTATGGTGCTCGACTGCTGACCCGAAGTTCACTCGATGGAATCCCGGCGTCGGCGGCCGTATTTCGATGTAGGTAAAACGCTTTAGGCCCATGCGCTTAGATTTAGGAGCCCGTTATAGAACCCCAGGTGGACGTAATTTTCGGAGTCTTCCACTACGGTGCCTTTCATAATCATTTTGGGGCTTAGGGACGTAAAGTATGAACAGTTATTATTCAACGAGGCTTTTATCTGTGTCATGGACGCTGTGTTGGTTCGAGCTGTAACGCTCTTTAGAGCGGTGACGCAGAGCAATACCGAACGCTCGGTATATAATATCCGAGAGATCATTGGGGCGCGGTTGAAATTATGAGGTATATATATATTACAGCGATTCTATGGCTAGACGAAACCAACATTTTGTCCCATTTTTATTTTTATTTGTTTGAAAATGCATGATTGTCGTGGTGCAGGAGACGAAAGGCGACGTAATGAGTCACCTGACTAGGCCTCTAGCACCACACTGTACATTCGTCACACAACGCAACTGCATTGGAAAGGAAAAAAAAAAGAGAAAATACTAGAGCACAGTGACATTACGGAGAACTAGGAGAAAGCTTATACGAAATAAAGGATACAACAAGACTTCAAAAATCTGTTACATAACAAACTTATCATTGAAAGCAATATCTCGAAGCGCGTATCTCCCGCAGAAATTTGGCGAGCATCAGTGCTCACCACTGGTCTCCCGTAAAAATGGAGTCTTCCAGTGGGCAAAAGCGTACGTGCCACGGGAATTGGGCAAACCCCACTGCTCACCACTGGTTCTATCAAAATGAAAAAAAAAAGGTAACACACGTGCGGCAAACATCAGCTAAAGATTTTTGACCAGACGTAACCAAAAAATGAGAGAGACTTGAATGAACCGTTGAGATTAACCCAGAAATGAGCACGAGAATCGTACATTTCAGCTTCAGTGGTTAAATATCTGTCATTTACTAAAAGGTGAGTCACACAAACGGCACATTTGCACAAGCTTGTGAGGGCCTTCGCGTTTTGCTGGTGTGCAGCCACGAATTGCCTTATGGCCAGTATATGCGTTGAAAATATTCACACGATGAGCAGCCACTAGATGTCGATTAAGAGAAGGAAAATTGGACGCGTTGTTTACGATCTACAGCTGGTCTGACAGCTTCCCCTAATTGTTGTTTTTGCGGAGTAAATGAGACAATAGAGCATTATCTCATTTTCTGTTATAGATAATCTATACGTCGCGCAAAATTACTTTAGAGACAGTATTCCGACTCCTTAGATTAGATTTAAATGCACCAAGTGTTCTTTCTTTTGGGGCTTTCTCCCTGGGATACAGTGACGGGAAAATTGCCGATGCCTTGCAGGAGTTCTTAAAGGTTCAAAAAGATTTAGGTTATAGAATCAATCTTTACTCCCGTTTTTCTACTTTTCCGAATTGCTTGATTTCTTAATGAAATTTTCGGCTTCATGAACACTAATCTATTCAATTATGTTTTTCTATTCTTAACATTTTTTGTTTCATTTTATTTCTTTCTTTTTAAGTAGACAAAATTTAACCTGTAATTTCAGGATTCTTTTAGAACTACCCGCTTCTTGGTCAAACACCAAGTGTGGGTGCGTGCCACAGTTTCACCCTACCCTGCCCTACTATCGTAACGAATCGCGCGAGTGACGGAAAGTGAGAAGTAACGCACAGATAAATCTAATCACTGGACGCTAGAAACGATACGTGCACAAGTGCCGCGGGCAGAAGGCGGCATGTGCAAAGCACAAAATCAATTCTCTTAAGGGCAAGACCCATCAATGCAGATATAACTCAAACTCCATTAGTTATTGGCATTCTAAGCAGCTCTCAAATAATGACACAGCCCTGATGAGGAATAAAATTCCACAGTAAATATTTTTTTTGTTGCGATGAAGTGAAAAAAATGCGGCGACGTTTAGATTTCGTTCTGGCTTATCTGAATGTAGCGCACTAGTTCCGAAAACTGTTTCGACGTTTTAAATGCAGCTAATCGCTCGCTCCAGTTTTCTACTTTCTTCCCGTTAGAAAGATTGATTATGATGATCAAGGTCAATAATAGGGCGACGTTTAGTTTTCTGTCATATTTTTGTGCATGACATGCAACCGTAGTCTTCTTCCTCCATAACAATCCCGGACCTACATTTCCCGTTTGTCGAAACGAAAGGCAACCACCTTTCGCTCAAGCATTTCACGGTAAGAGTGTACTCCCGCTTGAAACTTCCACGTGCCACTTTTCGCCTTCGTTCCCAGCCCCATTCAGGCGCGGTAAAGTGCTCGAGCTTTTTTTTTCTTTCCCCCCATAGGAACGGATCCTCAGATGCCCTATTCACTCTCACACAACAGTTCCCCAAGCGCGTCGCAACTCGCGCTTAAAGGGGAGTTCGATTTCCTATTTTTCTGTTCAAATAACCGAGGAAAGTCGAGGCTATAGAGTGGTTCCCGAGATCGAGTTCCTCAGAATAGGTGACGCGACGAGACTCCATTACGGATCCGTGAAGCGCCAACTAACCTCCCCCCCCCTCCCACTGCGTGCACTCCTACCCCATTTCCCTACCTTTTCCTTCCAACATTTTTTTTTTTTTTACGAACAAAGAATCACCCACTCTTCACGGTCTCTCGGGACTCTCTAGGTGAAGATGGACCCGGTTGCCCGGTTGGTCCGGAACAAACATGAGCTGCCGTAGGAAAAAACTTCCCATTACCCGAATCCCTTCGCACGGTCAAGAGTGTAGGGGATCGGGGAGTAATGGGTTTCGCGAGTAACAGGCACGCTGGGTATTGGTGAGAAGGAGCGCGGTGCTTCATTGAGCCGCGTGTGTTTGTTCAACTTAAGGGCCACTGTCTCTCGCTGAGTGTTTCCTGTGTTTGTTGATGAAGCATTCTCGTCGAAACAAAGCAGCACTCGGCTGGGCTCTGGAGAAAACGAGGATGTTTACTTGGCGAGTCTCTATGGCGCAAACTTGTTTACATTTGACGCCATCTCTTCGGCTTACTCAAACGATCGCGATTCGGGGATGTTTCGTTTTAGACCCTACTTTTGTTTAACTGAAGTAGACCTAGTTCTGTGACATGCTAAGGTAGGGAGGTTCATATAATGATCGCGTGGACAAGTACCATGTCGTCATGCGATGATGTGCCTTAAAATTCGGCGCTCGTCAAATGCCCTTCCAAGGTGTAAAAAAATAGGAAACATGTACCTTTTCCGAAGCTACAGAAGAGGGAATGTTTTCGCCCACAGCTAGAGCTATCATTCCCATTACTTAGAAAGCTTAGGAAACATCTGTTCATTAATACTACGCTACGTGACTAGGTGTTTCCCAGGTAGACATGGACAAACCTTAAAAGAAAAATGTGAAACGTGTGGCGCTTATCACGATTCCTTTGAGAACAAAAAAAAAAAAACACACCCACAGCGCTGTGAGTGACCAATAAATAGCGAACAAGGGAAGCCTCAGCCTGGCGCCCATAGTTTCAACGTAGCACTTGTGTTGGTTAGACCATGAAAACCTCTAAATGCTGTTCTTTGAAAGCTTCCAGTGAAAACTTGCAGCTTGCAAGAAATCTTGCTCGTAAGTTTTTTTTTTTGTGAAACCATGATAACGAGTTGTAAAAACGTCCTGGCCTTTCTGCACTCGGGTGTTTCCAACCTGTATTCTTGTGCGGAATCTTAAGATAATAAATATCGCTAGATTGACTAACAATATCGCTAGGTTGTCAGAGAATGGCAAGCTGTAATCCCTTGCAGGAGGCGAACGGAGGGGCGTACTAGCTATAGATTTCAACTTCTCAATCTATAACAATCTTATAAGATGGCTTCACTGTTATACGAAGGGTTGATGCCACTTTTGCAGCTGTAGTATTATTTTCTAACTCCATCTCTCAGGAAGCACCCCGTTATTTTACTTCGATACGACAGGTTATCAGCGCGGTCCTTCTCGCCTTTGCCTTCGCCCTGTCCCATGCTGGCTACCACGGATATGGTGGACATGGTGGATATGGTGGTCACGGCGGTTATGGTGGGCACGGTGGGCACGGCCATGGTGGATACAGCCACGGCATTACCCACTTCTTTGACAACCAGCGTGCCCACCACGGACACGGTGGTTACGGTCATGGTGGATACGGCGGCTACGGTGGACGCGGTGGATATGGTGGACACGGAGGCTATGGTGGTCATGGCGGCTACGGTGGATACGGAGGCTACGGCTACTAGGAATAAGGCTTCGGCGGATTTCGCTCCGAATGGAAGCGCCAGAGGTCTTTGTACAGTGTCTGCGTAGGAAAATAAACGCAGTTTCTTTTCCGATATTGTGCTGCTTTGTTGAGAGCAATTTGATCGAAGGCCTAATTTAGGTTTCTATCGCTCAGAAGCGTAACACACACAAACATGAAAACACGCACACGCATACACAAGCGCATGAATAATTTACATACATACATTCACATACATATTTCACACTTAAGAAGGTCAAGACTGTTTGGCTCTTTCCCCCTTTGTTGTGATGGAAGTAACTAGACGTCATGTAATTTTATCTGGGACGCGCCTCTTACGTACTTGTTTCGTTGACGTCACACTGTCGCCTTATTGCATCGTCCAATCAATGAACGCATGCTCGAATCCCACACAGCATGGTATATACACCACGGTGCAATCTCTTCAATCATTCCCGGCGGTAATTTCAGAGTTCTTCCTCTTTCCTCTAAGTCCTACGTCACTATAGTTGCATTTGTGCTAACACCCCGGGTTTGTGTAAGCGTCGTCTATACATTTGTTAAGCGTGCACTTTAGCTTTTTCTCTGTGCAGGAATAGTCCCAGGAGAAGTCGTAGCAACACTGGTAATACGGCTTTTACCCGCACCATTCGTATTGAAAACAAGAACATGCAACGACCCAGGAGTTCAACGATTTATTCGTCTAAGATCTGAAGCTATGTATTGGCGTCCTATGATTACAGGCCACTGTTAAAGTAGCCGTATCACCGTGGCATAGGATCAAGTTCCGACTTCCCGAATTTTGCCTGGAAAGCGGAACACAGCTTAGGATGCAGACTTTGTAATGGGTGGGCAGCTTAGAATCATCCACTTGTTGCGCAATTCGCATTTTTTGACGCCCGGGGTGATTCTGAATTCTACGATTCTTCCACGCAATATTGCATGCGTTAAGGAGACTTTCCCCACTACAAGACATTCTTATAACTTTTTTTTTTTACGGAGAAGTTTCGGACACTGGGGTGGCTCCGTGGTAGAACACCCGATTGCCACGCCGGAAGTCCTGCGTTCGATTTTCATTCGGGTGGAAGATTTTTTTATTGTTTATATATTTGCATCTAACTCGAGTTTTCGCTCACGGTCAACGACGATTTTTCGCTCACAACCAACGACGCCCCCCGCCGACACCGGATTTTCTGCGAAACGAGCTCTCTAACGCTATCGCGTTACTAGTAGAGTGTGGAAGTGAAATACATGGCACCTTGAAGATAGATATTGTGTAGCTGAGCCGATACTGCCTTCTGAGCCTGTTGTTCACCAACTAACTGTGACTCTCACCCACTGTGGGGGGATCGGACAAGAATGGAGGGGTTTTATGAATTGTTATAAAAGTTTAGATTAGGGTAGTTCATAGAATAAAAACATCACAAACTTATGTAGAAAAATTTGGTGCTCGATGAAATTCATATAAAAAACAAAGCTTTTTCGTTCTTGCTTTGTTTGAACATCACCTTCGTTTTGTGAAAAGAATATGTCTATGAAAGCTATAGTCGGGCATGTGCCTAAATGAAATATGCTAGCGCATCAGTACAAAGGTAATCGTACGTGAAACTATGCGATTTTTTTTAACTTTTCATCGCTTCAGTTACGTTACGACTGCACTCCGTTGAGCTCCATCGGGGCCTTGACCATAATGCCAGTCATACCGTGCAGTCAAACACTGTTGCGAGTTTTCAGCTCACTGTGAATTGCGAGACCCCGCCCCCCCGGCGTTCAAGCAAATGGAACGGCTCGTTAACCCCGCAAGCGTGTGAAGAAGCAAAGAGGAAAACACAAGCGCAACTGTGAAACGTGTAAGTACGACAAAGTGCTACTCACTCGTGGAAGGACACAGTCATCTCGAGCAATCACGGTAAAGACAGTGTGGAGAACAAAAATTGGCTTCTTAGACTAGAATGTGTGTCGGCAGTTGTTCCGGCTGTTGAAACATTTGTTTCTTTCTTGCTCTTTCAGGATCGCTGCCGCTGTGCCCGGTGACCCAGCTTAAGCTCCCACCCGGGCGCGTGAAGTGTGGGACTGGAATTCTCCCAGCTAGACCGCTGCAGAAAAACAAAAGGAAATGGTGGACAGTTGAAGTTCGAGGAACGAGACGGAAATATTCGTGGAGTGTGTGACCCTTGAAGATGGTTAGGCTACATTTTTTTTGTGTTTTGTGTGTTGCCAAGTGACGACAAGGAACACGTGACCTGTCCGCAGGGCGTGTTCCGGTATATAAGGCTCCCACACATGACGGACTTGCACCGAGTCTCGCCGTCACCAAGACACAAAAGGATATCGATATGAAAGTCACCGTAAGTTGGGGTATCTGCAAGATTGCTGTCGTTGTTGGATATTTTTGGGGCAATTTCGTCAGTCAGAAACCAGGTGTTGATGGAAAACGTGGCAGTTTATCCAGGCTGCTGTCGCCATTGTTCATCATAGGACTGACAATGAAGTGGTCAATATTAGTTGCTTGACATCACCTTGCATGCGTCAGATCCTCCGCATTTTGGCCCTAGAAGCATGTAAAGGTTAGCCAGTAGTCTTAAACCTCTCAGAGAGACTACAATCCTGACCAAATTTCCCATATAAATTTGAGGCACTTGCGCGAAAGCCGTTGAACAGCACGACTGCTTCAGGCTACTTTTGTCGGGGCCGTTTGTAAAGTTAACTACAAAACGAGCACCCATCAATCATTTAGCGCCTTCTTGTCAACGTAGCATGAAGCTAAAGCCATCGCAAATCTCGTACTTGCTGTGGATTGCTTGTTCTCTCAAATATCAGTATACACACAACCACATCGGTGAAGCCACAGATAAAGGATTCGGACTCGCTCCTTGTATGCCGTCGCCTAACATTTCCTTGTGCTTTGCGTGTGTCCAGAAAGTTTGGTTTTAACTGGCTTCACTACCAAGCGTCCACATTTGTGGGCATTACTTCTTAAGTACATTTCAAAACAGCAAACAGCTCAGTGTCATTGAAAACTAGCACCGTTGCCGCCCAGAGTGTTCTTTACCCATTCTCCAAGAGTTAGCAGCAGAAGTTAACATTAGCGGTTGGTGCGTGAACCAAACAAAACGTAGTGGACAAACCGCGCAGCGTGCGGCTGCTTAGGCATCACTGCTTGAAGTGTGGCAATTAATATTTTTTTGCATACAAAGTAGAGAAAACACGTTATGCTACTAGTATTTGGGAATTACTCAAAACATATTTAAAGCGCCGAAAGCCTGAATTGGCATTTATTGGCAGTGCTTTTGCCATAAGTGCAATTAATGTCCTCATTAGTGGACATCCATTTCACCCCTTAGAAATGAAGTTTTTGTCACAGTGGTTTTGTTTTTTTTCACTTGTGGAACACACGTGAAATAATAACTTGCAGACAGCGTCTTTTTTTTCTTGCTTACATCTTTGTTCGGTAGTGAAGAGGTTGAATGCTTCGAAACACAGGTGGGTCTCCTTGTCGTCCTTGCCGTCCTGGCTACGGCCTCAGCCGGCTACGGCTTTGGCTACGGCGGATACGGAGGTTACGGCGGCTACGGAGGTTACGGCGGCTACGGACTTGGATTTGGCATTGGGCGCTCCTACTACTTCGACAACCAGAGGGCGGCGCCTTACTTCGGATACGGTGGATACGGTGGATACGGTGGATATGGGGGATATGGTGGCTTCGGCGGATACGGTCTCGGATTTAAGGGATTCTACGGCTAAAGGATTCTTCTGCAGATGCTGGTGAGACGATCTTGCGGTAGATGTTTGCAGGACGCTCGTCCAGCTTCCGTGATTGCATGTTTCAAAAGTTTGTGAAACGCTTAAAACATGCACTTCGCTCTGAAAAGTATGTGAGACAGCGTAAAAGGCGTTTACATTCAAAGATATTTGTTGAGGTCAGGGTCTGTGATCATATTCGATGTGGATATACAGTTCAATAATGTAGTCAAGAGTTCGACGAAAGTTCGTCTGGTCAGGTATCATGATGAGGATGTAGATGCGGTCACTGACCAAGTCACGGTGAAAAACACAGAGACGTTTCGGGACCCATACGGGTTCCTTGTTCACCCTCGGAACAAGGAACCCGTATGAATGAGGAACAAGGAAAAAGGAACAAGACACTGTGAACAAGGAACCCGTATGGGTCCCGAAACGTCTCTGTGTTTTTCACCTTGACTTTGTCAGTGACTGCATCAACATCCTCACAGTTCAATAATGCTTTTTTATAGTGAAAATAGGAGTCCGACATATTCTTGCGTAGTTATATTACACGCGCTTCGCTTGTTGTATCAGAATTTTAAGTTAGCGCGATCGTCCTCATAAAATTGGCTGCATGTTCATGTGTCATATATGTACGATGCAGAGCAGAGCGCGCATATATATCGGTCATACACATGTAAACCTCACATATCTGCTTCAGTAAGTCCCACACGAGGGCCAACCTGCGTATCGTTTAGCAATCTTAAGAAATTCACCTACAGGAATGGCCGATTACAGAGATTATTTCGCTAAAACTAAAGTGCTTTGGGTATGACCAGCACGCGGACTTCGCAACGTACTTTTGGCGGTAGGACCATGAATTTAGATGACGCAAGGCCCATACCGCGTGAATGAAGTATGCACAACAAGTAGACTAGTTTATTGGATGCACACGCCTGTGCTCTAACATTTCCCCGACGCAAAAAGCACGCGAGTGTGTGTCAATAGCAAGAACTCCCTTTAAACTTCACGAATACCTGCACGAAAAACTGCGTGAACTAGAACACAAGAAGTGTACTAGCCCAGAATACAACACAGCATAGTGACTGCTACAGGTGCCGTAACTGACGAAAGCAATGGTAAAGCGACGGTTTTTCACATTGGCATCTAAGAAATAATGCGAAAGCCAGTGCAGCATTTCTAAAAGCAGATTTATGATTTTGCCGGAAATCTGCAGTAAGTGGACATACGAAACGTTTGTATGACTAAACTAACAATCGATTATCACACCACGATAAGTGAGTGAATGTATTATTCTACAGACAATACATTGTGTGTGCCTACTGTGTGTGCCTCAGTTGCATTGCTTTGCTATGTTCAGCGCTAGCTAGTTAGTATATTTGTGCACATTCTTGCCCATTGTGTCGATGTATTTGTTACTCGTGCCTTTTTATTAGGAAGATTCGCTCATTCAGTAAAAAAAAAAAAGCGTTGTATTGACTCATGTTATCGATGGCTGTAAATTACTATTCTTTTTCTACATTTTTTCTCGACGCAATGTTTTTGTTTTAAGCCCCGTCTGTTGTTTTCTTGCGTTGGAAAGCGTAATATCAAATTTATACGTAACCCACTTCCTGCCTACGACTTCGAATAGAAGTCGGCAGTATTGACGAAATAAATAATTAAATAAATAGATCGCCTATGGCCGCGGCGGTCGCATTTAGACAGATGCTTAATGGTAGAGGACCATGTCTGTGCAATGTCAGTGCAGGTTAAAGGACACCAGATGGTCGAAATTGCCGGAGCCCTTCACTACGGCATGCCTTGCAATAGTATCGTGGTTGGGGCACGTAAACCCCAGATATTATTTTTATAGATCGCATATTTTCGTTCGGCAATACATTGAGAAATAATTCGCGTTATGTACTGCCTGTCGATATTAGTGCAATAATCAACAACGTGCGAATCCGTCTCGAAAGAAAACAAAAAAGGTAGCGGCGAATTTCCCGTTTGTTCCTTCTTTTTTGTGCTGTGTACGGTGCGTTATGCCCCAGGTTCTGAAATCGCAGTTAACACATATGTTGACTCTATGTCACTCAATCGCGCAGCGTAGACATCTTTCTGAGTGAAGCTGTGCCTGAGTGAAGCTGTGCAAAAGAGCAAAACAATACATTATTTTATTCGCACTATGTCCATTTCTACGCACGTTGAGCCGTAAAACTATGGCAGCTTTTGCTTATATTTTTTTTCTCTCTTATTTAAGAAGCCGACATGCAAACTCTGCTTTGCTCCTTAAAACTACATGGTCACCTTGCGTGTCAGCTTTCTCTTTTCTTTTCGTTTTTTTTTCCATTTGATGGCGTAATGCCAAATTCTCGTGCGAGCAGCTTCTCGTGCGAAGGAGCTTTACACGTGAGAAACTTATTCTCCACAGAATAGACCGGCCACAAACAATAGGGCGAACCTTTCTCCCACGCGAAATTCCGCGGGCCTAGGCAGACCGCCCAACGTTGTCCAGTATACTCCATGACCGGCACAAATTCCGTTGGTTCCAAGTCCGCATGAGTCAGCGCTTTATTTTATTTACCATTCACCGATACGGCGCCTTAAAAACATTCGTTCGTATCGAACGCGCATTCGCGTGCGCCCATCGGTGCACGCAAAACACGAGGACCCGGGAAGAAAAATCAGCGATGCGCGATCGTAACGGGTCGAGTGGCCTTGAAGCAATCTCGCTCAAAGCTGCTGGCATTCTGAAACACCCTTACACCGAGAAAAAAAAAAAACGAAGACAAAAGTCATAACGCGTGAAATACTGGAACGAAGGGAACAACGACTGACCAACAGGAATTCGGGGAGAAAAAACAAAGCAATAGGGCAGAAACAGAAAAAGTGCCTACGCTCGTGGCGTGAGCCGAGCGTGCCACACCGCCACGACCGTGTCTACGGAGTTCCTTTCCCTTACCGTTACTCAATGCATCTGACCCCATTTGACGTAGGCAGCGGCGGTCCTTCAAGGTATGCCGGCTGGACCATGAGGGAGAAAGAGAGAGAGAGAGAAAGAAAGAGAGAAAGGAGGCCAATCCACCCACTTCCCTCTTGACCATCCTCCTCCCCCCTTTCTTTATTCTTCCCGCCCCAGAGCCCCAATGCTGGACCACTTTCGGTGCTCGGCCAACCGCGACGTCAGAATTCCGTTTACAGCTGTATACTTTGTTATTTTGTCGGCCTCTGGACCAGAACCACCACACCGGGGGAGAATAACGGCCTCGAAAAACGCTGCGTCACCCTTACCCTCTTCGGCCAATCCGAAGGTTCCGTACCGGGTAGCGCCGTTGATCGAGAAAGTGCTAAGGAGAAAGGCGTTTCCCGGAAAGACGGTTGTGCTTGGTGCCTCCCGACTCGCCACCACTGCCTTTGGGTAGAGTGCGTGCGGGTACGCGTGTTGTGTGTTATGTGCGTGAGTTACTTACGTAATAAACGTCGTTGAGGAAGATTGGCCGGACGGAATAGGCGCGATAGCGACGGTTCCGAAGGGAGAGTGGAGGCTGGTGCAGGCGCGAAGGAGTTGGGGAGATAGCGGAAGCATGGTTGCGGACAGGTGTTTCTCGAGTAATCCGGTGTATACTTTCACAATTGTTATCCTACTGCTTTTAGAGTGCATTTTCTTGCTCTTTGAAATGCACGTGCTTGTCGGTGCCTCGCGTTGCGAAAGCTGTACTACAACTTTTCGTGGGACTCATTTTCCACGTAAGAGGACACAGTTTCTTGTTACCCAGAAAGTGTCCAAGCTTTGAAGCAAATGTTCTTTCGTTGCGAGCGTAATTGACGCCGACTGTAGCCCATGCACCGATTTTCCGAAAGTTTGTGAAACTCCACTACAGCTGCCAACACCGTGCGGAGGAACTTATTCAGTTGTATGGCATCAGTCATTCCTGAGGAACTGCTCGAGTCAAGTCTTTGTTTTCTTTACTTTGCAGAAAGACCTGGAAACTCAAGTGTGACGGACGACCATTGACCAGCGAGCTGTGTGTTATGTGTGACTATTTTCAATAAATGTGCCTCAGCAGCCATATAAGAGTTTCTACGGATTTCATTCGGAACAGCTCTCTTCTCACGATTCAGTAACTGTGAAAGCTTGACCACTGTGCATACTTGTGCTTTATACCATAGTTAGTTCCCTGGAGCATGACTGCAATACAACTTATAGCGTTATTACTTCTAATTAGCCCCTAATTTTTCTGTCATATTTCGCTTCCGAAACACTTCCAAGCTCGCACACCCCAGGAGTCGTTTCGAACGTTTCGAAACTTTAGATGACACTTTTCGTAACGAGGATTTCTTGGCGGTGTCAAACATAGGCGTGCGCATTGTTTACCATTAGGAAGGGCCGAGTCTCACCGAGCCCCCCCCCTCCTCGACCCGTTGGTCGAGTTGGAAGAAAAAACGAGCTCCGCTATGGAAAGGCAGTTTCTTAGCGCTGGTGTGGACGAGGACAAATAGGAAGAGACACTAGACACCACTAGACGCTAGCGCCCATGTGAGAGAGAGACACTAGACACCAGCGCTAAGTAATTGCCTTTCCATTATGCACCAACAAGTCCACATCGCTACGCTCGTCCGCTATGGGTGCAAAGATGAACATCGACCGAAGACATGCTTCTCACAATAACCTAACGTTGGATCCCCTGCTTTCCGGGGTAAAAGTGGAAGTAAGCAACATCAGGGGACCATGGTCTCCATTATCATCAAGAAGCGCACGTGGCCGTAACCCTTGTTCTTTAAACAATGAGTGGAATGGTCCGACTGAGTAAAGGTAGCGGGAAGAGTTGGCGCCTCCTTTAGACATTTATGGGGTGGGGGCACCCCTGCCCCCCTCCCCCTGCGCATGGCTATGGTGCCGAACTTGGCTTGGCCACGAGTTCGGCACCCAGAAGAATCACCATTGGTCGGACGCAATACTTTTAAACTCATCTATCCATATAGGAAAGGCTATGTAGCACCAGCCCACTCCGCAAACCTCGCTCCGCACACTCTGCACACTCCGCACATTCCGCACACCTCACAACCGCTCAAAACCATACGTAATGTATTGGCGGCAAATGTCGCAAGTGGCTGCTATTCGCTGGGAATTCATCCAGTGGACTCACTTGCTCATACATTCTTGTTCCAGCGTTCAACATTCTCGTACTCAGAGTTGAGTAAAGATTGACAGCTCCGTCGCTACAGCCGAAGCACGGCACGCTATCATGTCCAGTGTTCTAGACCCATCACCAGCTGCACCCTAGTTACGACGACTTGTATTCATTATCTTCATCAGACTGACTACGCCCACTGCAGGCCAAAGGCCTTTATCATGTTCCGCCAATCAACCCGGCCCTGTGCTTGCATTATGTGTTGTTGAAAAAATCTGTCTCTCAGCCGCGGCCATTATTAACCCAGCTCTTCGGGTTATTCGGAGTTATAGGCTGAATGTGATGGTCTTAGCTGGTGCCAAGATATCGGAGAGCAGGAATGACATCCCACTTGTGCATTGTCAGTTCCATATATTTTGGTTATATTGCGTTATACACGCAAGAGATATTAGTATCTGAGGTTTTATGTGCCAAAACTATGATGTGATTATGAGAGACGCCGTAGTGGAGGGCTCCGGAAATTTGGACTAGAGGTGTGCACGGGCTCCGGGTAGCCCGAAAGCCCGAGCCCGGCCCGGCCCGCGGGCCGGGTTCGGGTATGCGGAGGTCTTCCCATTTCGGGCCCGGGCCGGGCTCGGGCTACTCATCTCGGGCATCGGGTGGGCCGGGCCAGGTGCAAAGCCCGCATCAAACCAAATATATAGATGTTGTGCCGGAATTGTTTTCTTTAACGATGAACCCACTGATCACCTTTGTGATTATTTATTCATGTAATCATCCTTCTGACCTGTATCAGAGATACTAAACGTATGGAAGAACAAGGAGTCTAATTATTCTAAACTTGCTATGCTTGCGAAAAAAATATTCGCGATTCCGGCTACCAGTGCGAGCAGCGGACGGAACCTCAGTTCGACAGGATATGTGATGCAGGAACGCCGCACTTCACTGATGTCCGAATCACAGCACAGCTTGTTATTTTTACACAATTTGTAATCTTTGTATACAAACTAACATATGTCGTTTGCATATGTTTAACTTTGATATTTTGAATAAAATGCCACATGATAAAAAAGTGATATCTTGTCTCCGCAGCAAACTTTCATGGTGTCGGGCCGGACCGGGCCCGGGTTTGTATTTTTGTACGTCGGGCCGGGCCGGACGGGCTGGAAGCCCTTTAGGGTCGGGCTCGGGCGGGCCTTCGACGCAGTCAGTGGGCCCGGGCCGGGCTCGGGCTTGAAAATTAGGCCCGTGCACAGCTCTAATTTGGACCATCTGATGTTCTTTGACGTGCACTAACATCGCACAGTACGCGGGCCTCTAGCATTTCGCCTCCATCAAAAGGCGACCGCCGGGGCCGGGATCAAACCCGCGACCTTCGGGTCAGCAGCCGAGCAGCGTAACCGCTGCTCCACCACCGCGGACGGCACACACAAGAGAAGCGCTGCAAGTGTTTATATGTGTCATTTGAAAAATATTTATTAGGCGCCGTTGTTGTAAAATATTTACGGTGCTCGACTACTGACCGCAAAGAGGCGTGTCTGATCCCAGGCCACGGCGATGGCGTTTTGGTGGAGAAGAAACGTTAGAAGCCCGTGAACTTGAATCTACGTATTCGTTAAAGGAACCCTAGGTGGTCTAAACTTCCCTAGAACTCCACTACGCCATGCCTTATAAGCATTTCGCGGTTCTGGCACACAAAACCCTAAAACACCAGCAACTAAAAATGTAATATTTCCTTGGTCATATATCTTACCGTATTGAGCACACTTCCTAGAGAAACCATCGTATTGTTGCTTATCTATGTATAGTGTGATATGGCTTATCAGTCGTCAATATAATTTTTCTTGCACGGTGGAACGATGTGACACTAAATGACGTCGATAATAAAACTACCTATTTCCAAAGGTGAGGCTATAGCTCAAAAGACACTTAAAGTGTGAGACCGTTAGTTCCATATTGGCAACCTTCACACGCGTACACTTTAGACGGGACATTGTAGTATACACTGGCGGCATTAACCCGACTAATGTGTGCGCTTGTGAGACATGTAAGTATATCATATCAACTCCGCAACACGGTCTACTAGCCTTGTACGTGGTGGCTTTTCAAACAGCTGAATCATCCTGCAGAGGCTGAACAGTTGAATTACTTCGAGGTGATGTGAATCAACTGTCCTCGCAACAAACGCTCCTGCAATTGAAAGGAATTTCTGCTGCACGCTCTCAACGATGCATGTCTACACCACTTCCGGTCATTAACTTTTTGAACACGTTGCAGCAATCCAGAGTTTTGTCGTAACCCTATTGTTCTGCTTTGGTCCCCTACTCGACGCCGACTGATGCCTTAATAGTCCGCATAATGTGCCGTGGCAGACCGGACCTTGAACGCAGGAAAGCAGCAGCTGGCGGATACCGTAGCTGCAGTTTTACATTGGGCGCAATTCATCAAACACCTCACACACACACACACACACACACACACACACACACACACACGCACGCACGCACGCACACGCACGCACGCGCGCACACACGCACACACACACACACACACACACGCACACACACACACACACACACACGCACACACGCGCGCACACACACACACACACACACACACACACACACACACACACACACACACACACACACACACGCACACACACACACCGTATGCCATATTTTATGTGGTCATCCGTGACCGAGGCAAAATATATCTGCCCGGCATTTCCTGTTAATGTTCAAAGTAGTGTATTTCTTGGACTCCCATGCTATCGCTTTCACATTTGTCACGTCGTTTAGCAAATAGTATTCGTGGGCGTCATCAGTGTTGCTCGAGCCAATAGATAGCATGCTCGTGAATGTCACTGACTTTCACCTGATTCCGTTTGCGAATGTATGCGTATACGTACGAACAACTTCGAGACTACTCATTGCTGCGTACATTTTACAAGCAGTTAGCCTCCTTACACGCTCGAAATTATACAGTAACACATATTGTACTGTAGCGTTGCACGAATACCTCGCCGTGAACTTGTTACGACAACACCCTCAAACTCGCGTTCGTAAAGGCGTCTTACGCTAGGATTTTTCGCAAGGCAACGTTTCAGCCGACGATGATACCAGACTTATCACTAGCCGAGGCGGTCTCTCAGCGGCGAGGACCGCTTGCGAAGGAAAAGTTTTCTCAATTCGAGCCCCAGTATTGCTGCACGCGTGATAGCTCACTTTTACCTTCAGCTGGTACAAACCATTTGCGGCCCGTACCCTAAAAGTTCCTATTGTTGTTGAGACTCTGCGCAATCTGCAGAGCGATAGGGGGCCTTGGCGCAGGCGATCCATCACTGATGCTGCGCAAGATATCATCGCGGGTTATACCACCTGCGACCAGGTTCAGCGTCGCTTTTGCGATGGGAATTCACCGTCAAACCCCCCGAGACTGCGAAAACCGCACCCCTCTCCTTCCCCACCGAAGCACCATACATACGAGGCCACACCACGACTGGTTCCAGACACCCTATTCTCTCGCACGCGAAGCAAACTGAACAAAAACAATCCGGGACAGGCGTCGATGTTTTGTGCTTTCAATTTCGTTTTCCATTTCACCTTGAAAACATCCGCGCGCCGTCAAAAGTACAATAGGCATGGTCCCATTGTCAGCCGGACCCGCACTTTCATCCCATGCGGTCCGACGCTTGCGTCGCAACAATGAACCGCACCCACGGCCCTATCACTCGTTGGACCATACGCCCTAGTTTTCGCTGCTTGATCGTGACGGTATGCAACAGGGCAGAGTTGTTTCTTTTTTTTCATCTGTCTATGAATGCCTCTCTCTCCCTCTTTCTTTCTAGGTTTCTAGTTATCGTTCCTGTCAGTTTGCTGCTTGGAACCAGTCCGCGAACTTTAAGTCAATGAAAAGAAAGAAAGAAAGAAAGAAAGAAAGAAAGAAAGGAAGAAAGAAAGAAAGAAAGAAAGAAAGAAAGAAAGAAAGAAAGAAAGAAAGAAAGAAAGAAAGAAAGAAAGAAAGAAAGAAAGAAAGAAAGAAAGAAAGAAAGAAAGAAAGAAAGAAAGAAAGAAACGAGACAAGGGTCTAGCCGCTGTACAGCTGATGGGAGATCAACCAGATGCTTGCCATAACTACTGTCCCATATGCAAACGACATAAGAACTTCCCACTGATAGCACACTGACAATGATGAAAACCTCCCCGTCTATGCGCAAATATCGCATATGTTTTAACATGAAATCACCGTAAAAACTTCAATTCACTGCGGCTGACTTATATTTCATAAAAAAGAAAGAATGCCTTTCAGAGGCCATAGGTCATTCGGGAACATACTTTAGTATAAAGATAGAAAGAAATGACATGAATGCGAAGCAAGGGAACAACTGATCCATATTTGTGGAAGTGCTTTAGGAATAAGGAGATATTTTACGTAATCTTATCCTATCCCTTCTTTGGGCCACTCTTTTTGTACACCCGCGAGCAAAAGTACAGAGACCATCGGAGCACGTGCCAGAATGGTCGTCTGCGCCGTCTAGTGGCGAGCCATCTGCTGTCGAGAGTATTGCTCTGGCGAATGCGCGGCCAGAGCAATGTTCTCGATGCCAGACGGTTCGCCACTTCTCCCGTGGTTCCATGGAACTTTGCTCTCACGTGTGCGTTCAGGCGTGTCTTTGTATGCGGACGTGTATATTTTGGGGACACATCTAGATACTGTTCTGTGCCTCCGATGCGACTGGTTCGCCATGTCTTCAAGGACTATTAAAGGCGTGTAACATACTATGTCACAAGTGGTGGAGGTGCGGGGTGCGGGACTCCACCAAGTGGTGGAGTCGTTGGAATATAAACACATGAAAATTTTTTTTAATAGGGAGGAAAGGCACGGTGAAACCTCGCTAACCAATCCTCTGGCTAAGATAATGTCTGCGGACCAGGAACTAATCGTTTTGAGACCTTTATGAGTTCCCAAGCGAGGTCCTGCTGTTCCATGGCTAACCCCTTTGCGTCCAATGTCATGAGCTGGAATCGTTGGTGTGCCGAATAATTGTTTCTTGTGTGCCGATACCTTGTGCAGAGTAAATGAGATGATATACGTAGTTGACATCAAAGGAAAAAAAATGAAACAAATAAATTTTTCGTAAGTGCTGTGGGCCGAATCTCGTGTCTGAAATTTGTACCTCAGCATGTTGTGAATATCATCACATGGTTTTTCAGCACTGTGTTTCCCGCTACATCTACTATGAAGTATAAGTATTAGAGCTCAACGCTGCCTGCAGCGAAATCTTTATCAACGTAAACATAACGGTGTTAGACATTAAACAAATGAAAATCCTAAATGCCGTAAAACATTTTGCTGTGCACGACAGCGCCGAGGTGCAGGCAGGAATTTAGACAAACGTGCAAACGAAATGGCACACTCGTGTTGTTTTTAACTTGCTTACTTTCGAATTTGAGTTGACATTTCAAGATCAACTCAAGGGACACTTGATTACATTTTTAAACTTGCTTCGTACGCCAGCGATAATGTTTACTATGGGATTGCCTTGACGTCAACAGCTGCATTAATGAAAGCTTTTCTTTCACTAAGCTTCCTCGGTTTAATTATTGGTTCTGAAATGTGACCGTCTCCAATTAAATGCATCCAACCCAGCAAGAATACAGCAGTTCTGAATTTTGAGCCCCACTGGTCTCTACGTGCTTGTTGGTTGCGTTTTTATTTTTTAATAACATGCTAGCGCGCACAAACAAGCTTGAACTGCTTCCAGGCCTACTGCTTAGGTGCAAGCAAGGAACAGCGAAAGTTAATCTGTGGTAGGTAATTGTAAACATGAATAATATCTGGGGTTTAACGTCCCAAAACCATGATATGATTTTGAGAGACGCCGTAGAGGAGGGCTCCGGAAATTTCGACCATCTGGTCTTCTTTAACGTGCACTGACATCGCACAGTACACGGGCCTCTACCATTTCGCCTCCATCGAAATGCGACCGCCGCGGCCGGGATCGAACCCGCGACCTTCGCGTCAGCAGCCGAGCACCCTAACCACTATACCACCACGGCGGACATTACCAGGAGGGTATCATTAAGGGCCAGTTGGTACATGTTACTTCGATCGAAACAGTGTGGAGACGGGACAGATACAAAGAAGCACACGATACGACAGTTAAAATTCACATTACCATTCAACATTACCACTCAACATTAACATTCGAAATTAAAGAAAATGTCGACAGACTACCCATTGCAGCCAACGGCGAAGCCGACTAAAAGTACGATCTCGCTTCTAAAAGTCATTCTAAATTTACTGTGGAATTCGCAAAAAAACAAAACAAACAAAATGCGAGAAGTCGAAGAAAAAAAAAGCAACAAAGCTACATACGAACATTATTTGTGAAAGCGGCCCGAAAAGCGTGTTCTCGTTAAATTTGCAACGAGGGCCGCATGCGTGCGGCTTTCATGCGAGTGCCGCGCACATTCCGCTCTTGCGCGGAAGTTAAGAAACTGGGCCAGAAATTGCCGCGGCGTAATTGCGCAGGAAGAACGCGCACGTGGACGCGCGGCACTTGACCAAATGGGCGGAGCCATCCAAATACACAAATAAAGCATGTGGCTCTACTTCCATTGCACGCGTTTTGTCATTCGTGTTTTGCTGATAATACGGCGCAAAAGTTGCATAAAGAAACGAACGCGCAATAACAACGCAAGTCACGTCAATTCGGTCATCACATTACGTGTATTACGCGTAACTCCTAAATTCGCGTAACGAATTAAGGAGCTTCTTATCCAGAAAAAAATTAAAGCAGCTTGTAAGAAGTTGCGCAAGGCTGGGTGACGGCAGAGCTAACGGGCTCCTGGCTCGTCTTGACTAGGCTACGCTTTTACACTCTATCCTGTCTTTTTTACACCCCTTGCTATAGACTATTTTACTGATGGGTTTGAGTGCCGCCATATTGGGCTGTTAACCTTTGTGTTTTGTATCTTTAACAGCTAAAGAAACAGTGTTACGGTAGACGCACACGCATGAAAACGGTTGGGTTGGTGCATGCGAGGTTTCATGGCCATATTAATTCACGTCGCTATATACAAAAAGAAGAAAATATCGGCTTAACAGCGGAAGATGGCGGCGCCCAGATGTCTTACGGAAAATAGTCTATACTATACTATACTATACTATACTATACTATACTATACTATACTATACTATACTATACTATACTATACGTGGCTACGCTTGCTATCTTTTTCATCGTTTCTTTTTTTTGTCTGTGGCTTTCCATCTCTTTCTCTATATGCCTGTAGGCAAACCTCGACCATGACGGCTCCACTGTGAAATTCCTATAGATCATATGTGCCACCGAAATTGGGCAGATCCCTCCACTCAACACAGTGGTCCACTAAAAACTAACAAGGGAACACACGGGCGGCAAACAGAGATTAGGGGCCGCACGTTGCAGCTTCTCCTGTTAGCTATCTGTACCGATTGGTTGGGTGGTGATTGCGCGCGTGCTGGTTCATGATGATCATATTCTTTTTGTCTACGACACACGGCAGACCTCGACCGTAACAGCTCTGCTGCAAAAGAAACCATTGTGAACAGCAGCGATAAAGAACATTATGTGCAGGACCATAGGCGTGCGCAGGGTTCCCCTTCAGGGGAGGTGGGGGGAAGGGGGGCGAAGGTTCTTCATAGCGCCCCCCCCTCCCTATTAAGTCAATGTATGGGGCAAGCTTAGCGCCCCCCCCCCCCACCCCCCTAGGTGACGAAGGGGGGCAGCCACTCCCCCCTGCTCCCCTCGTGCGCACGCCTATGTGCAGGACCTCAGAATAAACCTGCTAATTCTCCTAAGAGGCAACATTGTCGCATGGCTGTCCGCACTGAAGCGACTTATCGTGTTGTTTTAACAGCGAAGCGGTTTAAGCTAGCCGTAATTTGTGCAGCCTGTCAACAACAACAACAACAAAAAAAAATAACAGCTATGTGCCACAGTCTTTCTCAAAATTGGTTTACAGGGCGCGATTTGCATCCCTTTTAAATTTGATATTATATCGGCTACGAAAATGTGAGACAAATTTTTCCTGCAGTTTGTTGAGGCGTTTAAGGACATGTGAAATAAAATATAAAGGCGTCTCGGGAGGACACACGGTGCCGTTCATGCATGTTGATTTCGAATGTGCATTTGTTTCGAGTAAACGTTATTTAATATTTTTATACACCATCAGAAAAGCTATTTTTTGAGTTGAAAGATTGTCATTATAAGTATTCATTTTGTAAAGATAAGGAAGCGTATAAAGGCTTTGATTTTCGATGACTACGCCATAGGTCAGCAAAAATTGTGGGGCTCACTCAGACTCACTCACGAAATATATTTGGCGCTTTGGACTCACTCGGACTCAGACTCACCAAAATTTTCTTCAACCGGACTCACTGGACTCATATTTGATGACTTTGTCGAAGCGCACCGAGACACACAAGACGCGCTTCGACAAAGTCATCAAATATGAACGTAAACCAACTGGCCCAACTTGCCATCTTGCTGCAATATATCACTCGGACTCAAACTCAACAAAAAAACATTAGTCAACCCGGACTCACTCAGACTCAGACTCATGGCTCGATCTGAGTCTGAGTGAGTCCGAGTGAGTCGACTCATGAGTCCGTTAGGCTAGAATTCACTTTTTAGACCATGGTGTCAATACTCTTTAACATCAATATCTAACGTTTTTGGTGCTCAAATTATTGCCTTTTGATAAAGTACCTTCGAATAAGAGTTATGAGTGGTTGCAAATCAGTAAGGAGATTTTTCTTGAAAGAGACGACAACATAAGATGTATTTATCAAAACTGCCCTGGAAGAGTTGACGAGAATGAGGTCAAGGCATCCCCGTACGTAATTCACGCCTCTCATCAATAAATATTGAAATGGTGTATGAACGATACTGCTTTAGAATACGTGGGAGTAGACGTGAGTATAAAGGTGAATTCAAGTAAGGCTCATAGTAATGGTGAAGATGAGTGGATAGGACCACAGGTCGGCAAATAAAAGTGGAACTCGCTCAGATTCACTCAAGAATTATACTTTGCGCTTTGGACTCACTCGGACTCAGACTCACCAAAATTTTTTTCAGCCGGACTTACTCGGACTCACACTCACCAAAATTTTCTTCAACCGGACTCACTCGGACTCAAACTCAACAAAACATTAGTCACCCGGACTCACTCAGACTCAGACTCATGGCTCGATCTGAGTCTGAGTGAGTACGAGTGAGTCGACTCATGAGTGAGTTCGCCGACCTACGGACTACGCATTCGGCACCGTTTTTTTAAAAAAAGTAATAAAGGATTTCAGATTCTTTTAACAGCTAAATTATTTAGCAAATCGTTCCTAGTGAGTCGATCCAGTAAACTATCATCATCATAAAAGGGTATGTGCCACAAAAATTGGGTAAATTCCACTACTCACCACTGGTTCACCAAAAATGACAATGGCAACAGTTGGCCCAACAACAAATGGCTGCGAGGCGACGGCGGCGAGCCGAAGACCCCGAGTACGTCTCGGAAATGGGAAAGGCAACGGGGGCTGCGAGAAGACCCCGAAGCGATGGAAGGCCTACGCCAACGACGACGTGCCCTAGATCTATGACAGGTGCGGACGCTTGGTTTCAGCGCGAATTTCTGTCTCTGGTGTTTGCGCACCTGTGCCATGGAACCTCTCTGCGCTGATAATCAATGCCGAAACAACCTAGCATCACTTATCTAAAGCCTAGCAATGACGTAGAAACAACTTAGAAACAACCTGCATCCCCTAGCTAAGGCCTAGAAACAACCTAGAAGCAACCGCATTATTCTTCGGAATATCCCCGTTTCGCTGTTTTAAACCTTGTGGGGCTTCGTGCAAGCTTCGCAACATTTTAATTTTTTTTTTGTTAACAGATTGTTACACTTGCAATGAGCCTGATGTTCAAGCACGTTTTTTTTTTTTTTTTTTGCTAGTAGTGAACCGTAGGAACATTGAAAAGACCATAGAAATCGTAGACTTATGTGTACACAATATCACTAAGGCAGACACTCATGTGGGTAGCCTTTATATTTAATTTACATTTTACGCCACTTAAATGCTCAGGTTTGTGTGCTTTGCAACGTCTTGCGTTCGTCTCGTATTGGCGCAATTTCGACGCTTTTATCAAGGTCAACATTACATTTACCTACCAGATTCGTAGTGACATGACGGGGTATAGTCTCGAGCAAATGCGCATACCATCCCTAGTACTAAAGGTTTTGACGTAGCGTTTGAACCAATGAGTACCGAACATCATCGTGTTAGACCAATCGATGCATATACGTGGAGATGTTCTCAGACAAATATGAGGCGCCAGAATTGTTTCAGCTGCAAAAAGTTGCAGTCTTGTAACGTTCTCCTCACGATAAATACGCATCTTCGGCCTTTAAACCGTTTCAGAGAGCGGGTACATCTCGGTGTGAGTACTGTTGGCCTTTCTAAAGGTGCTCGAAGAAATTCGACCTTCTGAAAATGTTTCTGCGCTCGCTCGAGATAAATACCATGAAATAAATAAATGTCCCGTTCATTAACACTGTGTCGCCAGTTCTGTGTTGTTACAAGTGCTAAAACCTCTCGTTTACAAACCATGCTTTGAACTTTGCTTCCGCTGAAGACAATATGAAAAGAACACTTCAAGGAAAAGGTTGGCTGCTGCTCACTTGTGATTCAGAAGTAAAAATATATTTTTGAAATATTAAAATCAGTGTCGAAGTTCGCTCACGAAGTGCGATATATTAAATTTTACATGCTAAGCGTCCGTCGCGTAAGGTCACTAACGAAGCACGTCGCGAAAACGCGTTCAAGTGAGATAATCGCATTTTTATTTATAATTTAAGTCAATCATTCTATTAAAGGATACATTCACACAATTACAAAGTAGATTAGCCCAGCCATCCCCACAAAACTGCGGATAGTTGGCCTTGTCGGTTGTACATACTTTAAGGAAAAGCGCGAAAAACAACAGGACAACAGAAGAAGACAGCGCTATGCGTGTCTTCGTCCGTCCAGTTGTTTTTTTGCGCTGTTCCTTGAAGCCCAAAGTAAATGTAGAGCAAACGATTAGTAACTAACGTGTAGATTGCGAGAGGATACCAATCAATTAATATATTATAACTAATTATTCGAATGTATAGTCGTTTAAAGTTACACAAGTGAGTGCGAACATAATAGTAATAAAAAAACGATGATAATGAATTATATAATTAATGCTACGTTTATAATTGCGAGTCATTTAATAGAGATATCGATTTCACTTTCGTTCTACTGACGAGGTTTTAAGTACTGCGTTTTATCTACGAAGACATATTTATCCATTTCGAACCGAAACATGATGTTCTTGAGTTGCGTCTAAAAAAGACGAAATTACTTTGAGTAAACTCGGCGAGAGTAGTCGTAAAATCTGACCGAGAAGCACGGATGATGTGTGGCAAGGCCATTAGCGTCCTGTTTAACATTGACATTGAGAGCGTACGTGTGCTCCTGAAGTAACAGCCCGTAAACTAACGCCGACGATATGGACCCTACACTCACTTCATCGAATGCTTCTCCGCTTCGCGAGCGCAGTTGAGAAACTGCAGTTTCGTTTCACAACTGCACCGAGCCGGGTCGGTTCGTTAGCGCGACGCGCTTCGCTGGCGGCCCGTACCGGATGTCTCGTTAGCGTCGTTAGCGTTGCCTGAGCTAGCGCTAACGGCGCCGACTCTTTCAAGCATTCTTATATCTGTCAAAACTTGTCTTTAACGATGAAAAAGAAATATGTATCGTTTGGAAACTGCTGAGGAAGGCTTTCAAATTGAACGAATGGTGGAACGGCCATCTTGGTCATTAGAGAAACGACGCGCCTCTATTCGTGTGCTTGCTGCAGGGAGTATATTCATGTGGGCTGGCTCTCTGTTGTTCCCTAACGTGCGCAGTTCCGCGGAGAACCCAGAACTGCTAACCATGGCATGGGTCATCCGTAGCTGGGGATTAAGCTAGTTCGTGGTTGACTGAGTTTAGTTTATTTGTTTTAGGGGCGAAGCTCCTTAGGGTGTGGGTATGTCCCTCCTCTGTAGTAGTAGTAGTAGTAGTAGTAGTAGTAGTAGTAGTAGTAGTACTAGTAGTTGTTGTAGTAGGTAGGTAGATAGCCACGTATAGTGGAATTTACCCACTCCACGCGATAAAGATGACGATGACGCAATATAGTAGAATGTACCCACTACACGTGATTACGATGAAGTATAAGCGCGTTCCAGTATAGTGGAATCACGAACGGGTATGTGCCACAGAAATTCGACAAATCCCACTGCTCACCACTGGTCAGCTAAAAATGAAGAACGCAACAAATGGCTACGAAGCCCCGGCGGCGAGCCGAAGACCCTGAGTACGTTCAGCGAGAGAATACTAGGGAACGGAAAAGGCAACGGTGCCAGCGGGAAGACCCCGAAGCGATGGAAGGCCTACGCCAACGACGACGTGCCCGTAGATCTGTGTGAGAGGTGCGAACACTCGGTTTGAG
Source organism: Rhipicephalus appendiculatus (assembly GCA_030522465.1). Classification (NCBI taxonomy): domain Eukaryota; kingdom Metazoa; phylum Arthropoda; class Arachnida; order Ixodida; family Ixodidae; genus Rhipicephalus; species Rhipicephalus appendiculatus. The sequence goes on from JALIZH010032988.1 coordinate 1,920,502, forward strand.
CGCGAGTTTCTGTCTCTGGAGTTTGGACATACGTGCTGTGTCTGTGACTGTCCGTGGTTTAACTCAAACCTCGCTGCGCTGAGAATCAACGTAGAAACAACCTAGCATCACCTAGCTAAAGCCTAGAAACAAGCTAGAAGCAACCTAGAAACAGCCTGCATCACCTATCTAAGGCCTTGAAGCAACCAGATTAGTCTTCAGAGTCGCCCAGTTTTGCTGTTTGAATCCTTGCGCGACTTAGTGCAAGCATTTTTTGTACCGGTTAGTACATACGAAAGTGTACATAATTAACTGAGGATAATGCTACACGAGCTCCAATTTAGCGGCTTCACAAGCTCCACTGCCCCTCTGAACAAAAACAGCGGAAGTCAACGGTACAGTAGCGTTCATATAGCGCGAACCGTATTTCAGCAATGAAGAGCCTACATTTAACACGCAGAATAAGCACAGAACTTACTGCTCAGCACAAAAAAAAAAATAATAAATAAATAAATAAACCTGATCAGGGTTGGTGCCAAGTCATATATAAGGACCTGGTATCAGAGATTTACATCTACTCTGCGGCAGTCTATTCAGCTTAGTAAAACTGCACACAGACCTGGCAGCAGACGAGGCTGTAATGATTACCCTGCATAACTCCAACCTGATCAAGGAAATACGTATTAAACATTGTGCACAGCATTTACACTATATCTTATGCTGTGACAAACAACATAAACGTTGATGTGTTAATGTACACGCGTTTAGTGTGTTTAGAATGAGCAGATGTTGAGAACAATACGTGTGTTACCTCTTGCAGAAAGTGCACGCGGGCTTTGTAAAAATCGGAATATAAACCGTTCGTAGTTCGATGGAGGCGAAATGCTGGCGTCTTTCATAACCTGCGTCTCTTTGGGACGTTAAACTGCATAAAGCAACCGTGACGCTCATTCAGCCTTTCCAAATACGACATGCTGCCAAAAGTCTTCATTCATTCATTCATTCATTCATTCATTCATTCATTCATTCATTCATTCATTCATTCAGTCATTCAGTTTATTTAGACAACAGGAAAATTTGCCTAGGTTGAAGGGACTAAAGGCAGATTACCTCTGCCTGACTAGGGTCCCTCCACCCATACATTTGCTCAGATGCAGTGGAACAAAAAACATATTTCTTTTCTTTTCTTTTTTTTTTTTGGGGGGGGGGGGGGGGGGACACAAAAGCCAAATTCAAAAACTAGAAAGCATACTTGAAATATACACTTTAAAATATCACGCTACAGCCAACATCAATTTGCCCATAGCAAGACAATAAAAAAAATATGTAAAAAACTGATACCACGAGAATATTAAGTCAGAGGACTAAGTACTGTACAGAAATACACATTTGAAAGAAACTTTTACACAATTATACAAAAGTACAAAAAACACTAAAAGAAATATTTGTAATAGGCAATGTAGTTAGGGCACGGTACAAGAAAGGAAGTACATCTTAACTTTTTCCTTCAGACTGTTTCTAGCATTACTTTGTTATATTTGTTTGTTAATTAGTTATATCTGTGAATGTATGACGATGTAAGTTATACACGGGCAGTGTCTGATGTCCACTACTATCAAGCACCTGCAGTAAAAACTATCGTGTCACGAATTCTCTTCTTTAATAATACCAGACATCTGCGACAAAGAAGCAAGTGCTGCATAGCTGCTAGAAACTGAGGCGTCTAAAAATTGCAGACTGTGTTTGTTATGCCGTACCAGGTGCACTTGTAGACACGCCGAGACTGAATACAACAGAGAATTGTGTTTTTAACGGGTTACTCACAGACGCCATTGTGCGAAATGTAGGTGCCTTTCAAAGTTGCACTTGGCCTAAAAGGGACCCAATTCGTCTGAATGCACTATGAAGTCTGTTGCACTCAAAAGAGCGGCTCAAAATGAATCGAGGTCCCACGTGCGCTGCATTTAATGTTTATTCCGTACTTCCATTTGGTTGGCAGGGAAGTCGTGCGCCGCCTGGAACGCGAAACCATTAGCCCCGTGTCGTGCGCGCGATATTTGTTTTACCTTTAAACGATTATTCTCACGTCCAGGACGCCGGTGGTAGATCACGGAATGACTGCACACGTGCCAGTGTACGAGTCAGAGGGTAGAATATTTTATGCAAAATTGTCGTCGTCGTAATGATCGTTTATGCTCGCTGCGATCGGTTCCCGTTTGGCGTGGCCAGCTTTCGTGCCAACTTGCATTTTAACCCTTTCGTCCCAACTCCAAACGTCGAATGGGATCGTTTTTCATACAGAGATCCCATCGTATAAACGATGGCAAATATTTCGAAATTCACTTCGTGTCATTTATCAAATACTCACTTCACTATACACTGCTGTTACTGTCTTTTTACGAAGCGCTAACTTCACTTCTCCTGCACATCAGTCCCGTTTCCCTTTCTCTATTGCAGGGTAGCCAACCTGGCTCAGACTTGGTAACCTTATTGCATTTCCTTTATGTTGCTATGTTTCTTGTGTGTTATTTGTACGTTGCCACAGTCCTAATGGCTTTGCGAGGACAACATACCTTTTCTTCTCCGTCATTTTTTTATACCCCCTTTCCCCTTTTCATGCACAGTGTAGCCAACTGAATATCTCCTGTGGTTAACTCCGCTTTCTTTACAGTTCTCTTTGGTCTTTATCGTGTGTAAATGGTGTAAATCTTATTTCATGAACACCGTGAGGCAAACGATTCCATCCGTGAGTGGCAGTTACACCTCTTGCATTACTTGGTTTCATCTCAGGTCAGCAGCTTCCGTTATCTGATTTTACCACGTTACTCTTAGTGGTGTTGAATGCTCTTTCCTTTCCTTCGGCTCCCATTCTGTGACTCAGATGAACGGTTATCTGATATACACCATTACACCACTTGCCCGGCTTCCATTTCAAAGCAAAAGCCGTAGATACTTCATCAAATACGAAATTAGACCGTCGGCGATCTGGGACGAGTGATAGAAAGAATCATCATCGCGAGATGACGACACAGTATGGTAATAATATCTGGGGTTTAACGTCCCAAAAGCACGATATGATTATGAGGGACGCCGCAGTGGAAGGCTCCGAAAATTTCGACCATCTGGTGTTCTTTGGCGTGCACTGCCATCGCACAATACACAAGGCATCTACCATTTCGCCTCCATCGAAAGGCGACCGTCGCGGTCCGGGAATCGAACCCGCGACCTTCGGGTCAGCAGCCGAGCAACCGTAACCGCTACATCACCGCGGCGGACAGTGTCACAATATGATGTCACCGATCGCCAAAGTTGTGTGGCCATTATGCCACCACCATTATGTCTCGTGACATAATGTAATGACGTCATCGCATGAAATCGTAGCTTTGTCAAAAGTAGTCTGATCACGGAGGCAAAGCAAGACCGGGTGAGGTGCCTACGATCTTAGAGGCAATGCAAAACCACATTAGGCGCAGAAAGCTTTCGAGCGTTGGCAGGCCAGGTTCAATACACCGGCTGAGAAGAAAGAGGAAATGGCTTTCGCCTTCCAGTCGTCTTAAGTGAATGCATAAGGGAAGCTGTTTGTTTTGTTGTTCTTATTCATCTCAACGTTAGAACGTCGTCTACCGCGTTCACAATGTAATTTACGCCCTTGTGTTCGTTTCTGTTAAGGTATAACGCTCATCATTTTTCGTTGTATCCCTCGCTGCTCGGTCCTTATTTTCTTTGCTCAAGTTGCCTAATTATTAAAAAGTTCCTTGCTATCAGAATGATTACCACGCGCTTATTGGCACTCTTTGTAGAGTTCCGAATGACATTGCAGTGGCGAATGTACTTTGCATGATATTTATAATTTTGGTTCCTAGCGTGTTAGCTTTCTTACGAATATTGCAACAAGATATCCCGTTGTAATGTATACAACAACGGAGTGCTTCCAGTTCATCATATTTTACGTGAAGCCCTACATGATTCCGGCCAATGAAATGGAACTCGGACAGCCCTATTTATTTATTTAGAATACTGTGAGCCCTCACGCGCTGTTACAGGGTGATATTTGCGCATACAATAGATTGAAATGTGTCGCTGTGAAATGCAAAACTTCACAAGAGGAACGAGTGAGAGAGAAACGGTGGAGAGAGGCAGGGCGGTTAATCGAGCTAGACTAGCTGGGCTACCCTACCACATGAGGAGAAATAAACACAAGCAACGGTAATTCCAATTTATGAAAAATACAACTTTAGATTTCGTTCAGAAGAAGCCGAGCTATCGAAGCCACTGACAATTTCCTGACCGATAGAGGCTCCTCCATTCAGCTAGTGCACGAACAAGAAATGAGTATTTGTACACATCAGCTCGAGAGTTATCGGGCAAAGACACAACTGGTTGGCACGACGAGAATATCTTCCAGGTGGGAGCAGGTACAACCAAGAGGCCAGATTGAATGTACCACCTGACAGCTTTTTTTCTAAGTCGCCATAATATATGGTTTGTTTCAAAACTGCGGGACACAGTACATGGCATTTTCGAATAACGTTTTGCAGAAAGCTTCACTTGGTGTACCTTTTTGAAAACAATATGCTTGCCTCCATCCCGCTGCATGCGACGTGTTGGCGATATTCCACCGGATATTACGTTTCGCAATGAGAGAAGCAACGTCACAATGTGTTATTTGAAGGGTAAAACATCCATCACAACGAGAGATACGAGTGCACTCTTCCGTATAATAACTGCGCGCGCCATTCAGTCAAGACGTGAGTGAACTTATTTCGTGCCAGCGGGCGCAGAGTTCATCAATCGTACCTCTTGCGCAATTGCCGTGGGTCTGCAGAGTTTCCAAATGCGGACAGGGCGATTAGCGTAAAGCAGGGGGTTTGCTGTGTGTGGTTTTATGCATGGATAAGAAATGTCATTATAAAGCTTCTTACTTGTCGTACAAGAGCTACTTGATGATTTGGCACGCACTGTAAAGAAAACCAAACACTGTCTTTAATACGGAAGAGGGTGAACAAACAGCCGGAAAGACAGGGAGATTAGGCAGTTGTCAGACCGGCAGGCTACTGGGCAAAGGGAGTAAGGGGATTAAATAAAAGGTGGGTTACAAAAAAACAAAGAAAAAGAGAGAGCGAAAAAAAAAGGGGGGGGGGGCAGGAAGCAGAATACGACATTGCTTAACGACACTGCTTAAGGTCTGTTTCCAGGACCAGTCGTCCGCAAGAGGCACTGAACTGGCCAGGGATTACAGTGGCATTCACTATGTCACGCTATTGTAGTGTGTCAACCAAACCGCCCCCCAACGGTGAAGCACACACCAGCATGTGAAACACCTGAATCATGCGCCGCGATTTGGGCGCTTCATATGTTGCTAGGTTTAGGTACATGATTCAGTGATGTTTCAGAGATGTGATTTAGCTAAGGAGATATGACCCTGCTTCATTATATGCTGCGGGTTTCATTCAAGTCGGGGTGGCTGCATATTGATGCAAAATGCAAGAACTACAGTATACGTACATTCAGGTACACATAATAGAACCGCTGGTGTAAAAATTTATAGCGATGATACCACCTACAGCCTACCTCGTATCATATTGTAGAATTTGCACACAAAAGCAAACAGTACTAGTTGTGGATGGGGGGTGTACCGCAAGCGATAGGTACCGGCATTTATTAGAAGAACTACGGGTCATACCACCGTTCTGCAGCAGCCATGGTCGTTTAGCGGCTAAGGTGTTTGTGCTGCGGAGCTCGAGGACATGGCGGCCGTATTTGGATGGAAACTAAATGCAAAAGTTATGCAGATCCCAAGTACCATGAGAATCGATGTTATGCGAAGCATGCGTATGTAAGGTGACTGGGTTGTAATTTTTTTATTGAGCGAAACGTTACGAAATGACGCTAAAGAGGTGTACAAATGATGCACGCACAGACATATGTTGAAGAGTCGCATATGTTTTATATAACCAGTTGTTTACAGTTGTGTAACGATGCCAACAGATACATGGGTATTGCCAACACCAGAAACAAGTGATGTTTCACCAACATTACGCCTGCATAGCGTCTTTTTCCAAAGCAGTTTCGAAACCTCAAGTGGCTCTGTGGTAGAATACTTGACTGCCACACAGAAAGCTTGGGTTCGATTCCTGCTGGGGCTCTGATTTCTATTATTTGCATCCGTCGGGTCAACGCTGCCGATGTCAGTTTTTCTCAACACTCTCGCATTTAAATGACCAATGTCTGTCCTCGCCGTTCCTGGGTAAGTATAAATTGTCAAACACCTATGGCGCATACCCACATACCGCAGCCCATGGTATACGGATATGAGCCACACGTCTCTGGAGAAATGAGTTTGACGACGTACGCGACGGGAATTTCACGTTATTCAAGTCACGACCAGCCAGTCGTATTCGTCAAATCCTCTTAGCCTCCCATACTAATTTTGGTCGACCTCAAGTTAAGGAGGCGATCACCAGAGCATCGACACGTAGGCGGCTAGATAGTTAGTTAGATAGATAGATGGATGGATAGATAGATAGATAGATAGATAGATAGATAGATAGATAGATAGATAGATAGATAGATAGATAGATAGATAGAAACGTTCAAAGTGCTTGCAGTACGCAAAGAAATGCTTCGCATTTAAAACATCTGTTTACTTAGATTGAGTTGCACGTTAAAGAACCTCAGATAGACAAAACTCTCCCGGAGTGCACTACGGCGTACTTCATACTCATATGATGGTTTTGGCAAGCTAAACCCCAGAATTTAATACAACCACCCTGCAGGAGCCATAGAAGAGGACTGCTCCTGATTGTTTTGCTTTACAAAAGAAAGCTTTCCGAACAATATATAAATGAAATAAAGCAAAATTCCTTCTGCAGCATCTGTTTCCCAAATATAGAAGACCCTGGCTGCTTTTCGCTCTATACAGAACGTCGTATCGGCGCCGCATATCATTCCTTCTTTTGCCTTTTTTTTTTATTTCCACAATCTCCACTCGTACACACCCACCCACTCTAGCTCCGCGAGTTATCTTATCTCATATCTCCCATTCACTGTTGCGCACCGGCGTACGCCACTACGCATTCAACCGCGCGCATGCACTCTCACTCCTACAGGAGCCTATTAGAAACAATTCTTCCGCGAACCGTCGCGCGCACCAAAGTTCCTTCGCGAAAATTACCCGAGAAACACAAAGCGGGCTGCGATATCAGAATCGCTCTGGATGGCGCCATTTTTTCTTTCCCTCTCTCACCCTTCCATGTCCAAAGACGTCTCTCCCTATTCTACTCACTAATCCCCCCTTTCCCTCCACCCTTTCATCGGCTCTTCAACACCAGCGTTTTTTTCCAACTCGGCTGCGCGCCCACTTAGCCGAAAGAGGCGCCTGACCCTTCCCTTTCCCCCCACCCCAACTCTCCTCTCCCTCTTAACAATTCTCTCTCTCTCTCTCCCTCGCTCTGGTTGGCGTGCACGCTTTGCATATAAGCGCACGGTGCCATATTGCCTTCTTTCTTTGTTACCGTCCATCTGTTTCTTTCTCTTCTTTTTCGGCACCGGAGCGCGCCTTGCACGAATCTGCCCTGTTCCCAAGTCATTACTCTATAACCGCTGCGCCTTTTTGTCGGCGCTGGGGCGGGTGGGGGGCCAACGCGGCCGCGACTGTATCACCTCTCGTTCCTTGTGTTTCTTTCTTTATTTCTATCCCTCTTGCTTTAATCTTCTCTCTCGCCCCTTTTCCTTTGTTGCGCTCGAATTTGGCTGCGAAGGCGATTCGGTATAAAAAGGCCCTTCCCGTGTTTTCGGTCAGTGGCCAGACGCGAGTACATCAAAGCAACGCTACAGCTTCGCATCTCGTTGTGGATTTCGTGTTACCAGTGCTGTGGTGTGCATTTAACACGCTCGAAATGAGGATTGTGGTGAGTAATATCGATTTGGGTTATCGACACTCCCCCCTCCCCCGATCAATCGGCTATATCATTCGCGAATAGAAAAAAAAGTAGGATTTGTTATGAGAACGTCATTAACGATTGGTCAACGCTTCGCTATAATGCCTTCCTCGTGACACGTTGAAAGTCAAGAAGGATCTTCTTAGCTATTACTCTGAGTAAGTCAGGGATGTGGTGGTCCTCAAGGTCTGCCGGCTACCAGGCTGCCTTGCAGGACAAGAGGCGGCACGTCCGAAACGAACACTTAATGGAACATCAGTGAAATAGAAACAGTGTGGCTTCGTGCCCTTGAGCGAGAGGCAGCAGTTGAGGAGCAAATGATGATGATAATGTACGGCGTCTCCTAGGCTGATGAAGACGAAGTTACAACAAGGGAGGATTAGTTGACGTTTCGGAACCAGCACGGGTTCCATGTTCCCATTTGTTCGCAGGTTATGAACAAGGAACTCCTGCGGGTTGAGAAACGTCGACTGATGTCATTTCGACTTGCACAGTGACCGTAATATTCAGTTGCAGCATGCTACCTTACCATAGAAGCTTAGGTTGAATTCTTGACTATGTTAATCATGTTTTCAATCTCCACCCATGAGTTGAGGGTGCCCAAATGATCACTCATGCTAGGGCACTTACATTTTAAGCAATAATGTCACTTAAGCTGTGTAATTCGGGTCGTGGGGCAAAGCGAAGTATTTCGCTGGTGCGGTTCACATCGGTGTAGCTCGCATTAACCAATGATGCGGGAATCCCAGAGAGTACAAGATTTTCCAGTGGGACATAAAGCCGAATCAGAGAAAGCGAAGTGGTCGAAAATGGGTCGGGCCCAATCAGATGTTAGTTGTAGGTACAATTGCTCCGGAAATAAAATTAGAATAATTGATATCAGGGACGCGCAGCAGACGGCTCGAGTAAGCTATAAACACGACACTTAGCTAAGGCCTATATGCCTTTGCATTATTGAGCTTGAAGCTGCTGGTTCAATAACTGCGTCAGTGGTGCATGTGGTTGAGAGCGAGGAGCTGGACTTCAAATAAAGTTTATTCATTCATTCATGTAGTTAGCTTTAGGGGCACGCAAACGGACTCAGTGGGGCCATATTCCAGCTTGAACCCTTCAGTCATACGGCATGCCTCACAATCAAATCGCACTTTGAACGAGAAAGCCCAGTAATTTAGTTTCTGATGCATAGTAATGTCCAAAGTTACCGTTTGTACGGTGTGGATATGTTGAGAGTAAGGTTCGAGAAAAAAGTCCTGCACGAATTCCGATCTTGAAGCTGTTACATCTGCGACAAACTTTGCTGCTGTTTAAGAGGCGCTCTTTAAGAGACCCACAGCTGCATATACTGCAGCTGTGGGTCGATGCAAATAGGCGGTCGAGAGTCCCTAAAATTTGTCGACGAAAGTTTATTTCTAATGCCAGCTCGTACGAACATACGCCACCTCTAGCATACGTTGTAAATTTTTATTATAACAAGCCAACGCAACCGCAATAGTATTTGCCTGACCTGTTTCCTTGCGCACAATATCTGTAAATGCGTTCGTTCAGCGTTGCTCGCGCCGCTTTAAGTAACATTATTCGTAATATTACAGATTAACCTGTAGTATGTAACTTTTTGCTCCTTTATGCTGCGTGATAAGTGTCGTGCTCTTCGCTAGCCTCAAGTTTCAAGGGAGGCCTCCGAACAGCGTTATAATTGCTGTAATCCTCTCATATTGCCAGTTCTTTTTTCTCCATGCGTGTACGTGTATGAGGGAACAAATTCAACGCAGATATGCCTGAATAATGTCTTCTTTTCCTTTGGCTTCAATGCCTGGCCAGTTCAATGGTTCATGCGCACAAGTTCTGGGGTCAAAAGGTGCCAGCACACGTTTACAGGCACCTGTCCCTCTTTCGACACTCTGTTCTTCGTTATCCCGTCTCACGCTGAGTCTTAAAAAGCGAAGCATTTTCGTGCTATAATTATCCAGTGCCGAAGCAACAAAAATTATCGCACGCATGTGGGATTCAGATCCCCATAGGGTAAAAACCAAAACGTAGTCTACGTGTGTGGCTGTGTTATGTGTCTATCAGTGTATATATCATAATCATCACCCAGCACCTAGAGTAGCATGTCAGGCGAAAAGCCAGGCAGACATCTCCAGCTCTTCATTAAAATATTTCTTTCTCTCTCTCTCTCTCGCGAGACGAGGCAAACGTAGTTTGTGAGGTGTAGTGATAAAAGTCATGCCCGTTCGACGATATTAAAAAAAAAAAGAGAATCGATCGAATCTGACGTTACCCGCGATTTACTGAATGATCGGCGCGCTCTTCCAGACCCGTCAACACCGAACATGCCCATCTCCTCGGCACCATGAGAGGGTTTGCGCCACTGCAAACACGCGCCGAGCCATTGCCATTGAGTACCCTTTCATCCATTCTAATAAGCTCCTTGTACCTCGACTGAAGGCCATTAAAGAAGCATTCCGGCCACCTGTGAAGGAAAGAGGCATTGGACTGCAACTAATGGAGGGCAAGGAGCAATTAAGGACCCCTAGTGCGTGCTTTGTAATGCGTACACAGGAGTCAATGAAGCAGAAAGCGCCGGAAAACGCCGCACTAAGTTTCGCATAGCGGAGGTCGGAGATTCGAGGGTTGGGATCGATAGAGGAGGCGAAAGGTTGGTCGCTCTATATCAATGTTTGCTTTCATCGCTACCCTCTCGCTGTTTATAATGAGCAAGCTAGCGTGCAAACAAAGCATCTCGCGCTCGGTTCGGCGGCAACTCATTAGCCTGTGCTACCATCGTCTCGTTAGACTCTATATACAATGGTCAAGAATGCAAGATCCCGCAAGTGCTGTGGTCTTTAGAGAGCCATTAGTGAGACGTAAGAACAGTGTTCTTCCCGACGCTGTTACGGCGTTTCTTAGGGTGCCTAGTTAGCGAAGCCAGGCGTTGAAGCAGTTCGAACTCTCTTACGTGTTAAAAATTTAACATATCGTAACGAGTATTAAAGGTAGGAGAATGTAGGTGACCCCAACCCTCGACGTATGTGTCTATAGTCGAGTACAGTTTAAGAAGCCCTGAGAGGCCCCTCCCAGACGACCGAAGCGCTGCAGCCGATCGCTTCTGCGACTAAAGAAATAGTCCCTCTCATGCACGCGAAAATAGTCTCCGAAGGCGTGGTCACCGGCAGTCCGGCTCATGACGTCACTGTGGAGTGCGCGCCCATTGGTGGAGGCTTGTGTGCATCCGCCTTTGAGGAGCAAATGCCGCAGACTTCTAAAGTTGTATCTGATCGTAGTAGTGGCACTCCCATGCCGGCCTTTGTGTGCCCTGGTGTCTTCCTCGGGTTAACCTCGTGTATCGCGCGCCGCCGAGGTGGATCCCGGAGGCCGCGTAGAAAGTAGCGCGTGGTTGAGATTTGCTCCACCAGGTGCCACAACGATCACAGCTGCTCACAATCATTCCATCAACTAAATCAATTATTTTCATTGATTATCCTGATTGGTTGACCCTCGTCTAAAGTCAAGTTATGCTGCGATATCATATGTATTCAATATAACTCCTAACTTGAACCACAACCACCGATGTCTATTTTAAAACTTTTTAGGAATATTCGGGAACCGGAAGTGAATGCTCGACCGGATGTGCTGGGAAGAGAAATTTGAGTGTTCCTCGTTGCTCGTGCAATTAATAGTCAGGTGTGCGGTCGTGGACACAAGTGAAGTTAAACAAGAGCACCAACGCCGTTACAACAATTTGCGATGAATGGATGGAATAGTGTTTCATTGCACTTGTGCCCCTGACAACACATCTGGCTAATTTCTAACATGATTACGTACCAAGTAGCTCTATGTTAGGTCGTTATTAGTGTTAAAGTCAAGTAATGGGTTGAATACTAAATTGTGGTCGGTTTTGTTTACAGACAACGCTTAGAAACAATGATAACTTATACTATGTCAATAGCTGGACATTACTTCCTGATCTAGATAATTCACCGGCATTGAAGGGAGACATATGATACTGGTTAACAGTGCAAACTCTGTTTCGACAGATCGTAACAGCTGTTGTAGCCGTTCTGGCGACCGTTGCGTCGGCCGGATATCTCGGTGGATACGGAGGCTACGGTGGTGGCTATGGAGGTGGCTACGGTGGTGGCCACGGTGGTGGCTACGGCGGTGGCTATGGACTGGGACATGGCGGTGGCTTCTCTTCGGCCGTCACGTACCAATTTGACAACCAAAAGGCGGCGCCGCACTACGGCGGTGGCTATGGCGGAGGCTACGGTGGCGGATACGGTGGCTACGGCGGAGGCTACGGAGGAGGCTACGGTGGCGGCTACGGAGGAGGCTTGGGACATGGTGGATACGGCGTAGTCGTCGGCCTCGGACACGGAGGATACGGTGGACATGGCTACGGGGGAGGTCTAGGATACGGAGGTCTTGGCTTCGGACACGGCTACGGATTGAAGGGATGAAAGATGGATTTAGACTCATAGGTGAGCACAACACTTGCTTGCTTGCTCGCCCGCTGGCTTACTCACTCACTCACTCTCACTCATTCACTAACTCACTCACTCACTCACTCACTCACTCACTCACTCACTCACTCACTCACTCACTCACTCACTCACTCACTCACTCACTCACTCACTCACTCACTCACTCACTCACTCACTCACTCACTCACTCACTCACTCACTCACTCACTCACTCACTCACTCACTCACTCAGCCAGGTCGGTCGGTCGATCGGTCGGTGTGGGGTGCTATTTATCGGAAGAAAGTTCAAAACGCACATGACTGACCGTTATCATTGTTCACTGCAGCGGAGAGGTCCGTAAATAAAGCTCGAGTTTGCTGAATGGTATCACACTAAGTCTCTTTCTGTAAGCCTTGCAACATTCTTTGGAGGATGCGACCAAGCATGTGAAAATTAGGGATATAAAGACCAGAACCAAAAGGACTGTCTAATTTACAAGCGAATGGGCTAAGGTACAATCAAATGGGGCAATCCAATCGGCCAAGGAAGCCATTGTGCTGAGAAATATGTTTAAGAATTGAAGGAACAATATCTAAAGCCTCACTACGTCAAACCGTCAACCTAATAGTGTACCAAATTATTGTGCCTGTGCTGTCGTCGTTTACTTCACACGTGTAATGAGTACGTAAAGTATTCGTCTATTAGGATGAACCAACATTACGCAAACGAAGGAAGCCAAGCAGAATCCAAGGTTTCGATTCGAGGAGTGGTCTTTACGGGATGACTACACAGTTACCTTGACTTCAGCTTTTCTCACGGCTTCTTCCTGAGGCTTTCCTTCTTAGCCCAGGGGCGACCACCGCTTCAAGACTACATTTTCTTGTACGCCTTCTTGTCCTGCTTGGCACCATAACGAAACATTTGTTGCATAAATGACGCACCACATCACGCTACGAAAATGCCCTCTAGGGAAGTCCGTTGTTTTAAGTAGTCGTTTTTGTGATTCATTGATTTCTTATGCGCATTACTTGCAGGAGTACCGACAAGAAAATTTTCAGTTGTCATTTTATTACGTCAAATGAAAGGTCAGGCCCTCAGGAGCCTAGAAAATGTAACGGTAAGCGTGAATAAGCCCTGAAAAATGAATTTCAATGTTTTTAAAAGCTTGTTTTGGTTCCTACTGTACCCCTAACGTCGCGACACTGTATGACCTTCTCGTCGTGTCCTCGTGCAAGATATCGCGAAGTTCGTCGGTGGGAACACAAGCGGCCATTTTGTATTTATTGGTTCCTGACTTAATCACAGCTAGGCTTAATGGCGCGTGAAGTCAACAGAACTGATACTGAAGCCTGATGTCAGTAGGTGCGCCACGTGACCTGACTTCAATGTCAAAATAAAATATGAGCATTTCCTAAGCTACAGACTTGTTCAGTGCCGTCTCTGTGTACAGAAGATATGTAGGCGTAGTAAAAGGAGCTTTGGAAATAGTGTCAGTACCTCTTTTAATGTACACCAAGCAAAAATGTGTCTTTGCTTTGATGCACTTTGGTATGCTGACAGCATGATGTGGCATATTGTTGTTCGGAGCCCTCATACCACTTTGCTTTTGTTTCCCGACAGCACTGCTTGCCGATCATTTTCTTTTACTTACCTATTCTTCATTTCTTGATTTTCACGGCAGCAGTGACGGCATAGGAAAGTACATTTGACACTGCTCCTTTTTCTCGTAGTATTGTATATGCCTTTCCAGTTTCACTAGCAGACCTGCAGCAGCTGCTGCACCTGCGATGGCGACGTCGTACCGTCAGGTGTTTTGCTCTGTCCTTTCGTTGTGATTCTCGTGAAACAGCTAGCATTGTCTACAGACCAAAAACAAAACAAACCGACGGCGTACGTTGACATTGTCCCACCGCAGCACCTTAATGTCGGAAACATTCGTTGCTGAGCCAGAGGTATCGTGTTCGACTCCCGACAGCGGAGGCAGCGCTTCGGTGTCGTCTGCCGTAATCGTTCGCAATAATCCTCTGGGCAGTTTTATGACGTCAAACCAAGTAAATCGACAATATTGTTACGGGAAAGACTACCTAGTTATGAAGGTGTTTTTAGAGTATTTTAACTGACAGATAATCACTCATTATTTTTCTGAGACTGCAACACAGGGGGCAATGGCGGATAGGCAGTTGTGTTCATGGACTAAAATTTCTTTTAAAAAAACGGGGGGGTGGAGGAGAGAGGGGAAAGGACGCGCGTCCTGCTGTGCCCTGCAGGCAATGACGTTTGCAGTGTACTCAAGTACAAGACTTCTGTGAACGCTACAGAAGCCAAACAGAATGCTATAACTCATTGAAAGTCACACTCAGTGTCTAACATGTCAAATAACAAAATGCATCGTGTGTATTCTTCACTAACCTGAAGGCAAACTGCAGAGAAATATTATAGATATACATGTTGACTGTTTTACTGCTACTTACTTCTTCAGTTATTTCGCATAGACCTTACTTAAAATCCAAAGAAAGAAAATGTCTTCCGCATTTTACCCCCTATTCCACACTTCTGTACTCACCAATTAAATGCTAAACGCTCACACTGTGCAAACCGTTAAAGCTGTTCCTTCTAACTTTTTTTTTCTCGCTGTAAAAACTGGCAAACTCTATATCGGTGTTTATAAAGAAATCTTTAAACTGCTCTTCGGTATTCGCGTGCGCTGCGAATCTTAAAAAAATGCTTTGTCACGCCAAAATGAGCTGCGTTTTCATCATCTGAAGTTACAATTTGTTATTAAATTCATTATACTTGTTTCGGTTGGTTGAGCGCTTGATTTCTTCTTGTCGTCTTCGCAGAAAGAAAACTTGGGGCCAACGCACGTTCTGCACTGCAACTTCTGTAAATTATTGCCTACTCCTTCGAAATGATCTGTCACTTCCCACCACGAGTCATGTTTTGTGCGTCATTCGATTGTATAAAAGTGCTAAAATAAAAGTACACGTGGAAAAATCTTTGCTCTGTTGTGTTCATATGTGCCCTGCTTTCGTCATGACGTCATGATAAATTGTTGAAGAAAGACTGTCGCTGGATTCCACACTTCAACAAGAAGACAAGTCCTTTTGTGCAAGCGTCGCCTACAGCGGCAATTCTCCGTTCAAACAGTTTTCGTCGCTTCAAAACCCCGTCTCGCTCCAAACTTCTGTCTTGATTAAGTTCTCATCGTGAAATTTCAGCAGTATCACTCATTTTAGTCTGTCACGGTGGCGACTAACACATGTGTCAACAAAGAGACTCTTCAAAGGCCATCAAGTTGATGGCCATCGAAACGCCACAGTTCTATCGACTCAGTGGAGTTGTCGCGCTGGTGCGCGGCAGTTTTCTACGGCCGCTGAATTGTTCAGGCGTTTCTCGCAAATAATTGTGTGGCGCTGGGGATTTTTATTTTGGTTTCCATGTCCCTGAAATATAAATAATATGAATCCACTTAAAAGCACAAATGTGTGTGTATAGTTTTGACATTTCAAAGAAGTTTTTATAGCTGGTTATGAATACATATTTAGTTTTCAAGCTGTTCAGCAGCGAAACTGGCGAACGTGCACGATGAAGACAAGCACGTCGCTGTTGTCCAGAGTATCTGCAGTTCGCCCATTTCAAATGACAAGAATACCTTATTACCAAAATTATAATGCTCAAATCTACGTCTTTCAAATCATACTGGTTGAGTTGAGTTCAATAAACTTTATTTGCCCAACAGTTGTTACTGTTCCCTGGGCTAGGCTGCCAGAATACTGGTTAAATTTATTTTTGTAACCGTGAGTACAAGCAGACTGTAAACAGGAGGATGCGTTCTCGCTGTTTCCGCTTCCGTTGTTCGGATGGCTATTGAAGTTTCGATATAGTTGTAAGGTGCTCCGTTGACTCGACAGACTGTTGACTCGACGGCCTTCGAAACATTGCCTTTAGCAGCCCGTGCTTGACCATTGGGTCAAGATGAAAGGCCTACCAAACGTCCATGCGACCGGAGTATAATTGCTCGATGCGGACGTTTCCATTGGACTCTTCATGGTAGCTTGTATCAGCGCTCAAGGGGGGCTTCCATTTTGCCTGATTCACCGACAAAATAGAAATTTAGAGCATTTTGACGCGCACATGCAGGCCTTGTGTGTTTCGTAGAGATAATAGCCCCCTCTTAGTAAGCTGTTAAAATACCATAGCATAACTTTGGACGACACCGAATGGAATTTTCTCCTGTATGACTCACCCTACTGAACTAATGCAGGCTAACAGCATTCCATGCCTTGCACTAAGCAGCAAATCTGAACGTTTACAATTTATTTACCTGCTTTGAATCGGAAACCCTTCCCCCTATCTTTCATCTTCAACATGAAGACATACTCGCCACCATCATCCTAATTCAATGACACCATATTTTACGCGAACATATTTATTCAAATTTTCTTTTTTTCCCTCGCACTGTAAAAGACTGGAATAAGGTCTTTGTTGCCTTCCGTCACATTGTGATTGTTTCAAACTGTATTAACTATGTTTATGTTTGCTTTGTTTGTTTCTTGCGTTTTTGCCTTCACCCTGCTTGGACCTGTATAAGGTCCGCAGTATTCAATAAAGAAAGCAAAGAAGAAAGAAAGAAAGAAAGAAAGAGAGAAAGAAAAAGAAAGAAAGAAAGAAAGAAAGAAAAAGAAAGAAAGAAAGAAAGAAAGAAAGAAAGAAAGAAAGAAAGAAAGAAAAGAAAGAAAGAAAGAAAGAAAGCAAGAAAGAAAGAAAGAAAGAAAGAGAGAAAGAAAAAGAAAGAAAGAAAGAAAGAAAGAAAAAGAAAGAAAGAAAGAAAGAAAGAAAGAAAAGAAAGAAAGAAAGAAAAAGAAAGAAAGAAAGAAAGAAAGAAAGAAAGAAAGAAAGAAAGAAAGAAAGAAAGAAAGAAAGAAAGAAAGAAAGAAAGAAAGAAAGAAAGAAAGAAAGAAAGAAAGAAAGAAAGAATATATAGTTACATTATGATGTATGTACGCTCCTTTTGAGTTGTCTACAAGAAGTTACACCGTGCTCCATAAAGAATTTTCCTTAAGACGCTGACGGACAGATGCTCCGGCAAAAAGAAAGCCTCCGGCATGTCACACGAGTTCTCATGCCTCTGTGTGGGTCAGACCTCACTGGTGGTTTAACCCGCCGTGGGATGGTCACGTTGCGCAGGCTCCGTGTCGGGGTTACGCTTACCCCATCTTTGACCACTCTCTCAGCTAAACGTTACCATGGCCCATATGGTACACCGTGTCCATTTTGTGACGCTCCATTCAGTGACGTGACTTCGAGAGAGTTGCTGTGGACGAGCAGGGGCCTGTATTTAAGCCGCCTTCGCCACGTCCGTGAAGCAGGCCTCAGGCCTGCCCGACCACCCGACCTCTACCGTTGGATTCACGGAACCGCTCCACCGTTCACTGTTATGGACTTCATACATGAAGCAACTTTGTATGTGTATTCATGACACCACGTGGCACTATCCCTAAGGGCAGGCTTTCAAATTGAATAAGAAAAGAACTTGGAGGACGCCTTAAGCTTCGCCTTCAAGTGTAGAACGCGATAGTGTTGTCGGGCCCCGTGCGCGTATTCCTTCAACCGTGCCGCAAGGAAAGGAGCATTTATGCGTGTAACATTGGCCGTTTCAACCAATCCTAGAAGGCCTACTGGAACTGCAGTTGTGAAGTGCCCACTACGCCCTATTTCTTGTTTTTGCGAATTGGCGAAGTACCCCCTAAGCGTCCGTAAGTTGCCACACGCACCTGCGTCGCTGCACACTTTGTAATGGATGGGCAGCTTTAAACCACCCACTCGTTACTCACTTCACATGTTTTGACACCTGATGCGATTCCACGATAATGGGCCACGCAATATTACGTGCGTTAAAGAGAGTGCTCCGAATACATGAAATTATCATAGCGTTTTCAAGGCTAAGGTGATAATTTTGTGTTTCGAAAAAGTCAGCGAGATGATTCAGTACTGTATCTACCCAGCTATGGAAGAGCTGTACGCAGCTGTTCGGATGAATCGACAGAAGAGTTGACAGGGGACCACATACGACAAGCTGTGGACGCGTTGACGAGTTGGACTCGTCTGGAATACCATGAAATGGGTAATTCAACATCGATTCGACTGTGCTTAGAAGAAAAAAACAACTCACAAGGTAATTTATGCATTCCCCTAAGACGACTCACATCCGAAAGCCATCTTCTTCTTTGTCTTCTCTACTTTAGAGGCGAAGCTCCTTAGGCCCTCAGGAAATCTGTTGTCGTCGAGGCTCGCCGTAGTCCCTAGTCGAAGCGCAGGTGCGAAACATCTGTGCGCAATACCGTCTACAGAGCGTACATAGCGCGCATATGGTTTAAAAAAAAACAAAATAAAAGTCCACAACACCGTAAGAACACCGACATTTAACCACCCATCAATCAAAGCATATGACAGAACGAAAGGTTAACAAGAACAAAATAAAAGGCTGTTAACCAGAACAAAACAGAAGGCCACGATTCACGATCCGACGCACACTGCTTCGGCCAATCGCCAGCATTCACTTCGTGGATCTACAGCCATTTTATATGGAGTCTATTATATTGTCAGTCTATTATATTGATCCCTCCTCCCACCACCCCTGACAGCTTTCTTCACCAAACGTGGCTTTGAACTGACTCCGGGATCGGACGCATTGCAAGGTTCTTTGCACCTCACGTGGTTTTTTCACTGCCTCTGTGATTCGTCCACGTTTGACCGAGCGACGATTTCGTGTGCGGATGACGTCACTGTCATGATATCATAACGACGTCACAAATTATGGCGATCTGTGAGGACATAGCTCGGACAAAATCACGTGGACTTTTGGCGAGACTCTGCGAGACCCTTCGAGACGGCACGGTCTCGCCGTCTCGCGCAAGTCTCGCAAACAGGATCGCCAACATAGGCACTTCAGGCTTTCTCCTTAAAAACGTTAAATGATGTAAGGTACTATGTAAGTAGTGTACTATGGCAGAATGGTTATTGCTTAGAAAAAAAAAAAGAAGAAAGATTCGCATCAGTTTCCCTGTTTCTACGCCTTTCACGAAGTGGAGTGGAGTCAAAGCCGTCGAAACAGCGGATCTGATACCGCCCCTCTCCCCGCCCCCCTTGTCAGGATACTGCCCATCTATGTCTTGCAATTCTTTTCTGAGGGATTTATGTGCTGTATAATTATTCTTCATTTGTTACTCTTCGTTAAGCTATGCGGTGGCAGTACAGTCGAACCCTCGGCTGGTGGCCCAGAAGGTCGCGGGTTCAATCCGGGCCGCAGGTGTCGCATTTCGGTGGAGGCGAAATGGTAGAGGCCGGTGTACTGTGCGATGTCAGGGCATGTTAAAGAACACCACGTGGTCGAAATTTCCGGAGCCCTCCACCACGGCGTCCCTCATAATCATATCGTGGATTTTGGGACGTAAGACCCCAGGTAATAATAATAATAATAATAATAATAATAATAATAATAATAATAATAATAATAATAATAATAATAATAATAATAATAATAATAATGTGATTATTATTATTATTATTATTATTATTATTATTATTATTATTATTATTATTATTATTATTATTATTATTATGAAAGTGCTTTATTGTACTATGGCATCTGTTGCCGCCTCTTTCGTAGGGTTTTAAATTTTGCTACACAGTTTCGGCAGTTTTCTGGATTTTTTTGTACTTAGGTTGAGCCATTTGGATTCCGCGCGGTGATACGCTCATTCACAGCCGCGCTGGAACGTTAAGCTAGCGTTTCAGCGCGGCCGTCGCCTATTCCACTCGCCCAAAACGCAACGCACATTACTATCACCGCTACGCTGGAACGCAAGCAGCGTTGCAAGCGCTGCTGCTGTGCATGACATGCCCGCCTCTCGAAGAGTTTGGCGAGGTGTCGTTGCATGTGCACCGGCTCCCAAAAGTTTACGGAACGCGGGCTCCACTGAAAATGCGAATTTCTGCTCTGTTAGTGCGCGGCGCATCTAACCTAGCAGGTATAGCTGCGTAGGTCGCAAGGACTACTACAAGCTGGAACATCTGTTTGTGGGCTATGTTCAAAGACAAAGCGGGAATATATCATTTTCGGAAATTTCGTGTTCCGAAAACTTTTGAGGGCGGGGGTACACCATTTCGCCATCCGAGAGAGCGTAGAACGACGCTCTTCCTCTTCTCCTCCTCTGAGAGTGCCTCTCTCTCGCCACTCGCGGCGGGGCGCGGCCCTTTCTGCTTCCTACCGAGCTTAACTCTCGCCACTATGCAAGGCCACGTGACCCAGAGGGAAGCCCGCGGGGTCACGTGGCTGTGCGTGACGACCAGAGCCTCCACGGACATGGCTAGCCCATAAACCACTGGTGAGATCGGTCTATTGTGCATTCAGACGACGGACCGAATCCGGATATGTCGTGGACGCGGACGGCTAATCCGCGGATGATCCGCCTGCAGGCGCATCTACACGACGGACAGTGTCCTAGGAGCATCTGCGCTGCCCCTGCGCCCGCTGCCAGCAGACCTGTTTGAGAGTATTCAACGACATGGAGGCTGACAGAACACGAAGCTTGTCGAGGGTCGAGCATTGTCGAGGAGTGTAATTTGTTTCGGTGAAAACGGTGTTGTTGACGGAATGACTGGATTTGAAGAAAACCCTGATGTACAGAGCTGCTGAAGACTGACCTCGCTGCTGTGGCGAGTGGGGCCCCGCATACGAAGGGAGGATACAGTGATACGCTTGCCAAAATAGGCAGTTTTTTTCTTTTGCGGAATAACAGGTACCGACAGTGCTCATTGCACTGCTGCACATTATGTTTCGTTATCTTGGTTAGCATGTTGACCTTAAAATCAATGTTCAAGCATGGGACCGTATTCTGAGACTACCGCTTTCGGTGACAGCGCCACTTTTGCCTGCTGCAGAATCCCGCGTGTGCAATGATTAACGCGAAAACTTGTCCGCTACTCTCCAACCTTTCCAATTTAAAAGTGATAGATATCTCAAAGGTGATCGTCTGAGAGTACGGCCCCAGAAATAAACTGAACTAAGCGCCAACAGAGCTGAAATCAATGCGGGGACAGTGGTGCTGCTAGAGCAGAAGAAAAGTGTACTGGTTGCCAGCCTGTTTGCCCGCTGAAGCTGCGGCGTTCCGTCCGCCAGAATCCCGATGTGAAAAAGAGCTTGGGCTCATCCGTCCGCGAAGCCACGCGGACAAGGAGAATCGCTGATGTGAGGTCACGTGACCCGCCGTCCGCCACTCGAAATGCGGATTCGGTCCTTCGTCTGGAATGCACCATAAAAGGTGAATGAATCAGAATACTGCCACGCGTGTTATTTTGATGTGCTCGGTTTAAACAAACAAAGACTGTCAGCAATGTGCGGCGCAGATTGCACCTCAGTGTTCGAGAAGCTTCACGTTTGTAGTAGATCGTTTTGTTAGGAATGCGCGCAGGACGCGAACACTCAAGCTCATTCGAGAGCTTGCGCGACCACCAGTGATAAGGCTGGAAAGTTCGACGCCTGCTGTATAAAAGACGGCGCGTCCCAACGATGATCAGTTTATCGACGACCGACGCACTGTTCGCCGATATCAGTGTACAGCGTGCACTGCTTGCTGTAATTTGGCTTTCCTTTTCCCGGCCACAAATTCGGCCAAATAAAGAGTTTCACCTTGAAGGAGCCGACTGCTGCCCTCGTCCACGTCACGACGCCCCGTGAAAATACGATGTGCTCTATCAAAGTTTAGAACTGCTCGAATGCAGATGTTTTATTGTTCACTAAACTTGTTCATAGTCAACACTATGGTACTGTTTAGAAAAAAAATTATTTACACTATGCACAGAGCGTAATTTATACGTGACATATCGGTGTTCAGGGACACATTCGCTTTTTCACAACTGTGCATCACAAAAACTAAAACTTTCGCATAGGGCGAACAGCAGTAGTCTGATCAACATAACAAATGCACATAGCTCACAATTGACACAAGAGGGAATAGGGTTAATGGGTATGTATACATCAACTTGGATGGTATAAAAAAGGAAACAAATCGTTATCAAAACCAATACAGATCAGACGCGCGTCTTACCTAACATTCAATACATAAACCCACACATTGCTTAGTAACTCTGGCTTAATGTGGTAATTATCTTCCTACTTCTATTCAACCTTTGCAATGCTGGTCACATGAATGCAGAGGGGAACAAAAGCATCGCTATCTGCATATACCTTGTAACCTAGTAGGTACCATGGAGACGTAGAAATTTAAAAAAAAATCATTGTGAAGCATTTCTTTCGCGCTGGAAACTCCTGGAAATTTCAGTATCGAATCGGGTGGCGTGTGAGGCCAGCTTCAAGTGCAGCAACCAAGGTATGGTGGCTAACCAAGGTGGTTTTAAACAAAATTGCTGAAGGGGGGAGGAGGAGGACAAAACTTTTAAGGCGAAAGCCTTTAATGTCTCATGCTCACGTCCGTCCGGTGTCCGTCCGGCGTCCGGTGTCCGTCCGTCCGTCCGGTGTCCGTCCGTCCGTCTGTCCGTCCGTCTGTCCGTCCGTCCGGTGTCCGTCCGTCCGTCCGGTGTCTGTCCGTCCGTCCGTCTGTCCGCCCGGTGTCCGTCCGTCCGTCCGTCCGTCCGTCCGTCCGTCCGTTCGTCCGTTCGTCCGTTCGTCTGTCCGTCCGGTGTCCGTCCGTCCGTCTGTCCGTCCATCCGTCCGTCCGGTGTCCGTCCGTCCGTCCGTCCGTCCGTCCGTCCGTCCGTCCGTCCGGTGTCCGTCCGGTGTCCGTCCGTCCGCCTGTCCGTCCGTCCGTCCGTCCGTCCGTCTGTCCGTCCGGTGTCCGTCCGTCCGTCCGTCCGTCCGTCCGTCCGTCCGTCCGTCCGTCCGGTGTGCGTCCGTGCAGTGTCCGGCCGTCCGTCCATCTGTCGGTCCGGTGTCCGTCCGTCCGTCCGTCCGGTGTCCGTCCGTCTGTCCGTCCGTCTGTCTGTCCGTCCATGTCCGTCCGTCCCGTCCATCCGAGCTCTGGCACGGAGCCAGGTGGCCGCCGGGATGCGCAAACGGACGCCGGTCGCGTCGGACTCTACAGCGCTCGCTCTTTGCTTGCGTAGCTTCGCTGTGCCCAGCGTTTGCAATCATTCTGACCGACGCCGTCTCAATGGACACAGGCGTTCATGGAATACACCTTCGAATTTACAAAGGGCCCGTCAATTTAAGCGCTCGAACGCTATGGCGTTTGCACGAGGCACAAAGCGCGAGAAAATACTAACGCATGCGAACGGAGGAAGATTAGTCTCGCGTCTCGCTGCGACTCGTGGTAAAAAATTAAAAAAGAAAACACGCACACATTCGCTTTGTGTATTATCCCACTGAGAGTGTAAAACAAAAAAAAGACATGGCATAGTCTGTGGAACGGCCACACGCTTTCGCCGAACTTTAGAATGTACAAAGTGTCCTTCAATTTTAGTGTAAAAGGCTACGTTGCCGCTAAAACAGGGCAACACCGCGTGGTCGGGCCCCTATTCCAAGGCACCCCTGGCTCTCGCCATCCTTTCAGCCCTCCTGACAAGCCTTAGCTGGTCCCCGAGGGCAGGGCTGGACAGCAATGCCTCCCACCTCAATCTGGTATTATCCGTTTCTTGTTCTTCGGGGAATTTATTTCCCAGGAGTGAAGCCATGCGCACCAAAAGATGGCGGCTGCGGCCACCATCTTAGTAGGGGCATGACAAACTGTCACCATTCAGCAACAGATCGTTTTCCTCGCACGTCCGACGAGTTTTATGAGGCAACTTTTTCGGGTCAGATACTGCTCGAAGTGTGTCTTTGTGTTACTAGTTTTGTTTAGTAAGCCTTGAATTCTTGGCAAATTTTATTGGAGATTAAGCCACCAATACTCGTCTCGATGTGTTATTTCGTCGGAAAGAATTATATTTTATGTCATAATTAACGTAGCATTTGCACTACCCGACCAAAGCCACTTGATGTCCAAGAGGGCACCACCAGAAAAGGGCATGTTTCCGAGATCTTTGGTGAGCTAAAGCTGGCTTCACATTTGCTGCCAAGGCATTGCAGGAACTTCCACTCCAGCAATTCTTTTAACCTCCTTGGCAGCAACCCATGAAGAGACAGTAGGCTCATGAAAAGCTCCTGAATTAAAAACTAGTGTAGCGATTTGTGTAGTTCTAAATCCTGCCCAAAATGTAGCTCCACTACTGTGAAACCAGAGCAAGTTCGTAGCACGGGCACCCAGTGATTCCCGTTCGTAGACTTCCAACTGTCCTGTTTACCAAACCGTCGATGACGTCAATATTTGAGGTAAGCATGTATGGTTTCCCCGGCAGGAGTAGAACCTTGCTCGGGAGATTCGCAAACTCTGTATGCGACATGCGCGCTACCATTTCTGCTACTCTTTATCGATTTCCTGCTTGTTACGGCAGTTGAGATACGTGACGTCTGCAGCGAGTTCCGTCAGGTTGTTTACGCTTTCAGATGTAGCGACGAAGGCGCCGGAGAAGCGCCGGTGGCAGTCAGTGAAACTTTTTTCGGTCCAGAATAGACGCGAGTAAACTCAACGTCACCTGTCCAGGCCCACTCGGGGACCATCATGTTAAATCTAATGGCCTTAGGCCTCGTTTCCTTGCTTGATAGAAACCTAATCGAAACCAATAGAGAATGAAGCCATGGCAGGTATAAGGGACGTTAATAGTACTGTCTTAACTGTATTGTAGTAATTGTTATATAAACGTGAAAAAAGTGAACACGACGAAAAGACACTGCAAAAAGTTGTCATTTTATAGAAAATTGCCGGACTAATTTTAAATAAAGCTCATTCATTCATTCATTCATTCATTCATTCATTCATTCATTCATTCATTCATTCATTCGCCCAGCTGAATTTCTTCACACTTATATGACACTTACTACAATACAGTTAAAATAGAACGATTAACGTCCACAGTACCAATATCTGTTGGTTTTCATTAACGTTATATTTCGAGTAGTCATTTATTATATACGGACGCCGGGAAAAAATAGGTGTCTATAAATAGGCCCAAGTATTTCATTCGTTTATTAACAATTACAAAGTCATTTCCTGAAAACTGCATATGGCATATGGCCCCCCTTTCACGTCAATGCGTTGTTGCAAAGGCTTCTTGAAGTCAAACACGCCTCCGTGGGTCCTGAAAAACCGCTGAAACTTTGACATCAATGGTTTCCGGTTGCCATCAGCGGCTTCGTCAACTATTTGAAATGTGTAACCTGGATCCCCGCCACACTGTATATAGCTTGGTAAATTGTTATTATTGGTGAAAAGACGGAAGTTGAACGCACTGTACTAAATTCTGCTTCAATGCTGGCACAACCAAGGCGCGGACGTGCATCAACGAGCAACTCGATTGATCAGTGCAGTTGTGAAGCAGGAGGGAAGTCTGGGTACGTTCAATGCTTCGTGCAGACAGTCATTTTCTCTGCACGCGTTAACTTCGACCACGCACTTCTAGTGCACGCAGCAAATTTTTTTTTACCTTCTTCATCGCACTTCCGTAAACCATGCATGTCGTCTGCTTTCTTGGAGTCATCTATTTTGGAATAAGTAAAATGTTATGGGTGGAATCGGCCCCTTAGTGCTTACAATGCTGTTACGGCAGTTAACAACGTCCCCCCTCGCTCTCCTCTCTCCCTTGACGGGGACTGGCAAAGCAGTAATGACCAGTCCTCCGTCTGGATGACATCATATGAACGAGCGACGTTTCACATGCAGTGCGAGCGTCGCAGAGACGTGGGAACCAGGGGCAGCAGAGGAGTGATCGTAGCAGGTGGCCGGGTCTCCCCTATATACTTCAAAGTAATTGCGTGACAAAACGCGGATAAAAGAAGACAAGTACAAACACAGCGCAAACTTTCAACTGAATCACGCAATTACTTTGAAGTCATAGATCACCAACTAACCCAAAATGCCGCTCTTATTAAGTTCATCCCCTATAGCATAACTTGCAGCGCTCTCATCCCGCAATTAATAAACTTACATGGTGGTCGACCAATTTGACAACATTTCGTTTCATTTATTATAGTGATGGCTCTACTGCTACCGTTACAAACCCCGAAAACGACTATGTGCATGCGTTTGACCTTCAAGATCAGCTAAGTTCGACTCCGGCGCAAGTCCTCCCGCAAATACTAGAGCGGCACGTTCGGGAAGACTTAACAGCGGCTCAAAGCGAGTCTTTCTTGCCGGCACCACAAGAGACGCTGTCTGAATGGAAGTTCACTGTGCATTGGCGCCGAGAAGAGCCTGCGTGCTGTGGCACAACACGCTGACTCCCTTGTCATGGCGTGCAGTCGAAGTGGGTAGACATTCTCATTGTTCTAGCCTAAAGCATGACATGAAATAAAGCTTATTCTCCGCAAAATAATGGTCTCGTCTTTTCCCAAAGTAAGGAAAACCAAGCTATCACTCGAGAAACTTGGTTTAATTCCTTTCGACCACGGCCAATTGTACTACTGCACTACAGCTGTTCATCATTATTTATCTGAGAAGAGCCTTCTGGAAATCACATTGTGCTGCTCTGATTAAATGGCAGAACAACTTGACAAGTGATGTTTCTGAGGCTTGCATGACACTTGTTTTCTTGGGTAATTAAAGATAAGACGATAAGTTCGCTTGGTTGTATAGATACAGACACGCGAACTTCAACTAATATAAACTATTTTTATGGAGCTGTCTATAAACACGTAGTGATACTGGTACAAGAAAGCGAAGGGAAAGTACAGGGCTAAATTATTTTGAAAGCGGCTTCTCCTCTAGACAAATTTCGCCGGACTGAAAATGTGACATTGAAATTAAAAATAAGATGCCGAAATAACAAAAATAATAAGAACATATAGACAAGGCATTGTATAAAAGGGTTCCAACATGCATGAAAAGCAGAATGTACAACTAAATTAAGTAAGTGACGATTATCATCATGCTTTGTCGAACAGAAGGACGTACTTTGTGTCTATATTAGAAAACAAGCTGACAATAAGATATGTTATTGCCGTGCGTAAGATTAAAGCATGCGCACTTGATTATTAGATGCTATAGAGATGCAGACTGCTGTACTGATGTCCCAAAAGGGTTCGTTTAACTTGAAGGCCCCTTGAAAGTTCGTATGCTCAGGTTATCGTTTGCTTATATTTACGAAAGTTTAGTTTATTGACATGACAATGGTGTTACTCCACGAACTGAATCAGGTACGCTTATAGTTTACTCAACGTCTCAAATTGTCCAAACGCTGCCAATCAACACATCGAACAAGATACACTGTACTATGCTTCTTTTAGACAAACCCCGCTTTCGTGCGGTGACATATTCTAACTACTCATTTCAATTTATCATTGTAGCTAACAGCAAAATGTCCTGTGCTGTTAGAGAAAAGAATTATACATTTGAATTCGAATTTTAGATTTGAAAGCGCTGCCTCTCAAGTTCTCTCATTGTGAGCGACCGCCATTTCGGTGCGCATCGTGTGATTTGGGGGGAATGAGGAGCCATCACTGTGTTGTCCACATGTCGGCAAAAAAAAAATGATGCTTACAAAGACTCACTCAAGAAATATTTCTTGCTCTGAGGGCTCACTCGTACTCAGACTCACCAAAATTTTCCACAACCATACTCACTATACTTTTTCTCAACCACGCTCACTCGGACTCAACTACCCAGCATATTACTCAGCTGGACTCACTCAGACTCACGGCTTGGCCTGAGTCTTAGTGACTCAGAGTGAGTCGACTCATGAGTCAGTTAGCTTAACGTTAGCTTTTTTCGATCATTGCTCATTTTCCGACCCCGATTCACGCCTTTGATAAACATACATTGAGGTGGCGCATGAATGCTCGTGCGTTTAGGTATGTTTGTACAGATTTTAGTATAAACGCCAGCCTATATAAGGGTGACAGTAGTGCTTATAGGTGAGTATAGACCATAGGTCGCAATAAAAGGTGGAGCTCACTCAGACTCACTGAAGAAATATACTTGGCACTTAGGGCTCACACGGACTCAGACTCACCAATATTTTTCGCAACTGGACTCACTCGGACTCAAATTCACTGAAGTTTTTCTCAACCGGACTCACTCTGACTCAAACTCACCAAAATATTGCTCACCCGGACTCGGTCAGACTCGGACTCACGGCTCCATCTGAGTCTGAGTGAGTCGACTCATAAGCGAGTTTGCCGACCAATGGACACGTGGTGTTCTTCTTCTTTACTGAGGCCTGCTGGATTACTGTGATATATTCGCCGCCAAAACAGAAAATAAAAATAAATCAAGGTCAACATCAAGAAACATTAGCCCAGCTTGCACTAAGTCGAGGAAAGCTGGGTCACAGCAGAGCTGGTGGGCACCTAGCTCTTCCTCACTTGGCTAGGCTACAGCTAAGCTTCCACCCTCTCACCTCTCTCTTTCCCACCCCTTGCTGTGCTATAATATACATGGCTATGCTTGGTCAATCCCACCACTCACCACACTGGTCCACTAACGATCAGCAAGGGAAGACGAGCGGTGAGCACCGATTAGGGATCGCACGTTGCCGCTTCTCGAATTAACCATCTGTGCAGAATCCTTGGGCAGTGATGCAGTGCGTGCCGTTTCATGATGATGAGAATTTTCTCGTCAGACCTCGACCACAAGAGCTCTGCTGTAAAAAAAAGCTACACCATCTCCCACTAAATGGAACCATGAGGGAATGCGAAGCAGCATTGGGGGTGCACACCAAGTTTCCGTTTACGTTCACTCGGCCGCCGAAGCGTCGGCGTCGGCGTCGGCGTCGAGCTACCGCTTCCGCTACCGAGAGACAACAAGAGTCTGCGGGAAGGGTAGCGAGGCTTTCGAGACAACTGCAGCGACCGAGAACCGAAGGAACGACGCACGATTCAAGCGAGACTTCCTCGACAGAGCGCACGCGCTTATATGAAATGGGGGGAGGGAGAGGAGGGAGTGGGTTTACATGCTGCAGCGAGGGGGGAGGAGGAGAGAAGGTGACCGAACACTTGCGTAAAGGAGGGGAGTGGGAGAGAGAGTAGGCGCATGCGCAGTAAGGGTGGTCAGGCCGCACACCATCACCACCAGATTGAACTCCGCAAGCTGCTTCGCATCTTAAAAGAAAACAAGGGTTTAAAAAATCGGGGAAGCTGCGCACTAGTGGTGCGAATACTGAGGAAGCAGCACAGCTGGTGGCATTGCTCTCCTCCTTTCCTTCCTCCTCACCGCCCTTCCCATTTTCGACCACTTGCTATATACACATGGCTATGCTTGCTGTCTCTGTTTTCTATATTTTCTTTTTGTCTGTTTCTTTCTATTTCTTTCTATCTCTGTCTTTTGTTTTTCTCTATTTATTCCCTTTCTTTCCCTCTATTTCTCTCTCTCTCTGTAGTAATTCTCGCGTCTTCTATCTTTTCTTTCTTCCCTTTCTTTCTCTCTATTTCTCCCTTTCTTTTTCTTTGTATGTGTTCTCTCTCTACTCCTTCTCCCACCCATTAGAGTTATTGCATCTCATGCCTGACTAATTAGTGCACGTGTCCTGGGAGCGAAGCAGAAGGTGATGAAGAGGACGAAGAGAGCGCGCGCCAATTCATGATGATGATCATTTTCTGGAGTCACCACATGGCGTTACGGGAAGCTTATTAACTCCGCTGTAAAAGTGAAAATAAAGCGTTGTATGTAACTGCAGTTCGCACCGCCGAAGCAGAAAATAAAAAAGAAGTGAATATATATATATATATATATATATATATATATATATATATATATATATATATATATATAGGCAGGCATGGTGGCGAAAGTGGCCGTAGCGTTACAAACAGTGAAGTAGATCCTCCGTGAGAACAGTAACAACGGAAGTGTTTATTTCGACAGTTTCGGCCAGAGTCTGGCCTTCATCGGGAATAAGGGTACATGTTGCTTGCGCTCACATTTATACAATTTTGCATGAAAAAAGTGAGAGAGGCAGACAACAACGAGGAAAAAAAAAGAGAAAAAAAACTAGACGTGGAGAAATTTTCAGGGGTCACTGCGCTCTTCAAGTGGCGTCGTCAATGCTTAAGTCTTCGTAAGCCCTGCGTTCTATGTGTGTTCGGGTGGCGGTACCTTTAATGTAGACGGGGTGTGCGAGTGGCCGGCGACGGAATGAGCTGGTGTGTGGCGGAAGTGCGTCCAACGACACACTCGTTTACCAAATGTTCGTCTCGCCCCCTCGTTTTTACCGACAGTCACCATTCAGGTATCGGCGGCTTGGACTAAACGACTGTGGTGGGGCAATCAGTTGGCGTCTTTCGTCTAGCATTCCCTCCGTTCGCATACTGTTCCTCAACAGGACTGCGCACCGCGGCTCCGGCGGGGCGGCGCGCGCAGAGAAGGTTCTGTAAAAAGCTGTAAAAAGCCTCAGCTTTTTACAGAACCTTCTCTGCGCGCGCCGCCCCGCCGGAGCCGCGGTGCGCGCAGTCCTGTTGAGGAACAGTATGCGAACGGAGGGAATGCTAGACGAAAGACGCCAACTGATTGCCCCACCACAGTCGTTTAGTCCAAGCCGCCGATACCTGAATGGTGACTGTCGGTAAAAAACGAGGGGGCGAGACGAACATTTGGTAAACGAGTGTGTCGTTGGACGTGCACTTCCGCCACACACCAGCTCATTCCGTCGCCGGCCACTCGCACACCCCGTCTACATTAAAGGTACCGCCACCCGAACACACATAGAACGCAGGGCTTACGAAGACTTAAGCATTGACGACGCCACTTGAAGAGCGCAGTGACCCCTGAAAATTTCTCCACGTCTAGTTTTTTTTCTCTTTTTTTTTTCCCTCGTTGTTGTCTGTTTTCCTCTCTCACTTTTTCATGCAAAATTGTATAAATGTGAGCGCAAGCAACATGTACCCTTATTCCCGATGAAGGCCAGACTCTGGCCGAAATTGTCGAAATAAACACTTCCGTTGTTACTGTTCTCACGGAGGATCTACTTCACTATATATATATATATATATATATATATATATATATATATATATATATATATATATATATATATATATATATATATATATATATAACCGAAAAGAACAAAAAGAAAATAAGAAGTAACATTGAAAGAAATGTTTTAAAAATAATAAAAACTAAAATGAAGAGTACTTTCGAAGTGTACATACATACATACCTGTCTCAAATTTGCCTCAGTATATCGTAAAAGGGGAACACGCGTACAAACTGCGCTCACATTTCGCACCAGGGAATATTGTAATCTTCGGTAACTTTTTATTTTTTCAGCGCACAAAAGCGTGGCCTTCGAGACTGGCTTCTGATCATTTTTTAACGATTGCCCGGATTGCGGGGAACATTTCTGTACTTTAGCCCACATCCTCTGGCAGTGCCCTGTGTTACAGGACTTCAACAACAGCGAGGACTGAGAGAAAGCCATCATGAGCTCAAAACTGGAAGACCAGTCTAAGGCTCTCCAGAGCCTCCAGAGGGCCCGTGAGAGGGCGGAGAGGCATGGCCTCCCGGCTCCAACATGGTATTAGCCGACAGCAAGCCAGGTGTCCTCTGTCGGACTGCACTGGCTGGCTCCTCAGGACCTTAATAAAGTTCCTTGTCTGTCTGTCTGTCTGTCTGTCTGTTTGTCTGTCTGTCTCGCAAGATATCTGCACTGTCAGTGCATATCCGCTGCAGGGAGTCGCTTTAACTTCTCGTGAATAAGGACGCACATCATTCTAATTCCGCAAAAAACCCACGTTGGGTGCGAGAGGGCATACAGCCGCAAATTGGTGAAATATGCGAACGCAGTAAGAAAGGAAATCCGTATCACATCATAATATTATAGTCGGAACTCTAGAAATACCGTACTCGAGCACAACAAGATAACTAAAAGTTTTACATGCTAGAGTATGTAACTATCCGTTCTAGTCTGAGCGGCATGGCGGGAAAAAAAATTGGATCAAGCGTGCCTAGCGTCCACAAGCCAACCCCCTCTGGAACGACTACCTCCTCGCGCTCCATACTCTTATCACAATTCCCAGCATGCTCCTGTTTCATTTTTTTATGACTGGGCTTCATAATGCCGCGTCATGCTACCTTCTCGTATTCTTTTTTTCCCCCTCCATGCTAACCGGTCACTTGCGATGGTTTCGCGCTCGGGAAACGCTTTATTTGCCGAGTGCTTGATCTTTTCATTTTGTTTGGCATGCATGTAAGTCAATGAATAGGAATATGCCCTATCCGGAGACTTTTCCTCCGGATGAATACACTATAATTCGCCGCGAACGTGGCGCTTCGTTCGTTTTTCACTCGCTAATACCAGATGTCCCGAACATGGCCGCCTCGCGCCGCACTGGCAGGCTCGGCTTCTCCTCACAACAGCCGCAGTTGTCGATGCTCTTCCAGCACAGGGGTAACGTACGCCGGTGGCGCCGCTCCACGGTGTTTCCGGAAAAGCGCGCGCGTCGGTGTGGTGCGGCGGCGGTCGGTGGTTGGCTGACTGGGCCGGGAGAATCTCACCCCTTGCAAAGTGGTCGCTCGCTGCCGCCGCTGTTGTCAGTGCATCGTTCGCGTGCGCGTCTTCTCTCCAATCGGAAATCCTGCGTGCAGCCGCCGCCCGAGAAAGGCGCGGCGGGGGGCAAAACATTGGATGCGATCGCGAAACCAGGAACATGCTGCACCGTTGAAAGGGAGAAGCCAGTAGTGCGAACCAACTTGGAACTAACTCGGCGATGTTGCGGCGTGGTGTACGCCGGCAGCGGCGGCTCGCGGGGATTCCTCTTCGCTTGGACTCGTCGTTCGGCGTCTTGTTGGGAAGCCGTCGCGCAGTCGTCACCGCGGCTCTGCCTCGCTGCTGGTTTCCGATGCGCTCGCATTTCGTGCGCTCGTGTTCGCCGATTGACGTCCGCTTGACGACCAACAGCGGCGGCGTCCCTTGAAAAGTGCGCCGAGGAGTGTGAAGTTTTTTTTTTTTGTTTCGTGCAACGTGTCTGCTGTGTTCGTTCGTTATTTCTTCGCTTTCTTTTTTTCTTTCGTCGTGTGTGCCCGCGCGTGTGAACGTCGATTATTGCTACCTGTCATGCCGGGTGTCGTGGTGTTCAAGCGACGCTGGTCCGTCGGCTCGGACGACTTCGTGGTACCCGGGATATTTCCTCCTACTACTGCACACTATATGGTGAGTTTTATGTCGTCCACTTTACACGCGCACGTAACTTCAAAGTACGCCGGCTTGCTTACCTGTTCACCTTGCTTCGAATTCAATAGACACACAAAAGGGCATTTTTCTAAGGTTCCCGATAGTCTGGTTGCAGTCATACGATCAGGCGCGCTTAAAGTGACCTGAAGTTTGGTGTTCACCGGTGCACGGGTGCACTTAATTAAATCCTCAGGGTCAAGGCGATCGAGTCGTCTTTTTTACGTCTACCAGTAGACGAGTTTTCGCCGCGATCGCTTGGCTTCTAATTCGCCTGATGAATTCGCGAAACTTTAGAAAGGCAGCCGAGAGTGGGAGAGTAGACGGCAGGATGGCTTCACTGTAATGCGCTCGCAATGCGAGGAGCAGCGTGGCTTTCAAAGCCGCGATCGCGCCTTCTCTAGCCGTTCCTTTCGGATGGAGCGGCTTACCCGCGATCTTGTTGCCATGGTAGCAGCCACTTGCGCCCGCTTCGGATCCGATGTAGACATTTTTTTTTCCATCGTTCCTGGAACTTCGATGTCCGGAAGGGTCTTTCACTTAGCGGCTGATTTCTCATTGGCGGAGGTGACTCGGGCAAATTGAAACCGCGCAAATTGCCGCCTGGAAACGCGTGGCTAAATGATTAACAGAGTTCGCTGCAGGTAATTACTGATTGAACCAGGTTATCAGATCTCGCTGGATGAATCGCTTTCGTTTACGGAATTCTATAATGCAATCTATCGTGCGCGTGAGCAACCGATCCTTTAATCTAACGTGATAGGCATAATCACTTTTTTTTTTCTGCGTCACTGAGAGGAATGTCGAAACGTTCGTACCTGCTGTCACATCTAACTCACTTTATCACGCAAAAAGTTACCTTATCGAGTTACTTTATCACTCCCTGCTTCGCAGCCCTAAAAACGATAACACAAGGTGTGCGATCGGCAATTTAGGAATATCAAAATATGCGGCATGTTTCTCGCTTGGAATCTATAATGAACGGCGTGTGCAGATGCAGTTACACAAATTGCGCCGGGCAGTGGGCAACGGTGAGTGCTCACGACTTCGCGATCATGCGAATGGGGCAGAGATCGAACTCACGACCACATACGCAGCAGTAGAACGCGTAACTACCTGGCTATAGTTGCTTGATTCATTGTTATGTGAATATGATGATGGACCGTTGAACGTATGACGCGTATTTACAGTGGACGGATAGACAATGAATCATGACGTCAGGGAGGGGGGGGGGGGGGGATCTGAAATGTTGTGATAATTATAGGAAGAAACTGGTGACTGGATAATACTTATTATCCTGGGGGAAGTGGTTATGTACTAGAGTATACATAGTTGCGCCACGTGAATAGTCGATCACTACCAAGAAATCTTGTAGGCGTTTGTGCATTTGAAGATGGCTCATACCCATGAGGGCTACTGGCCACACATGAAAAAAGTTAAATTACCATATAGCAACAGAACTAATATTCAGAGAAAATGAAGTTTGTTATAGGATTAATATTTAAAAAAAAACACTGAAGGAAAACGATAAAAAATCGCACTTCCGCTCTTTATTACTTAACGCGACCCTTGTACGAAGTCATCGAAAATCGTCGAACGGTGAGGGTCGCTGTTTGTTCAAGAATTGTTCAACGATTTCTCATCACTTCACGCCTCCATATTCATACCATTTGTTACACTTCAAAGCCCGAAAGCATTACTCTAGGGGGTGCCTACATCAGGTTTCAAAACAGTGCAATAAAAAGCAACCGGTAAGAAATTTTACAAAATGAAGAGCGCAAACAGAAGTTCGCACGTGGTAGGAGGGTGATTAATTAACTACACTTCACGGGGGCTGTGTATCGTTAGAGCATGCTATGACCATACACACCCACATATCGCAGTTTAATTCGCGAAATTTTTCTCGATCTGAGCATAAAACTGAGCATGCATGAAGCACGAACTTCTTTCGTGTCTCAGTTTATAGACTATTTTCACAGATTGGTGCCAGTGCCGTAGTCTTGCAATTGGTATCTTTAACAAATAAACGAAAAGCGCTACGGTAGCCGCACACGTATCAAAACGATTGGGCCGATGCGTTCCACGTTTTACGACCTTATTATTTATTCACATCGCGATATTCAACAATGAGAAAACATTCGCTTAACAACGAGTGCACGGAGCCCATGTGTCATATAAAATTGTCTATCTGTATTAAATGGTCTTTCTTTCTTTCTTTCTTTCTTTCTTTCTTTCTTTCTTTCTTTCTTTCTTTCTTTCTTTCTTTCTTTCTTTCTTTCTTTCTTTCTTTCTTTCTTTCTTTCTTTCTTTCTTTCTTTCTTTCTTTCTTTCCTTTTGTGCCGCTACTGCAAACGCCGCCAACATCTGCGTCGCAAACGCATTATCATACAACGGGTCGCCTCCTTCAAGAATAGAAAAAAAAAGAGAGAAATGAATAAATTGTGCTTCTTTTTACAGCCCTTTGTATTCTTCTATCCGAGTGTAGATTCCCATCGACTCTCCGCTCGCGTATTGCCGAGAAAGCCTCTGTGTAGCGCCGGTGACGTAATAAGCGTGAGGTCGTAAATAGCGATAGTGCCACCCGAATAAGATAAAACCCTTCGAAACATCGTTCGACAAAAAAATGAAGAAATGTAAACTGCGTGGAAATGTATACAAAAAATAAAAAAAAATTCAGGGACTGTAAACTCGCCTTCAAAGCGACGCGCCGCTGGTTCGTGATGTTCGGGCGATTCGATTTTCTCCACCCCTCCACCCCTTAATGCATGCGTCTTGTTATCTTGTAAAACAGTCGCGACGCGCTCCTCTAGCTGAAAGTCGGTCGCGCCCGCGATCCCCATGAAAAAGGCATTTTCCGAGCGTCGCGCATGATAATGCTGCTCCGCGATGCTGTCTTCGGGGCGGTGCGCCGCTCGCGTTAGATGCATAAGCGCAACTTAGAGGACTGCCAATAAAAAAAAAGAAAAAAGAAAAGAAAGAAAAGGTGTAAGACGTGAGCTGATGTGGCACGCTCGAGGATTTTAGGGGCGAAGCTCCTTAGGTGTGGGTCGTTTTCTTCTTTGTAGTAGTAGTAGTAGTAGTAGTATGTATGTAGCCACCTCTAGTTTATGAATTGCTCAATAGATGGCGTTGTGTGTATATGTCCTTGGTAATATCACTAGATGGCGTTAGTGGTTTTCGTATAGTTGACGATTAAAGAGGATAGATGGCGCTATTATAATTGGGATCGTTGGGCCGACGCGGTACTCGGAGTCGAGCACCGGAGGTGGACCTATCGTGATCAACGGTGAGGTGAACTTCACCAGAGAGGAGGTAGTCAGCTCCACAGTGCTCTCGTGTGAGTCGCCAAAACCAGGGCAGCCGGTAGTCTGCGGAGCATGCGGTGGCTCCGGTACTCACGGCGGCACAACCCATAGCCAAGGACGCGTGGCTTTACAACTCACAGCAGCGTTCTGTGGCGATGCATGCGGAGGCGAGGCGTTGCGTCGAGCACTGGTGTGAACTTCGGCGTCTGAGTAGGTGGCATCGTATTCCTCTGTCGTGGAACGTGAACTGGCGTTGTCGCTGAGGCTGGGAGCGCCCGGAACACAATCGGCGACGCTCGTGCTCAGCTCACGATCGAACACCCAGGATCATGCAAAGACGTGACACGTGTTGTCACGTCTTTGCGTGATCGAGTGGGCAATGTACGGGGGGGGATTCACGGTTACCCGAATGATCCCTCCGAGCTTCGCCTACTCACCATTATTCACTTCGTAGATATAAAGCTGTGATTTTTTTCCGTTCCGTATTAGCAGCAACAACCTGGAAGGGGTCAACACGAACAGAAACTTGATGAAGCCGGTGGTTAGAAAAAAAAAAACAAGCAGAAAAAGAAGTTGAAGCGACTTCTTAATATTTCTGCTGTTCTTCAGCGCCTCTTTTGAAGTGGCTGCTGTCACTCTGGTGTGTTCACTACCCGTAGTGATGTGTCCGTTGACCCTACTGATGTGTCAGTTGTTCTTGCTGATGTGTCCGTTGCACTTGCTGAACTGCCCGTTGCCCTTTCTGATGAGTTCGTTACTCTTGTTGTAGGGTCTATACTGCACTTCGGTATACGAATAAAGGGGTTAGGTAGAGCAAGAGTGAAAAAAGAATGCATCACTAGTTACACCAAGACTCGGAGGCTCACACCAAGTCTACAAGCGGTCGCAGAGACTTGCGCAATGCAAGTACACCATACCAAAGCCTTCGTTGCGTACTGACTCGAAGGTCGCCGGGTTCGATCCCGGACCACAGGCGGTCACATTTCGATGGAGGCGAAATGGTAGAGGCCCGTCTACTGTGCGATGTCAGTGCACGTTGAAGAACACCAGATGGTCAAAATTTCCGGAGCCCTCCACTACGGCGTCTCTCATAATCATATCGTGGTTTTGGGACGTAAAACCCCGCAGATATTATTATTATTATTATTATTATTATTATTATTATTATTATTATTATTATTATTATTATTATTATTATTATTATTATTGCCTTCGTTGCTTTCCGCGCCATAGGGTCGTGAAAATAGTTTACGGTCTAGGCGTGGTTTTGTGTTCTTCTGGAAGGTTGGCTTTTGATTTCGTGCCTGAAAAGAAAAGCACAGGACGTGTTCATCGTTGTCCTCCGGTGTTCTAAAGTCACGCGTACGCAGCTGCGTCAGACATTCCGACGCTGAACGAACGTTTAAGACCTCGGACCTATTGTGTTGCCAGCCTCGGTGTTCGTGTCAACATTGTTATTATAACACACAACCCAACACGCGGCTCAGAGCGTTGCCTTATCGTTCACTGCTCGCGGTCGATCGTCAACAAGCAAGAACCCGTTGGAGTGTCACCATTTGAGAGCCTTATCGACGCGGTACAGGTGTACAATCTGCCGTGTGTTCGGTAGCCTTCCGGCCCACTTTAAACAAAATGCAGTGTTGTAACGGGCGCGACCGGTTGGAAACAGCTGTGCCTAAATGTGCGCGAGGTGCAAAGATGAATGCGCTAGTACAGCTGCACTCTTGCCGTCCGGTATATACTCCCTGAACAAGGCAACAGCTTCAACTGTGAGCAGAGACCGGTGACCCATAACGATAATAGTAATTGTTTGGTTTTACGTCCCAATGAAGGTAAACTAGAGAGAGAGGAAAGGCAGGGAGGTTAACCGGTTTTGCATAACCGGTTTACTTCCCTGAACAAGGCAACAGCTTCAACTGTGAGCAGAGACCGGTGACCCATAACGATAATAGTAAATTGTTTGGTTTTACGTCCCAATGAAGGTAAACTAGAGAGAGAGAGAGAGGAAAGGCAGGGAGGTTAACCGGTTTTCGCATAACCGGTTTACTTCCCTGAACGAGAGAAAATCATGGTCACCGTTCTGGCACATAAAAGGTCAATTAAGTCATAACTATCTTATCGGAAACTACGACAACTGTCCCAAGTAGAGCTAAACGAAAGTATGAAAACCATGCGTGGAAGTGTCACCAACCTCTATTATTAGGTATATCACGGGAGACGGGAAACATAATCGGAAATCTAACCGCCTGTACGATATAAGAAGATCGAAAAAACTGCGTTAGTGTGAAGAGAGACACCGTAGGTTGCACGAATAAATGAAACCGGTGAAAACCAAGAGCGAGAGGTGTTTTAAGAGGTCCAGACACGAAATAGTCGTATGAACAAAAGCAGCGTGAACGCGTTTCGCAAGGGCATGGATTCGCGGAAGACCAGTTTGTAGGAAATGAGCATTAAATATACTTCTGGACTTTCATATGTTCAGTGAGAATGCAGGATTTATCGCCGCACCAGAGGGACCGCAATGCTATATATTATTGTCATGGCCGACCCTTTCATTGCAGTATGGAGACTATTTTAGGGATATGTTTTGGTGCCGCCATATTGGCCTGTAACGCTGCCGTTTTGCATTTTGAGAACGAAGAAAAACGATGCTATGGTAGACGCATACACATGAAAATGGCTGGGTTCGTGCATTCGACGTTTGGTCACCTTTTTAATTCACACCGACATCCCCCCACACACAAAAAAAAATAATATTTCACACCGCCATCCACATTCGTTTAATAACTCGAAATGGCGGCATACATGTGTCGGTCGCAAAATTATCTTCATCAAAGGGCCGATCTATTGATGATGTAATTATTATGACTGCGCAGATCTTATTACGCTATCTTCAAGTTCACCCAAGCTTATTTAGCTTTGACTCTGTGACAACGAAGCCCAGCCCACACTCTAAGAAAACTTGACTCTCTTTTCGTACATGTGAGAGTCACGAGTGTAGCACTCCGTTTAGAGAGGCAAGTTGACTCTCTTTAGGAGAGTCAATATGTCGAAAAAAGAGTCAATGTGACTCCCTAAAGAGAGTGCTACATATGTGACTCTCACATGCATAAAATGATAGTCAAATGGACACCTTCATGTTTAGAGTATATGATGGTGTATAACTCTATAGCACTCAAAAGGGATTGCAGAGCGACGAATGATACGAAATCAGAATGCAGTCTCCGACCGTAAAACCACCGTAATGAATTCTCCGAAGGTTTTCCTCTAGACTCGCCTGGCAGAGTCGTGCGGAGACGCCATTGCGCGCTATCATCATCATCATCGCCACTCGGTGCACATCGTATATGGCTGTTAATAATGGACGCGGAAAACTCATTTCGTTCCGTCAGACGCCCCGTGGCCCTATTTTTCTGCGCTATTTTATTTCTGTATTACGGCACGGGCTACTTTGCTTCTACGCGCGTTGATCCGGGACCGGGCACCCTAATCAAGTTTTACCGCCGTCCTGTTTTTATTGCCGGGACTGATCGTATTCCCCTTTGATCGCATGGAGAACGGCTAGCGGCAGTGTTCCCTTGCAGGCTCGCGATACGCGAGCACGGCAGTTCTGTGCGACGAAAGGTCAAAGCTACCAGGTTGGCTTTGCACGTGCGAAGTTTATGTCACCGTCTATACGCCTTTCTATTGCTGCTGCAGTTTTGATAATCGGGGAAATTTTTAGGGCCGACATCGGCGTTTTAGCGCAATGTTCGTGTGCTGAGAGATCGGAACAGCCGTAAGAGATAGGTGGCGAAGAGGCAACGATTTGATTTTGGCTAGAGTCGATAAGATTTTGAAATAGCCGCACCTGCGCCCATATCGAACAATATATAGATCGGGACATTTGCTTTGACTTGCCGCTTCAACGTCACACGGCTCACAGGGATATAGCACAGCACAGACAATACTACACATCAGAGCTATAATTTTAAAGGCGTGTGAATCGAATGTTCCTTACTCCGATATTCGACGAAACCTCGTCAGGCGAAAGAGTGCACTGTCGAAATGAAACAAACACTAGCCTGGTGTTCCTAAAACAAAATCGACCAGAAAATTAACGTTCCTTTGTGTTTAACTGATAGCTTCCGACGCCTGCAGGGTCTATATACAGATCTTGCTTGAATCAGTGGGCGCATGTCATTAGAATGTCACTTAGAAGTGCTGCTGTTCGGAAAAGTAAAAGTGTTCTCTCTCCATGCATTTGATAACAGACGGGAAATGTAAATGAAATCGCTGTTGGGGTATGCAAGAGGTGGCTTGAATTCAGTTGGCGCAGAGGCAAGTAATAACTTGGAGGGCGCTTGAGCTTCGCCTTCAAGAGTACAACGCGACAGCGTAATCGGGCCCCGTGCACATCGTCTTCAACCATGCCACAAGGAAAGGAACGTTTGTGCGCGTAAAATTGGCCGTTTTCCAAATATCATAGAACACCTACTGCAAGCGCAGTTGCGATGTGCCCACTGTGTCACAATTTTTCCTTTCGAAAATTGACGAAGCACACACTACGCGTCCGTGAGTTGTCACGCGCACTTGCTCAGCTGCACACTTTTCTAATGGATGGGCAGCTTTAAAGCACCCGCTCGTTGCGTAATCCACATTTTCTGACGCCTGGTGCAATTCTGCGATTCTGCCACGCAATATTACATGCCTTAAGGAGAATCCTCCCAGTACAGTAAATTCTTATAGCATTTTTTCTTTCTTTCTTTCTTTCTTTCTTTCTTTCTTTCTTTCTTTCTTTCTTTCTTTCTTTCTTTCTTTCTTTCTTTCTTTCTTTCTTTCTTTCTTTCTTTCTTTCTTTCTTTCTTTCTTTCTTATTTATTTATTTATTTATTTATTTATTTATTTATTTATTTATTTATTTATGCTTATTTTTTTTTACAAAGCAGCTTCAAGCACTGGCGTGGCTCGGTGGTAGAACACCCGCTTGCCACGCAGAAGGCCTGGGTTCAATTCTCACTGGGATCGAACATTTCTTTATTGTTTATTTATTTATTTGTATCTATCTAGAATTTTTGCTCATGGAAAACGCTATTTCTCGCTCATAACCAACGACACCGATGCCAGGGAATTTCTGGGAAACGATATCTTTAACGCTGTCGCATTACAAGGCACACAATCAGGGCAGTTTTTTTTTTTTTTTTTTTTTTTTTTTTTTTTTTTTTTTTTTTTTTTTTAATTGCGTGAGTTTGCCCTACGGCATCAATACATATCACACAAAACTGTGTAGCTGTGTTTCCTCCATGAAGTCCAGGAGGGACCTATGGTTCGGACCGTAAATCCATCGCTGCAAGTCAGGCGGCCTGGTGTGCTGAAGTCCCGCACGCCGCAGATGGCGTCGACGAGCCGCTTGAAGCCCAGGGCATGTCCATAGGAGGTGGTTCAGGTCTGCTTCCCGCACAGGCGCAGGACAAAATGGGCAGCTTGAAGTTGTGTCCGTGTAGCCCCACTTCGCGCGGATTGAAGGCGTCACAGCTGCACCCACGCGAACCCTTCGGAGCGATACCTCCTCTTGACGAGTAAGTCCACTCGGGAGGTCATGACCACGCGGAGGTATGAGAGCTCGCGTGGTGCGCCGAAGATTTTCTTTGTGAATGTCCACAGTGTCAGAAGGTGGCAGCAGGAGCAGAGGTAAGGGGTACATGACGGTTACAGGATGGCAAGCGGCATCTACGGCGGCATGAGCCAGGACACTAGATCGGCGAATCCAACACACT
Organism: Rhipicephalus appendiculatus; assembly: GCA_030522465.1. Classification (NCBI taxonomy): domain Eukaryota; kingdom Metazoa; phylum Arthropoda; class Arachnida; order Ixodida; family Ixodidae; genus Rhipicephalus; species Rhipicephalus appendiculatus. The sequence goes on from JALIZH010032988.1 coordinate 1,963,159, forward strand.
CGAACTGAGCACGGATAAGCTGCAGCGCAACGGTGAAATTGCTCTGCTACACCCACAGAACGGTCAACGCGACGAAGTACGCGAACAGCTTGCGTCGAGTCCGTGTAAAGGATCAGGCTTGATGGTTGGTGCATCTCGACGAGCGGTTGAAGTGCGGCAAGACTATCACAGAGAGCAATTAACTCTGCTAGGACGGATATGATGGGGATGTCTAACGCATCTCGACGAGCGGTTGAAGTGCGGCAAGACCATCACAGAGAGCAATTAACTCTGCTAGGACGGATATGATGGGGATGTCTAACGCATAAGAGCAGGTCTGGTTGACATGTGGATGAGAAGGGCACACTAAGGAAGTGTGCAGTATAGACGATGTCAACCCGGCGTCCACATATGCTCGTAGTTCAAGTGTCTGAGATGCAGGAAATAAAGGGTGGAACGGTGTGCACCTAGAGATAGTGTGTCCGTTCACCTCTTGACGGATACATCCCAGAGGCTTGTTGGTGGTCACTTGGCAATGATCCCATGGTGGCACTGACAATGCAGGTTGGTCAAGCGAAGGGGGCTTAGTTAACGCTGTACATTTGGTTGACTTACACATCTCGGCAAATCAAATACAGTACTGCATGTTATTACAAACCCTGTATCGTCAAGACTGACGCAACGTACGCTTTAGGAAGATAAAAGAAATGATCCTGGTGGCAAAAGTTGTCCACTCGTTCAAATAGAAAAGTTCCTGTAAGATTCACAAAATGATTCGATTCGTCTGTGTACGAATATCATCCAGTGCCGTGAGTTTGTTGATTCATTGTTGCATCCGTCCGACCTTCTATATATTCCTTTCATTAACTGAGAGATGAACTCTTCTGCAGAGTGCGAACGTTTCTTGTGTGACTTTTGTGTGTGAACATTGTTGTTGACGCGTGGACATTGTTCATGACGTGAGAACATTCCTTTTAAAAGGACATTGTCGTGCCTGAATTTCACAATGCTGAACTGTTATTCATAAGTTCGTGACGCAAATCATTAAGTAAGGGAAGAGGAGTAGCCGGAGCCATGTATAGGCACCAACCTCTCCTTAAACACATTTAACAAAAAAATTAAAAAACTGAATTATTTAAATGTGTGGTCGGTATTCATACAATGACACTGTCACTGTCGAAATTTACTCGAAAAATTCGCGACTTGTATATGTTTTACGGGGTCCTGGCACCGTAGTCGATAGAATTTGCCTCGCGTTATCGTACGATTTTGCTTGTATACATGCTATTTCATTGTTTATATTGTGATCATTCGTTCAGTGAATGCTAATACTGTACTAGTGTCCCAGTCAGGATACTGTGTGATGCCGCCATTTCCTCCAGGCATCATTATAACCATGTGTTGTCAACTAACTAACTAACTAACTAACTAACTAACTAACTAACTAACTAACTAACTAACTAACTAACTAACTAACTAACTAACTAACTAACTAACTAATTAATAAGCTAACTAACAACTAACTAACAAATCAAATAATTAACTAATTAGCTAGCCAGCTCAGTAAATAAGTGTACGATGGGATATCACTGAAGGGGTGAATTTGTCCTTAGAATTTGGTCCGCCTCGGTGGATCAGTGGCTAGGGTGCTCGGCTGCTGACCCGGAGGTCGCGGGTTCGATCCCGGTCGCGGCGGTCGCATTTCGATGGAGGCGGAATGGTAGAGGCCCGTGTACTGTGCGATGTCAGTGTACGTTAAAGAACACCGGACGGTCAAAATTTCCGGAGCCCTCCTCTACGGCGTCCCTTATAATCATATCGTGGTTTTGGGACGTAAAACCCCACATATGATGATGATGATGATGATGACCTTAAAAGTTGCGCGCTTAGTACTGCAGCTCAGTGCCGCTCCATTTGCCTATTGTGCCTTGTACAGGGACTAAAGATGATGCGACGCTAGAGCACAATGGAAAAACGCTATGAGCTCTTGAAGAGGCTGCAAAGTACAGACACATTAGACTGCGACAAAAGGCAGCTCTACGTGCGTGTGTTTCCGACGACTTCCCGCGATAAGTACAATGGATCGCGCGTCGTCGCTGTGTACTGCAGCGAAGCAGCCTTTGTCGTCCTGCATTGTGCTCTTGAACTTCGAAACTTGCTCTCAAAAACTCTTCTCGACTCCAACTATGGCATCCGCGTAGTTTTGATTTGGAGACAAGTTATCAAATTATATTTTTTTTGTCTTTTGTTGAGGCTCCTATTGTTCGGTTCATCGAGTCATCCATGTGGATGTCTTCGTCTTTCCTAATTGCGCAGTCAGCATGACCCTCTTATTGTCCTTCTTCAAGGACCCGGAACGAGTTTTCGAAAAATCACTCCCGCTACAAGGTCAAGTCGGCGCCGTTCGCGTTTGTCTTGGTAACAGTGTGCGCTATTCTGTGGCGCACTTCTGTAATAGGCAGTTTTAGGATAGGGTTCGTAGCGTTAGCATTCAGTGGGCACGATCGATACGCCATTTTCGTCACTTAACGTGGCCACCCAAGAGGATAGCGCACGACGCATGCGCAGTGGCGACTAACGCTAACGCAAAGCTTTGAGTAACCTATTCTAAAACTGCCTAATGTGCTATTCTGTAACGCAATTCTTCCAACGTAACATTGGAAATAATGGTAAGACTGTGCATAAATAATTGAGCGTTCAGATGATGAAAATAGCCTATCGATTTCCTTCTTTTAAAGGGGCCATAACACCCGATTTTGCGATCACAATCTCTGTTACGTGGGTAATTCCTTGTGCGTTTACAAACAAGCTGGCGAAATTCTAGCGCATTTCGCAGAACAGTCAATTTATAATTGTATGTTTTTTATAAACACGGGAGCTACCTGAGAGTCGGGCAACACTGGCGCGCTCGCGAGACGTGACGTAACGTCGAGCGTGTGCATTCCGACGAAAGATTTTGTTACGCGCTCAGCTGCACGTGCAGTCGAGCTATTTCAAATTTGTTCAGCTTGGCGCTGGAATTTTACGATTTGCAACAGCTGAAACCTTGATAGAAGACGACGGCTCCGCTCCATGAAGCACATGACGTCACAAACGTCATCACAAAATGGCGGTCGCCGGCGGTGAGCGTAATTTATAGCCGGTGACTTCAAGGGCATCTTTTGCGCCGAAATGTTCTTTTACAGTCCATTTTCACATATGTGTAAACACAACAGACCATTTACTTCTACTTTTCGCTGAAAACCTGTTCTCTTCTGTTACACCTGTCTTGCTGTGGAGAGGTTGAGGTTCATATTACCTCGGCTACTCCATATCTATGAGTTCTGCAGCGAAAAAAAAAATGTTACACAAAATGTTCAATGAGCAACTACAAAACAAAAAAAAAGTCTTCTGTTAGGATCCCTGGGGAAAGAAAAAATTCCCCATCTCCCGCTAAAGGGAACCATGTGTGGATGCGAAGCAGCGGTGAGATAATTAGCTTGAGCGGGAGGAAAGTCGCCGCTCTCATTTCACGGCAGTGGTCCGGGCGCTCATCGCGGCGCTGCGCAGGAGAGAGAATGAGGCGCGCGCGCTCCGTCATTTTCATTCCGCGGAACTACCGTGGCGCCCCCCAGCGGAGTATGCAGCTGTCACACCACCTGTCGTTCCGCAGACGATTCCTAGAGGAAAGGACGGGGGCGACCGTAGGAGAGGAGAGAGAGGGGACGTGCATGCGCTCTGGGGGATGTGGGACGCCGGAGCCGCTCCGTAGAGTAGAGTATTCCTAGAGGAGAGAGGGGGGAGAGGACGCGGGGGGACGCTCCGTAGAGTAGACGATTCCTAGAGGAGGGAAAGGGGGTGAGCGTAGGAGAGAGAGGGGGGACGGCACGCGCATACGCTGTGGTGGTGTGGGACGCGGGACGGACTAAGCCCCCTCCAAACACATGCAAGCAAGATTAAGGAATGGGGTCAACCTGGGCGACAGACACCACCTGCCTAGCCACTGCCAAGCAGCCTCTCTGTGTTCTCGGCCATGACTCAAGGAATGGGGTCAACCTGGGCGACAGACACCACCTGCCTAGCCATTGCTAAGCAGCCTCTCTGTGTTCTTGGCCATGACTCTGATGACTGTGTTAGGGTTGACGGCCTTCATATTACTACAGTGTTCTGGTTCGCATAATGGGCGCTTCCCTACTTCATGAAAGTGGCCGGACGAGGGACGGGGGGCGGGGGACGGGGGGACGGCGGACGGGGGGACGCGGGAGGGACAGAGCCCCGAGCATAAGATGCTTCGCATCTAAAACGCAAATTCTTAGGTGACCGTGTCGTGGCCTCTTTAATGTCTCACTACGAAGTGGCTGCAGGTTCTGACGAATATGAAATGCAAGAAGGAGTTTGCATAATCCACGAAAGTACTGGTACATTTTTCAACAGTTTTTAAGACAAGAGGTATATGTCAGCAAAATGAAGCAAACTTGACAAAAACTTGGAATATGAATCGCAAGAAGGAGTTTGCATAATTCACGAAAGTATACTGGTACCTTTTTCAACAGTTTTTAAGACAAGAGGTATATGTCAGCGAAATGAAGCAAACTTGACAAAAACTTGGAATATGAATCGCAAGAAGGAGTTTGCATAATCCACGAAAGTATACTGGTACCTTTTTCAACAGTTTTTCAGACAAGAGGTATATGTCAGCAAAATGAAGCAAACTTGACAAAAAGTTGGAATATGAATCGCAAGAAGGAGTTTGCATAATCCACGACAGTACTGGTACCTTTTTCAGCGGTTTTTAAGACAAGAGGTATATGTCGGCAAAATGAAGCAAACTTGATAAAAAACTTGCTCTAGCGGTCACTAGAAGCAAGCTCGAATCGTTGCGGTCTCCTCAAATCGATGCCGTAGAATCATGTCATTTTTCTTTCCTATTTTAGTTCGTCTTTCTCGGGTATTCATTTCGCTAGTCCCGAAACAAAAGAGAAGGGAAAGTGCTCTGAACTTCACGTTTATTACTCGCGTCCCTCTGCCGATCGATGCTGTAATCTCGTGGGCAGTCTCTCTAACGACGGTCGAGGACATTCCTTCGAGAAACGCATACATAAAGGAGCGGAGTCTAAAGGGTAATTCGACGTGCTCTTGTCTCATCAAGGAGAGTTGCGGAGACCAGTTCCACGTCCCGGCTTCCTTTCTTTCTTTCTTTCTTTCTTTCTTTCTTTCTTTCTTTCTTTCTTTCTTTCTTTCTTTCTTTCTTTCTTTCTTTCTTTCTTTCTTTCTTTCTTTCTTTTTTCCTTTCTTTCCTTCTTTCTTTCTTTCTTTCTTTCTTTCTTTCCGTTACATTATGTGCTTGAGTCCTTGCTGTTATTACAGGTTGAAGCAAACAGTATAAGACGGACGTATCGAAAAACCATCTTTCTTTCTTTCTTTCTTTCTTTCTTTCTTCTTTCTTTCTTTCTTTCTTTCTTTCTTTCTTTCTTTCTTTCTTTCTTTCTTTCTTTCTTTCTTTCTTTCTTTCTTTCTTTCTTTCTTTCTTTCTTTTACGTTATTTGCTGGAGTCCTTGCTGTTACTACAATTAAAGCAAACAGTATAAAAAAGACAGACGTATCGAAAGACCATCTTTCTTTCTTTCTTTCTTTCTTTCTTTCTTTCTTTCTTTCTTTCTTTCTTTCTTTCTTTCTTTCTTTCTTTCTTTCTTTCTTTCTTTCTTTCTTTCTTTCTTTCTTTCTTTCTTTCTTTCTTTCTTTCTTTCTTTCTTTCTTTCTTTCCGTTACATTATTTGCTTGAGTCTTTGCTGTTCCTACATTTGAAGCAAGCAGTATAAAAAGACAGACGCATCGAAAGATCAGAGAAGTTCGACGACTTCAAACGCTGCGGACCTTCAAAACCCTCGCCTCGCCGCATTTATTTATATCTCACTTGGTTCGGTCGTCTCTACGTGACTCGCCTACCTCAGAACAACGTCATTCCTACTCTGCAAGGTCAGGTTTCGCTTTCACTTGATAAGGTCCCCGCGTTGCTTACCATGTACATAAAGGCGAGGGCGAATTTCAGACGTCGCGCTGGGGCCTCCAAGCATTGATTTCCCGGCGGTTTTTCGAACGTGGAATTCAGGGAGCAGCGGGGAATGTCAGTTTTGAAGCCATCGCAAACATTGGGTCATGACGGCGGCCCGTCATGTCTGCAAAGTGGCCATTACGCTTCCCGCCACCGTCTACCCTCGCCCTCCTTCCACCCCCCGGCTCGTGACGTCAAAAGGCCGTAAGCCTTCCATACTCGCGCGTCGTCTGCGTTTCTTTTGCGCTGTTTCTGCGCATCCCACGTCCAGTGATTCGCTGTTTGTCTGGATGCACTCCCGTTTCGCTGGGATGTAATCCGGTTGCCCCCCATGCTAACGCAGAAAACGAATCACGGGCGTTTGACTTTTGACCTATCACGTTACTCAGTGCCCTTTTCTTCTTCTTTTTTTTTGTGCATGGTTTCCAGTGCGCTTAGACTACGCGGATTCCAGCGGCCGTGTCCTCTGCTCTTTTTCCTTGGCGGGACTACTTATGTGCCTTTGTACGTTGCGTGCAGTGTGTCTTCCCTCTTCCCTGTCGCCAAATCCGAGCGAAAGCGTTCAAGCTATTGTTTCGTTTTTAGTTCGGTTAGGCCTAAAGACTCCCCTTGTCATCGCCATTTTGTTTCTGTTCTTCTATTTTTTTATTTCCAGACTGAAGCTACATTTATAAAGGTCTCCATTTCCACGTTCTATATTTGCTTGCTTGCGTCCTTCGGTACAGCGCCATCTGCGGTCGAGTGCCGTCCGCGTCTGTTCATTAAAGACACGAGCCGAGATTCCCGATTCAACCGTCAAGCAGTGGACGACATCGTTTAAACAGAAAGAGAAACTGCGTCGCCAAATGCGACCCGGACTCGACCGAGTTAATGTTCCGTGGAAAGGCGTGCAAATGTTCCTTTCGTACAGCATACTTTTCTTTTTCTTTCGTTTATATAAAAGGAGAGGAAATGAAAAGGCAGAGTATACACCAAGGAGGCCGATCGTGCAAGGCGGCGACGGAAATAATCGTATTTTCCGGGGATAATGGAAAAAAGAACTTCGCTTAGCACTTCGTCGTGCGTCGCCATCTTCCAACCGCTCGCGGACAATCGCCTCTTTTTTTTCTTTTTTTCTCCGTTTTTCTTTTATCCCCGGGTCACGGCGACGCGAATGATTGGCGCAGAAAGATGATGACGTTGACGCTGTCCGCAACGACCACGCACGTAACGTGTGACGCGTCACGCAAGAGATGACGTGACACTTTTTTATTTCTTGTCGTATACGACCCAACTTGGAGTTCTTTGTATGCCTTTTTTTTTTTTCGTCGCTGTTAGTGTCGTCGTACTTTGCATCACGGTTCCACCGAAAGCCGCTGCGTAGGTCATCGACTTATGGCGTGTTCCTTGCTCTATGAACGCGAGGCTATAGCTGTGAATGACACGTTAATGTCAGGTCACCGGGCATATGAAGCGTGGAGACGCGTTTAGTGGGCTCGTAAATGCGTGCAGCAAAGCTTGCGGAATACTCTTAGGATAACGCCGAAGCATTTTAGTAACTTGCTATATTGAAGTTTTAAGTGCGGATCACTTTAGGGGCCCGGGCTGTCCTATGCTGTCGTATGCTGTCGTCGTCGCTTGGCGTAAATCAGGCAAAACCACGTATAGCATAGCCATCTGTAGCGTATTGAGCGCGCGCTCGCGCCAAGGAGGTCTTCTTGCTCTTGTTCTTCGAGCGTCTTGATGATGATATGAAGTGCGTAGCACTTTGGGGGCCCGGGTTGCCGTTTGCTGTCATCGCTTGGCGCAACGCAGGCAAAGCCACATATGAAAACAGAGAAAGCAAGCGAGAAATAGAAAGAGAGAGAAAGAAAAGAAAAAATACGAATAGAAACAAATAGAAATAAAGAGAGAGAAAAACTGGAAAAAAAGAAAAAAAAACAGAAAGAGATGAGAAAAGAAAGAGAAAACCGAAGAGAAACACAGAAGGCTGCCCAGCTCCGCACTTCCTTCGAGCTTGGCACCACTAGTGGAAAGTGCCTTAATTCTTTTTATTTGTTATTGCGGCTTTAACAAAAGTTGATATTAGATCCCAGTTGGGAAACCCACTTGAGTGGGTTCGGTGTGCTCTAGTGTGCTTTGGTGTTGACACCAGACTATACTGGTGTGTCCCAGGTGGTAAAAATTAATCAGGACCCCGACACAGTGACGGCTGCCGTCTTATAATTATAACGTGGTGCTCAATTAAACGAAAAAATGATAGAAGCAACCAGTGGCGTAAATCATGGGGGGGTCAGGGGGGGGTCCTGACCCCCCCTGTGTTCAGGCTGGGGGGGGGACACCCCATGCAAGTGTCCCCCCCTCGAGATTTATCTTCCAAATGTCATATTTGAAGTTTTTGAGAGTCAAGGACAACGCACTCTCCGTAAAACCAACTCTGACATCTGAAGCACTCTAATTGAATAGAAACTCGGTACTTCTAGCCGGTGCACACGATGGGGAATGCCTTTATGCGTTAGCACAAAAAGTAGTACAATTTTTATTGCATAATTTAACCCGAATGACGCAACTGCAAAAATGCTAGTGCCTGCCTATGAGTTGCTATTGGAAACTAACTTCGCCATGCGACGTCGCTTACTATTGGATACTCAGTGCTATTTTTTCTGACCAGGAGTCGATGCTGATGCTTGTTTAATTATTATTATTACTAATATTATTATTATTATTTGATTATAGATATATGTTCATGCATAATATTAATTTTTATGATTAAAAATAAAGCATATATATGAAAACAAAATGGCCGCCATTGCAATATGTGTGTCCCCCCCTTGTGATCTTATGGATTTACGCCACTGGAAGCAACTTTCAGAGACCAGAGGATGGCAGAATGGGTCAGGGAACAAACAGGGGCAGCGGATATTCTAGTCGACATCAAGCGAAAGAAATGGACCTGGGCTGGTCACGTAATTCGTAGGGCGGACAACCGATGGACAGTAAGAGCTGCAGACTGGTTACCAAGGGATGGGAAACGCAGTTGACGAATTCAGAATTAGATGGAGTGACCAATTTAAGAAATTCGCAATGATCAAATAGAATCAGCTCGCACAAGATAGGGTCAACTGGAAATCATTGAGGGAGGCGTTCGTCCTGCAATGGACTAAAACGGGCTGAGAATGATGATGATTTTGGCGCGTATAAAACACAATAGCTTTTCATCTTCGCGGGAAGCTGAGCTTTGAAGCATAGGTATGCCGTTAGCGTAGTGTCTTATCCTTCCTCAAAGATACTGTTGTATGTGGAGCACCGAATCGTCACTGACGTTGCAGTTAAACGACGCCATTCCCATGCGA
>JALIZH010032988.1:1977500-2012977 GCA_030522465.1 Rhipicephalus appendiculatus
GGGGACTGTTGTTAATGTCCCTTCATGCTTCCCTCGGTCTAACTGTTTTCTGGATTCCTTTGGTTGTCCGCCGCGGTGGTGTAGCGGTTACGGTGCTCGGCTGCTGATCCGAAGGTCGCGGGTTCGATCCCGGCCGCGGCGGTCGCATTTCGATGGCGGCGAAATGGTAGAGGCCCGTGTACTGTGCGATGTCAGTGCACGTTAAAGAACACCAGATGGTCCAAATTTCCGGAGCCCTCCACTACGGCGTCTCTCATAGTCATATCGTGGTTTTGGGACGTTAAACCCCAGATATTATGATTATTATGGATTCCTTTGGTTGTGTCTAACTTTGTTACATGGAAATATGCGTCCATGTTTGCATCTTCGTCTACATTTTATTGTTTTTATTTCGCAGTGTATTCGTTTTAACGCATGTAGACAACCAGTTCAATCCATAGTTCTAAACTCCAGGTTTTTACAAAGACCGTTCGACCCAACTTGGAACAATAAGATTATACCGCTGCTGCGTTAGCGCCTACAACGCTCACTTTTACAATGCTGCGCAGGGTTGTGAAACCAGTTTTTCCGAGGAGACAATCCGAGCCCATTGTTACAAATCACGCTTAGTGTCCCCAGAGTAATCGTGCCTCGGAATAACTAAGCCGCGGCGAAAAGAACGCTGAAACGCGTGGTGTGTGCCGTAACTCGTAATTTGCATATTTGCCCGTCCTATACCGTATTCCGGGCTGCCGCTTCTTTCGGCGTATATGCATACAACTCGATACTGAGAACAGTGGCGAGACACACTTTTCTTATTTCGTATTTGGTTTCTCTCGCTCCGCGGCCGGGGATTTCGTCTCCTATTCCACGCAGTACCGGTAGGCGAGTCGCTCTTGCGAAACCTGAAACGGAAACTTTCACGAAGCTCTGGAATGCAGACACTGACTCATTGCGTAGCTTGCGGGCAGAGTTATTTTGTGCGTCTTTTTTTTTTATTCGTCGTACTCTACTCCTCAACCGCTACTCAGATTGCGCGATATCTACAGTTGCAGAAAGGGAATGTAACGTGAGCTGTGAACCGGTTCTTTTTCTAGTTGCATGCGGTAATTTTTACCGGAACCCTTTGCACCTCGTACGAGAGGCTATTCTGCATGGATCGCCAGGCAATGTTTAAAGAGAAGGACATATACTGTCGCACTTGTTAACTTTTACCTAAAAGGTTACTTTTATCGGCTAGTTGCTTTTACTTGTTTTTAAGGTAGCGCAGCACCAAGAACAGGGTTGCCATTGGTGGCTACTTCGCGCCAAATTGGCTACTTTTGGACCCCGTTGGCGACGAAAATTTCCAGTTGGCGCCATGGCTCTATTTTAAACTTGTGGTTTTACTTATTCAAAATGGTTTTATTTATTCATAAATAGTAAAAGACTGTGATAATACCGCTTCTGTTCCTATTTGACTGGAATTTTGGCGATAATATCAAATGACATGGCTACTTCGGCTACTTTTGGCGTGAATTCTGGCGCCTTTTCATGTCAACCCAACGGCAACCCTGACCAAGAAGGACAAAGGGACACCTGAAAGAGTAGCGGTTTAGGTTAGTTGGCATTTCATCTTGTTCCATATTGTTCCATATCGCAGAAATCGCAGAAACCCGGAGTCTTCAAAAGACGGTTCAACCTTAATTAAAGGGACACGAAATGCAGCAAAACGATTTTTCTCGTACTGGTAAGCTACTCCTTCAACGATACCCAAAAACACCACGCTTACTGCGAGAAGACGCTTAGTAAGCGAGAAAACGCGTAAAAAGAAAGTGTGGGTGGCGACCCCACCGTGAAGTTTCCGCACCATTCGCCGTGACGTCACACATACTCACACATGACGTCACACATGACGTCACACATACATGACGTCACACATGGCGCCTACTAGGGCCTACGTCGTTCCTAATCGGTGAAAATGACGTACGTTGCCCTCTGAGGGCGCCATAGACTTAACACACAAAGTTTGAGGCAATTTTGTTGAACCGAATGGCGCCAAAATGCCATTAGTACACTTTAAGATCAGTGACGTCACATGCGGAGATTTCGGCGCGAAATTTAAAAATGAAACTTTGGCCTTGATTTATCCTCTATTAATAAAGCCTATGATGGTGAAATTAGCGACATTAGAGTTCCAACCAGGCCCGTAGCCAGGGGGGGGGGGAGAGCCCTATGGGCCCACCCCCCTTCCGAAATTCGGAGGGTGGAGGGGGGGTGTTTTACCAAGATTAAATAATGAAAATACTGAAAATAATTTCAAGGCCTTCAATAGCCCCCCCCCCCCCCCCCCCCGAAAAAAATTCCTGGCTACGGGCCTGGTTCCAACAGTACATTTTATTATTCTAAACGATTCAATGTTTCCCTTTAGTGTCCCTTTAAACTGAGGCCGACGCAGCGAGCGATGGAAAGGAAAATGATAGGTGTAACCTTAAGAGACAGGAAGAGAGCAGAGTGGGTCAGGGAACAAACGGGGGTTAAGGACATCGTTTGTCCCCTGAGAAGAAATGGGCTTGGTCAGGACATGTAGCGCGTAGGCAGGATAACCGCTGGTCATTAAGAGTAACTGACTGGATTCCAAGAGAAGGTAAACACGCCAGGGGGAGACAGAAAGTTAGGGGGGAAGATGAGAGTAAAAAGTTTGCGGGTTATAACGTGGCAGCAACAAGCACAGGACCGGGTTCATTGGCGGAGTATGGGAGAGGCCATTTGCCCCGCAGCGGCCGCAGTCCGTTGTTGCTACCCTGACGACGACAGGTCCAGTATACTTGTCGATATATTTGCCCCTTGAATATTTCTTGTTTGTATATGTAGTTCTAACCTGATCATGTTGTCTTTTTTTGGCGTGTATGCGCTCAACATCCTTAAAGCTGCACTAGCCCTCACAGTGCACCGCAGTAAAGCATCCTAAACAATTCAATCTGCGAATACGCGTACTGCACACAAAATTGAGCACCACACGAATAACTCGTTGGACAAACAGTGGGTTGGTTGTCTTTGCCTTGTTTGTGTAACATTAATTTTTTATACAATACGTTAATCGGATGATCATTAACTGGGGCCTCAGTGCATAATTATGTAATGTCCACTTACCCAGCTTACGCTGATTACCTGCTGTGTGCAAAATTATTTGGTGGAAACTAGCTGCACCAGCAGTGCCTATTAAGCAATACCACTGTTATCTAATTATATGGCAATGAGTCCGCTGTTGAAACAGTATGCACGCTTTATCTTGTGGACTACGTGCAGGATCACCCTATGCATAAGTATAAATAATGCTTACAGCGAAATTTTTTCAGTTCACCATGCCTGTTTCGCTTTCGCCTCGTACAGTTCATATACCAACACTTGCTGGCAGAAAGCTCACAGCGCTACCCGCCATGTTGACATGCATGCCTCCTACCATGGCCAGTCCTCCGTGTTTTCTCCATCTCCAGTAGTTCTGCCCATCTTGATCATTTCGTGGACTGCCAATAAACGAACGGATCTCACAGTTTTACAAGGGTTCATCCGGAACCGTTCCATAGGAAGCTAGTGTCCCGAATTAATCAGTAGAACAACCACAGCCCCACGAGAAGTTACGTAGACTACAACAGGTACACTGGAGACGTCTACAAACAAAGACTCTAAAATCCAGTGCACCGGAATTCGCAGCTATTCCAGCCAGTTTCCTGACGCTAGCTGCAGCCTCTGCAAACACGAATATGCCGACGTAGAAATATATCCTGTGGAAATGTACACATGCGGCGAAGCTCTCTGTCCATAAAAATCCGGACCTGCTTGAGAAGCGTAGTTGGGTCGCTTGGACTTGCTCAGAATTTCAATACCAAATCGGGTCCATCCAGCAGGCCCGGCAAACAGTGGAAAGGCTAGGCCTCGGCATGAGCCTAGGGCAGGCCGACAATCTGGAAGTTTTTGACAACGATTTACCACCAGCATAAATATCTCTTATTTAGAGCGACTAACGTCACTTAAAGATGGTTAGGAGAAAAGTAGGTTGCCCGTTCGAAGTGCTTAGTTACAATCTTCACGTCAAAGGCCAGCATATCGGTGAGCTTAAATGTTAACTAAATCTCACTGTACACTCGTGTTGATGGCGGTAATAATCCATAACAATAGCAAACAAACAAAAAAAAAATCTCGAAGCTTGTCCGTATTTTCCTCAGAATATTGGGGCAATTTCTTTCTTTCTTTCTTTCTTTCTTTCTTTCTTTCTTTCTTTCTTTCTTTCTTTCTTTCTTTCTTTCTTTCTTTCTTTCTTTCTTTCTTTCTTTCTTTCTTTGCTTTTTTCTTTCTTTCTTCCTTTCTTCCTTTCTTTCTTCCTTCCTTTCTTTCTTTCTTTCTTCCTTTCTTTCTTTCTTTCTTTCTTTCTTTCTTTCTTTCTTTCTTTCTTTCTTTCTTTCTTTCTTTCTTTCTTTCTTTCCTTGCTTTTTTCTTTCTTTCTTCCTTTCTTCCTTTCTTTCTTTCTTTCTTTCTTTCTTTCTTTCTTCCTTTCTTTCTTTCTTTCTTTCTTTCTTTCTTTCTTTCTTTCTTTCTTTCTTTCTTTCTTTCGCATGGCACAATGCTTCCTCCGTGCTGGGAATAAGACCGTAATCCTTGTGCTTAGTAGGGCAACACTTCAATTTCTACAGGCAACAACGACGGTCCTGCATTCATACCCAGGAAAAAACGCAATATGGCAACGTGAAATGACAAGTGTCCTCCACAAAAGATGAGATTGCCATAGCAGAAGCGGCTCATCTCCGACTAGCGCCGCAATCGAAATAGAGCATCAGTCGTTGGTAAACGGCGAATGCAAGTGCCCACGTGACCAACGCACCTTCGCGGGCCGTATTCCTTCACCGGCGCTTGGTTTTTCGCGTACGACGCCGCCGCCGCCGCAACCACCGAAATTTGTAAATGATAACAAGCTTAACTTGAATATTTTAGGTCAGCGCTCTTTCTGGCCGTCAATGTGCACAGCTGATACGTGTTTTGCGTTATTTATTTATTTATTTATTTATTTATTTATTTATTTATTTATTTATTTATTTATTTATTTATCGAATACGCTGGGCACGTAGTCCAAGCTGGGAGGGCAAAAAAGGAAAATAGTACTGAGAAGAGGTTTATTGGCAGTACGTTTCTGTGGTGATTCTGCGAATGGATCACAGAGAGTCAGAGCGGAGCACCGTCCAGAAAGATGACAGCAACCAGACGCGCCCGGTGAGCGAGCCGAGCGAGCCCAGCACCCGAGCGCTGGCGATGCTGCGGGGCGGAGACGCGTCTTCTTCTTAGTACATACAGCGAATACTTTTGAAAAAAAAAAGATAAAAAGAAAAAACAGAAAACAAGAAGAATATTAGAGAAGTACGATGAATATGTTTGGCAAAACACTACAAAGCAAATCAATAATAATGAAGTTATGATGTAGATTTCATTATACAATTCCATTCGGTTACAGTACCAGGGAAAAAAGAATTCTCAAATGTGTTCGTTCTCACGAAGTAAGGTGTTAATGCATGTTGTCTACGGTAACTTGTTGTTCGGGTGAACAGGGGTGATAGATATAGGGATAAGTCCAGGGGTGAATAGTTCGCGTAACGCCTTTCAAGGAATTCCAGTCTCTGCTTCTGTCTTACGACAAGCTTCGTGGATTCCTCCTTGTTTACAAACAAGCTTCTTCGGAAGGTTCAAGGCAAAGAAGGTGCTACAATGAAAGGGCTCTAGAAGACCGCGCCGGCAAAAAAAAACACACGTACACACTGTATGCAAACACGACCTGAAAACACATGTACACAGCCGCCTGGGCGCTCGCACGTGCGAGGCTTCACCGGGAAGCCGTGTAGGAAGCATTGTCGGAACGTCGGGGCTGGTTGCAACGCGGTTCTTTCCTGCCGACCTCAGAACAAGCGATACAAATTGTGCGATATAAAAAAATAAAGAGAAGGAAGAGTGACGGGGCAGGGGGGGGGGCGGGGGGGGTGTTCGCTGTGCCCTTTCGCTCCTTGCCGCCGCTGTCTTCGTCTCCGGCGGAAGTGAGCGCGCAGCGGCTGATCAAGGCGAAATACTCGGACTGACGCAGTTTATATGAAATATGGTATCATATATAGACGCGCCCCAGCGCACACGTCGGTTCGTCACGCCTATAAATGACGGCATTCGGCCAGGCTTTATGTGTTTTTATGCTGATATGTGCTCTCTAGTCTGAAATAAATACGTTTGAAAATGTGCATTGCTTTCTTTCTTTCTTTCTTTCTTTCTTTCTTTCTTTCTTTCTTTCTTTCTTTCTTTCTTTCTTTCTTTCTTTCTTTCTTTCTTTCTTTCTTTCTTTCTTTCTTTCTTTCTATCTTTCCTTCTATCTGTCTTTCCTTCTCTTCTTCTTTCTTTCTTTTCTCTTTCTATCTTTCTTTCTTTCTTTCTATCCTTTTTTCTATCTTTCTTTCTATCTTTCCTTCTTTCTTTCTATCTTTCCTTCTTTCTATCTGTCTTTCCTTCTCTTCTTCTTTCTTTCTTTTTCTCTTTCTATCTATCTTTCTTTCTTCCTATCCTTTTTTTCTATCTTTCTTCCTTTCTATCTTTCCTTCTTTCTATCTGTCTTTCCTTCTTCTCTTCTTTCTTTCGTTCTTTCTTTCTTTCATTCATTAATTCTTTCCTTTCTTCCTTCTTTCTTTCTTTCTTTCTTTGCACTTTGGGGTATCTCAGGACAGTTCGAAGTAATCCTATCGGCACTTGCGCGGCGCCTGAATATATTACGAGTCGTCGCCGTGCCAGCCCGACAGTTTGTGTACACAGCCGCACTTTCGTATTCGGGCTCATGTTTAGTCGGCATCTCCCGAAATAACACGAGATAAGCTGAAATGTTAATAGGTGCTTGTTATATATTTAATATCGGTTGACGCCTCTAGCCTGTGCAGAAGTATCGTATTTACGGGCGTCGAGTGAGAGTGCGTAAATGAATGAATGAATGAATGTTTTTTTATTCTTTGAGGTGACAGTGTAGTACCGCTGTTGGTCTTCTGTGGTCATGGGAAACCATACAAGGGCTGCGTGCGGTGTGCCATAAGGAGATGATATTTTGCGGGCCTAAACGACTAGCCTCGAAAATTCGTGACTTCACGGTAGCAGCATGTACCGTGAAGTCACGGTAGCAGCAATCACGGTAGCAGCATGCCTCCGTGACGTCACGGAGGCATGCTGCTACCGAGGTTGCGATGCGAGAAGAAATAAATAAATAATTTGCCAAATAATTAACTAAAGCTTTCGATTAAAAGAAGACATTTCATAACTCGAGTTTATACGTTAACGAAGCTTTGGTTAATGACTTTCAAGTGATGTGAAATATGCAAGAAACACAATGCGCTGGAAATATTATTTCAAATTAAACACCAGGAAACGTTCACGCGTCTCTCCTACCGCAGGAATGTTGTCACCACAATCTCTTCTTTATTTTTTTCCTTTTGGTCTGTAAGGCAGAAAGATAAGGCCTGTTTTGGGAAAAACAGGAAAAAAAGAACTGATGCGTCTCAACTGAGAATTTCCTTCACCTGTAATGTAACGATTTTCCTTTCGAAACAAACGTGAAACGCTATACACCATTAAAGTTTTGTGTTTCAATTTCGTGTGCCTTCGGCGTACCCCGCTTAATGCATCCTTTCTCTTCGCGTTTCCGGACTCCACATTCTCCAGCGTCGACCGTTAACGCGGGGGACTTTCGACCATCCGATGTCACGACCGAAAATTCGCTCGTTTTATTTATTATTTGCTATAGGACCGAAAAACGCGAGGGGAAGCACTTTTTTCGCAGGGCGTTGAACCGTCTAAAAAATGAAAAAAAGAAAAACGGAAACGTGGACAGAGATAAAGGTTGTCCTCCGCCGCATCGCCTGGACGACTCCGCGCACCACTCACAGTTGGTCGTCATTCGAGCGAGCCTTGTTTCGTTGGACTCGTTCTTGTTCTTGTTCTCTTGTTCGTTCTCGGGCGCGACCGTCATATCTCGCAGAGTTCAGCGAGAGTTTCTCGTCACCGTCCTCTTTTATGGTTTGCCCATTTTTCCCGATCGTTGTTATTTTACTTCGTGCCGGTTGGCTGATTTTGTCGCGGTTGGCAGCGCTCCTTTAGAACTAACTGCAACTTTTTCGCAGATTGCGCGCTTAATGAGAATAGCTTTGTTAGGCTGTTTTGCTGAGCTGCTGGTGGTTGTCTGCAGCCTGCCTGGTTGCCGAAAAAACCCTGACGTCGCAGTGTTTTTCGCAAAGTTACTCGTACCTAACCTTTTAGTCCTGGGCGTGTGATTAAACCTGCTCATTCGGGGTCATTAATATTCCGTTTGTGCTTTCAACAAAAACACTCATTAACATGCACCGTAATGAGAGAAATGTGGTGACCCTGAGGGTACACTTGTATGCATAGGCGTATGGAGGGGGGGGGCAGGGTGGTCCGCCCCCCCCCCCCCCCCCTGGTCGCGTAATAGTGGGGGGGGGGGGCAAAGTCCTCCCCCACACATTGACTTGATAGGAGGGGGGGTGGGCTCGCGATGAACCTCCCCCCCCCCCCCCCCCTGAAGGGGAACCCGGCGCACGCTTATGTTACAACGGTTGTTCTTTATTGAAAAAAAAAAATTAAATTAGCCCCTTTAGCTAACACATAAGGAGAGAACAGGCGAACGCTTATGTTCTCACGTTTGATTCACTGTTATTTCGCTTCTGATTTACCTCTAGTTCATTTTAAATCACTTTAATAGGCGGTTCGTTGTTAAAACATAAGTGATGCATCCTTTAAATAATTAATTCACGCGTGATTCCCGTTCAATTCACCTTAATTGACACTTGATCTGCCTTACCCACTTAATGACAACTTATATATACTTGGCATACATTTGATACTTTAATGCTCTTTAATTCACTTTTGATTCATATTTGAGTAACATTAATTTTCACCCGGAGAATTCCAGTAAGCGCCTCTCGCCACTTTTAGTGCCATTCGTGTTGACAACGCCTGACTCCGGATATTGTAAATCATGCTCCGTGCAAGGCTTTCGTCTTAAAATATTCAATATATATATATATATATATATATATATTCGATTCCATGCGTTTTTGGGGACCAGCCATGCGATTGGATTCCATCTCGAAAATTAAAAGTCGCACAGTATTATACAACGGGAGCCACGTGCACGAAACTCGTCCAGGGGCGGATACTGGATGAGTCCCTCCTTTCTCTTGCTGAGTCACATGACTCACCGCTTCCGTTGCACGGCACGCCATTGGAGAGACAAAGAATATAAGTCCCACTGTTGACTGCCGTTTCTTCGTTAACTTGAAAGTTAGGTTTTGGTGGAGACCACAATCATGCATCCGCATGTTTTCAATCTCCCAAAAGCTGTCCTTGCATTACGCTCATGTCGGTTTACTTTTACCTCCTCCTGTATCTCATGTTGTCTTTTTCACTTTTTCTTTGTGGTATCTTGATATGATTTCGCCGTGTAGAGCGCCACCACACGTCCAGTTTTCACTGACTGCATTGCCGTCTCAATCATCTTGCGCACTCGGTGCGGTGTACACTTCCCCGCAAACTAAATTCAGTCTCATGGACTATCTGTCCCTGTCTCTCTTTGCTTTTTTTTGCTTTTTCTTTTTTTGCCTTAGCCTGAGAGCTCAGCGCCGCAATGCTATAGAATAATCTGAAGGAGAATCTGCTTGCATTTACGATGGCGGTGGATCGCTTCATTTCACTGACGGATCGCTTCTCTGGCGTGATGGATTGGTTTTGTGCCGGGCCGTGGTGAAGACAGCTCATCCTATTAGAAAACCTAAAGCCTCCACATGACGTTAAGCCTTTGACATTTCTTTTTTTTCTTTTTTTTTTCTTTCTTTTTGCCCGTTCGTTAAGAACGACGAGCCTGCCAGCCGCGGTTGGCGTGTAGTAGTTCCCAATTTCATCGAATCAAAACGCGTGAGAAAACGACTGCATTATAGAATCAGCAGGGGGGTGTGCTGCCGAGGCCGCCAGCAGTGCGCATGCGCGTCAAAACCAGCTGCCCCGAGACGTTTCGCATTTTAATTACATTGCGGAGAGAAAGAGATGATAAGAATTCGCTGTGAGCCCTCGGGACATCGACGTGGAATATTGCTATGACTGATTGCTGCGGCGCTGGCAGAGGCTTTGTTTTTTTTTTAACGACTCAGCTCTTGGAGGTCGCGCGTTCGATTCTCCGTGACCTTCCTCGCGGTATAATGATGGAGCTGGAGAATTTACGCAGACGTGTTGATCTGTTGCCTGCGCTGGAACTGTCGTGATCAAAATGTTGAGAACAAACAACATCGGGTCACCTTTATACCGTGTTGCCAGCCTGAAGCAAAGTCATGCCAAGTAAAGTTTTATTTCCAACATGCACAGAGAACAATGTTGAAAGCCACCCTGGCAAGAAAACTTTAATCATACAGCTTGACGATGCCAGGTGGCCACAATCACGCAACAACAACAGTGCACACACGCGCAATACAAACAACAAGCCTCCAGTTTTACGCGATCTAGGGGACATATGTTAGACGGCATGACGCACATGACGTCATGTAGGATGATATGACGTATGTGACGTACGCGACGCCTTGTACAGCTCGCAAACTGGGTGCCCCAAGCAGGGGCGTAGCCAGAAATGTTTTTAAGGGCGGGGTTCAACCATATTTTATGTATGTTCGTGCGTGCGTTTGCATGTGTGCGTGTATGTATACGCAACGCAAAATTGAAAAAATTTCGGGGGGGGGGTTCGAACCCCCCCCTTGGCTACGCCACTGGCCCCAAGGTCCGTGGGCTCTTTCGTCCAGCGTAACGTGGAAGAAAAATGTTGCAGTGGCTTAGCTCGGCTATGCCAGGATATACGTAGCGTTAGCAACGGTTCAGTGATTATTCTTAGCTTTCCTGATTGTCTAGGATTAGCTTGATTATCATGCTTACTGCTGCTCCAATGACACACACGCACGGTATACGTATTATGTGGCACATGTATAGTTTTGCTCAACGTCAGGTTGCTTCTCTATTGCCACAAAGACGGCTTGGTGATCAGTGAAGTAACACGCTGCCATCTCTATGGCCCCAACACAGTATTCTGTTCATTCTTCCTACCCTCAACCGCTAATTGCCAGGCAACTACTTCGGGATCCGATGAGTCACGCTTCTCCGCTCTTCTGCGCCGTGGAGCAGAATTTGCGCTCTCCTTCTCCATGGCTATACCACACTGGCAAACGCCAGCAGAAGCGCCGCGGCTCCAGCGCAGTGTCAGACGGCGACTGCACAGCGAAGGCGAATAGCTGCGCGCGCGCCGGCGATAGTGCGTCTACCACGGCTACGACGTCACTCCTCTGGAATGCAGGCCGGCGGCGGTGAGTTGCTCACGGCGGAGTGCGCGGGAGAGCCGGCTCCCGTGCGCCTCCCGCGTGCCAGCTGTGTGACATCACTGATCCTCGCGCATGCGCAGCACGGCTCTTGATGTGCCGCGCGAAACGGGTTTGGTTAGGCCAGTGTAGCTAACGCTACAAAAACCTTTTACAGCGAAAGCTGTTATGAGATCACAACAAGGGTCGTTTCTGCGCCGTAGTCCGCCGCCGCCGCCGCCGGTGTCCATAACCAACGTCACACGAAATAAGAAAAAACTAAATAAAAAACACCTATGACCGAATGGGATTCGAACCCGGGTCTTCTGGGTGGCAGCCCAGCACTCTACCACTGAGCTACGCCACTGCTTGAAACTGCGGTGCAAACTGACCCTAGGCAGGCTTCATGTCGGGTAAGGAATCGCGTTAACGTGCGTTGTTAAGCGTTTTAGAACAGTACAGTAAGAACCAGGCGTCACACAAATCGAATATAACGAGTGGGTCGTTCAATGCTCCAACCCATTACAAAAGCCTGAGGCAAAATTCTTCATCGTCGTCAGCCACAGCATCAACAAAGTGCACATAATGCGTTACAAGAGTGTAGCGGGTACCACGCTTTTCTGAAGAATGAAGAATAATGGCATAGTAGACGCTTCCCCCACTACACAAAAATTATGGTGATTTATGGCGTAGTGGGTACCATGCAAGTGCGGTTGTTGTAGTTGCCCCAATAATGTTTAAAAAAGGCCCTAGAAAGGCCGCTCTCCCACGCTTTCGCTGTGGCTGTATTGCGAGTTCCGCGCAGGCCTGGCGGTTTTTTTTCGATTTGTATACGATAGCGTGGCCTTCGCTAATCGTGCAGTTAACTTGTGGGTGACGTGGCGCTAGTAGTAAGACTAAAAAAAATAATAAAAACGTATGGCAGCTTGACTATTGTGAAACCTGAGGTATTGCGTAGCAGAGGCAGCACGATCGCCCAGCGATTCCCGTTCGTGGAGTTCCCTCTGCTCCGTTTACCAAAGCGTCCATGACGTCAATGTTTGAGGTAAGCTTGTAGGGTTTCCCCGGCACGAGTAGAATCTTGTTTGGGAGATTGGCAAACTCTGTGTGCGACATGTGCGCTACTTTTTGCTGCGCTTTATCGACTGCCTGCTTGTTACGGCAGTTGAGATGCGCGCAGGAGGCCTCCAGGAGGCTTCCCCGACGCGCTGTGCTCAGAGGCAGCTTGGCAGCTGCCGTGCCAGTTGACATGTGATCATAGAGGGCGGTGGCGAGCTTTGTGCCCGGGCGGAGCCTACGCGCCGCGACGTCGCTACAAGCGCCTCAGTATGTCGACGGCGCCTACCCGTGTTTACAAACATGGAATAGGTCTATATAGTCAAGGTGATGGTGATCCTGATTAGCATGCTGCCTTATTTTGAAGATTCGGTTTTTTTTTTTTACTTTCCCCTGCCATTCACTGGGACTGTTTGCCGTCGGTTTATCAAGCCTGCAAATCTCGGTACATGGCACCATTTTCAATGGCGCCATGTAGTTGGCGGGCAGCCAATCGCGACCGAGAGTCGAACGCGCTACCTTTTTTCCACACAGCGCCTCAAGCGCGGCGTCAGCGCAAGAGCCCATAGTATAGTCGTGCATTGTTCTCGAAACGCTGTCCTTCCAATTTTTTTCCGTTTTTCTTTTTGCCCCACATCGCAGGCTTTACGTGCGCTGCCCTTTAATATCCGAATCGAATTTTTTTTCAACTCCTCGCTCGACTATTTCGCGATATCGGACTGAATATATATTGCCAATAAAGGCAACTGCACATTGTGAGACTGTTCTTTGTCGTGTTATATAAAGTCTGCAATACTGGCGGCGCAGTATTAAACTGCCGGCTTTGAGAAATCTTTCAGAAGTCTTCCGCAAATATATAAAAAAAAAAGCAGAAAAACTTAATCCTCTTTGCTCGGTCTTTCAATCGCTTTTGTGATAGATGTCGCGGCGTGTCACACGAAGACGGTCTTCCTTTTGAAGCAAACTGCTTTCAAGGAAAAGAAAAAAAAATAGTCTTAAATCGCGTCTGTAGGGAGTGTGATAAAGCGCCGCAAGTGTGGCACGTCTGTATTGTGTGTTACAGTTACAGCGCCAAGAAGGAAGTGTATTGAGAAATAAAGTACATATATGATTTAAGTGGACACTGCGTGATACGTCGAGCGACTTGGAGGAACGAGTCTTAAGAAATCCAATTCCTCGCGCCCTCCGTCAGTCGCCAGTTTAATTTACAGAGTGCTTTACAGCCAAGGCAAACGGGATAGTATTATGAGTCCAGGAGACTCAAACCATACTTTAAGTCCACAACAGTTTTCCGACGTAGTTTTCTTTCAAGGTTAATTATTCTTCTTCTTTATATTTTGTCTTATAGTTTTGTGTGGTAATCCTTGGCGCCGCATTACTTCATTAGTGCTCAATTTCACAAATTTAGTCCTCAAAATGCTTTTTGTTAAGGTCATCCGAAAAAGTTGGGTCCATTCCAGTCCGGGAAGGGGGGGTGGCCAGCGTAGCTGACGACCGCGCTCCCGCCTCTGCCTTCGTCGGCACAGGCGCGCACACGGGGGACGGGAGGGGCGATCCCCCCCCCCCCCCCCCCAATTCCCAGTCAATAAAGAGAGGAGGGGGGGAGGCGCAAAATCTTCCTTATACTTTGGCTTAGTAGGGGTGGGTGTGCTGCAATGAATCCCCCCCCCCCTCCAGATGGGGACCCTGCGCACGCCTATACTCTTCAGCGTTTTTAAATGCGAAGCATTTCTTAGCGAACTTCGACAACTTTGAGCGTATCTATCTATCTATCTATCTATCTATCTATCTATCTATCTATCTATCTATCTATCTATCTATCTATCTATCTATCTATCTATCTATCTATCTATCTATCTATCTATCTATCTATCTATCTATCTATCTATCTATCTATCTATCTATCTATCTATCTATCTATCTATCTATCTATCTATCTATCTAGCCGCCTACGACTTTGTGCTCTCCTGGCCGTATCGTTAATGGGATTTATACCAAATTTCGTATGGCATAACATGACTGTATGACGAACATAACTGGCTGGTCATATCATGAAAATCATTACTAACTTGTCATGAAAAGTATGATTTACATGCCACGCTCATGGCGCGCTCGCGGCCGTTTCGTTAGCTTGATATGCTCCAAATTTGGTATTGTGTGACTTACTGTATGACGAACATAAGTGACAGGTCCTAACATGTAAAACATGACATGCAAATTATGTAAAGCATGATCTGCTCCTTCCTGGCTGCTTCGCATTACATCGATTCTCACAGCGTGGGATCTGCCGGCTTTTAGATGCGAAGCAGCTATTTGACTAGACTGTGTAACGCTGTCCCTCCGTGCGTACGGACGAACGCGCCGCAACGCGCGCGCCGCAGGTGTTGGAGCGGTGCCAAGTAGGTCACGCCGCAGCTGCGCGTTGACGTCACTCTCCCCTCGCAGTGCGCGCTGACGTCACTCTCTCCCTCGCCTGCCGCGCGCTCGCCGGAGCGAGCTGCCGCCTGACGCGCAACGACAAGACCTACGCCAGCCATCGCTTCAAACGAATCTTCCAGCGCTCACCGCAGCACCCGCGTTAGCGCCGTTCAACCCGTGACGCCACCCGCGCGCAACGCTGCTGCTTCGCATCCCATCAGGGTTCCCTTTGGGAAGATTGTGTAAATTTTTCATTAGCGTGCTACTTCTCCGGCGTTCTCAGAATGTGCAGTCGACCCATAGTTGCCACGCAAGACCGCGTCAACGCAGCGTCTAGCTCGACTCACGTGGGGAAACACGCACGAAAGGCGTACCACTCCACACTCTTAAAAAATTATCGAGTAAAAACTGTGTCTTGTTCTCCCGCAACAATAATCGTCATCCGGCTTGCTTGCGCTTCCTTTCTTGAAAACTCGGCGCTGGCCACTTTCCTATCAAGAATGCTATGTCACGCTGATAACGCGCGTGTCGTTCGTGACCTGGAACTGCCGGGCGCGCGGCGATAATGCAAGGAAAGGAACGCAAGATAGATGACGATTATCGTTGTGGGACAAAAATACACCCTTTTCGCTCGATCATTTCTTACAGTGCATTGAATCTTTTTCTGCACCTGACACGGTGTTGCGTTGAGCCATAGAGTGTCCTATAAATACACTAGAGGGAACTCTGGCGCTGGTGTCTATGGGAGCTGCAACACACGGCGCTTCAGCCAGCATGGGAATCATGGGTAGTGCACAAATTTGCCTAGTCTTGCCTAGTCTTCGTTCTTTTGGCTCCGTGTGGCCTGAATCCGCTTTGCCGCAATATGAAGTTCAGCAAATGTTTAGCAGTTACGCTTCACCACCTTGGCCTTTTTAGGCTCACGAATTCAAATGGGCTCACGAAGTTCACAAGGGTCCATTCTTTTGTCCGAAACAGAACCAAAACGCAAGAATAAACAAAGCCACGAGTGCGTTCGAAGCCGGAAGCACGAAGACTAGGCAAATTTGTGTACTACCCATCATTCCCATGGTCGCTGAACGATCGCAGCGCCAGAGTCCCCTCTAGTTAGTTTTAGGAAACTCTATGGCGTTCACTACGGGATTGGTCCACCTTTGACCGATCGACGACGTCAATCGAAGACGTCATCGTGTCACGTCACGTAGTGGCGCCGCCTTGTGGACGACATGATGACTTCGCATATTTCGGTGGTTTGGCCCTGGGACGGCACGACTATGTCAGTGTGACGTAGTCACTCGCTCGGAGGAGGTCACGTGGGTTTTTTGTGGACGCGTTCGCCGCGAATGAAACCAGGTACAGAAGCTGCAAAACGGACTTACGGAAAGCCCCAAGTTAATTTTCATTAAGTGCTCAGCTTTGACTTGTTTCTCAAGACTGTGCTGTGTGGCGTAAGAAAGTAAGAAAAAGCGCGCGAAAGAAAGGCACGTAGCCTTCGGATGCAAGGAAATGCTGCACCCACGTATTCTCGTCGTGTTTAACTTGTTCTCGTGTATGTTAAGTCCACTTTTTTACACTGTCGAATAAAAGAAAGGCGTTACATGCCGCGAAACTAGCCATTAAAGATTATTGTTGACCTTCGAAGATACTTCACTTGTGTATTCGCCATTAGTTACAGAGGAAGACTGTGACAATATCGTTGCGCCATCTTGCTTTAATCTGTTATTTGTGCTTGAGGAAAGCGCCAGTAATATTGTAGCCATCAGCTGCTCGAATACTTATCGTAAAGAAAAGTTGAACGCTGTCCTGCAACAGAAAACTCTTTAATCATCTCTCCTTTTTTTTCAACAAAAGAACACAGCCTAGCTGAAGTGGCACCACGGGTGTTCGACAAATGTCAGAACGCACATTTAGCAACACTTGCCGGCTGATGTCGTGTATTCAGTGTGTACGTTTCGTCCGTTTGTTTTTATTACTAGTGATCCGTAACGTGCTGTGGTGACTAGGCGCTATGTGCCAAATGATAACAGCGTATCCCTGCATCCGTGGCTCCATTTATCGCTTGGACGGTGTATTTGTTGCCTGCTGTGGTTACGGTAGCCTACACTGGACCGTCGTTTGCAGTGCCCAGTATGTGTTACTTCGATTTAAGCTTACTAGCGTTTATATGAGAAGCAGCATAGCGTTCTAACGTAGTGCACAGCGTTCTAAATGCCTTTATTTTGCCTGAACGCTCATCCGCGTCTGAACACTCATCCGCCCCTGAAACTAAGTTGCAGGGGCTTTACGTCTATCAGAATAGCTTAGCATTCGACACGCACGCACACACGCACGCACGCACGCACGCGCACACACACACACACACACACACACACACACACACACACACACACACACACACACACACACACACACACACACACACACGCACGCACGCACACACACACACACACACACACACACACACACACGCACGCACGCTCACACTCACACACAGACGCACACACTCACTAACTCACTCACTCACTCACTCACTCACACAATCACTCACACACACGCTCACACATGCACGCATACACTGACTCACTCACTCTCACACACACACGCACACACTCACTCAATCACTCACACGCACCACACACACGCATGCGCACACATACACACACGCACATTCACACACACACAGTAAGAGGATTCTTTTAACGAGCCGAATTTGGGCAAGGTGCGCTAAGCTGTGTGGTAAGGTTAGAGAACCTTCGCCCCGTTTATTGAAGTACTTAGCGGTCTTTTCATACGCGGTAAGTGACAGTCCGCTTCGTCATCGACGTCGTCAACACGAGTGATACAAAATATCATCATCGCGTTGATGACGTCACCATGACTTCAGAGGTCGCAAAATTTACACCATCTTCCCAAAGAGAACCCTGATGGGATGCGAAGCAGCAGCGTTGCGCATGGGAGCGGTGGAGAGGATGAAGCGAGAGAGAGATGACACGTACACACATGTTTCAACGCGTACGTTAGGCGCGCGTTAGGCGGCAGCTGCGGGCGCTGCGGTGAGCGCGCGGCAGGCGAGGGAGAGAGTAACGTCAGCGCGCACTGCGAGGGGAGCGTGACGTCAACGCGCAGCTGCGGCGTGACCTACTTGGCACCGCTCCAACACCTGCGGCGAGGGAGCGCGTTGCGGCGCGTTGTACGGACGGAGGGACAGCGTTACACAGCCTAGTCAAAGAGCTGCTTCGCATCTAAAAATGTTACATCATCGTGACGATACTGTGACGTCACATCACGTGTCGTCGCTCGGTAAAGCCATCACATGACTTCGTCGCTTGGTAAAAGGTTGGCCGATCACAGAGAGAGAGAGAGAGAAGGGATCTAGGAGAGGTAGGGAGGTTAACTAGACTACGTCCAGTTTGCTACCCTACACGTGGGGAGAGGGGAATAAGGGAGTAAAAGAGAGAGAGAGAAAGAGAGAAGGAGATGCACATTGCACACCACACACATAGCGCAGGGTTTCACACGTGGTCGCTCAGTGACGTTGCCTTCAAGAATTTTAGAAGGGCTCGCGTGGCTTTCTGGGCTGATGTACTTGGATACCAAGCAACCAAAATCTTTTTCTGAGTAAAGGGACGATCATCCAGTCTCCTCAAGGCACACTGGAGATCCCGGCGATCTTGTTCAAAGTCGGGACAGGGGCACAAGACGTGGTCAAGAGTTTCTACACAGTTGCAGTTTATCACGCTTGGATCAGTCAGCCATACCAATGCGATGGCTGAATGAGTTCATAAATGCTACGCTGACCCACAACCGACGCAGCATTGTAGCGTCACGTCGCGAAGTCTTTGATGGATCGCAGAGGCAGTGCAAAACCTTGTAAGGTAGTACCTAAAGCTCCCACTTCCTTCGATCCCAAAGGCACTGCAAAGCCACATTGGGTGCGTAAAGCTTTCGGGCCTGAGCGACTGTAGGACAGTTTTTTCCTAGAAATGCCGCGATAAAAATCTCACGGTCGTATCAGTCATGCCTCGCGTCGCGTGGTACGCGCTCGCGTCCTCGCTTCCCTGAGCAGCCGCAGCAGCCGCCGTGCTTTCTGTCGGCCACGAAGCGCGCGACCTCTGCTCTTGAAAACCACTCACGCAACCTCGCTCGCTTCCGACACGTCACGCTAGTTGAATGCAGCGCCCTAGAAGCTAGGGCAGTAGCCGTGTAACCAAGAACTCGATGCATAGAGCCGGCCGTACACTGAAACGCTAAACTTAAAAAAAAAAAATGTTTTAGTAACGTTTCCGGGCTCATAATAATAATATCTGGGGTTTTACGTCCCAAAACCAGGATATGATTATGAGAGACGCCGTAGTGGAGGGCTCCGGAAATTTCGACCATCTGGTGTTCTTTAACGTGCACGGGCTTCTACCATTTCGCCTCCATCGAATTGCGACCGCCGCGGTCGGGATCGAACCCGCGACCGTCGGGTCAGCAGCCGAGCACCGTAGCCCTCGCACGTAAGCCGACGTATGCCATTGAAAGAAAAAAAAATCTGGTTTACACAGCGCTAATGTAATTCTTGCGCAGGTCTTAGAGTAGGTTTTAATACCGCAGTGAATCCTGCGCTGTTCTTCTTGTGCAGGCCCTGGGATTGTCGTAAAGCCCACACTAAATCCTGCGCTAATGTCGTGCTTGTGTAGGTCTTGGTGTACTTATAGATTATGCGCTTTCTTCAGCTCCACTGCCATGAAAGCTGAGGAAGTGCGTAGCAGGGTTGCCGTTTGGTGGACATGAAAAGGCGCCAGAACTCACGCCAAAAGTAGCCAAAGTAGCCATGTCATTTGTTATTATCGCCAAATTTCTGGCCAAATAGAACAGAAGTGGTATTATCAACAGACTCTTTACAATGGATGAATAAATAAAACCATTTTGAATAAGTAAAACAACAAGTGTAAAAAGGAGCCATGGCGCCAACTGGAAATTTTCGTCGCCAACGGGGTCCAAAAGTAGCCAATTTGGCGCAATGTAGCCACCAACGGCAACCCTGATGGCACCTTCTCTTGTGCGCCGCTGGTAACAGCCGGATGCTTCAGAAGCCTTTTTTGCAGGCTTTAGTTAAAATACTGTGATCTGTATTCTTGGTTATTTCTGTAGTTTATGTTATTTTAGATCTTTTTCTGTTTATTTTATTTTGACCATTGTTAGCCTTGTTTTAGGGTCTGTATTGACCACTGCGTAACCATGCGACATGAGACGGCGGGTGAACAACAAGCCGGGGTCCTAAAGTGCTGATCACTTAACACGTACTACACGGGACTCGCGAGTCGTTTGTGTTGACGGCTGCTTTGCACGCGCAAGAAAGGTAAAATGTAGTCGTTCAACTCGTGATAACAACGCAGTGGTTCACCGGCTATGGCGAAACGCAGCACAGCTATCGACTATCGGCTACCGCGGCCGCACTTCAAGGGATAGTTATGCGAAAAAAAGAAAAAAATCGACGAGAAAGGAGGCTGCCCTACACCGCACTTATTCAGGGTTGGCACCCCTACTGCGAAACTTCCTTAATTTTTTTTTTCGTGAAAGGGCGCTTATTTCATACCCATTACATTCATCACACCTTCACAGACAGTGTTACCCATGCTACATTTGTTCTGCACCGAAGGCACAACTCAGTAATGTTGTTCCCATATCTTCGCAACTTGAACGCAGGGAAGCGTAGGTTGTGGGTGATACGCCTGAAATAGTGCGTCCACTACTATCGAACGCAGCAGTGTAGTTTAAGCTCACGTGTACCTTTTTGTATGTTCCCTTCTTTCTATCTCTCTACTTTTCATCCCTTAATCCCCTTCCCCCCAACGTAGGATAGCAAACCGGACGCGTGTCTGGTTGACCTTCCTGCCTTTCCTTCTTCTTCCTCCTCCTCCTCACACTCGGCTACTGAGCATAAGAAACTGGGTTCAAGCCGAAGTAACCACAGGGGAATGTTAATTTTATTTCTTTATTTGCTTATTTATGCCTTTATTTCTAGGAGCGAAGCTCCTTAGGCCGGCACCCGTTCGCCGTTGAAGCTCCCTGGATGCGTCGCCGGCTCAAAAAGACAATGAAACGCCGTGCGCGCCGAACTCCGAGTGGTTTGCTTCTAGCGCACCAGAAATTCGAGGTTAAATAAAAGAAATAAGCTCTGTGCACAACTGGTTATAATGGTCGTCTTCACTTTCACCATCGTGAACTGTGAAATGACAACCATCACTCTAGCGCAGCACGGGCGCTTTGTCTAAGGTAGCAGTAGACGCTCTACCCTCGCGGCGCCGGCGCAACAACAACAAAAAAATAAAAAATAAAAAAAAGAAACGGCACGCGGTGCAAGGCGCTCGCGGCGTTCGGCGCGCGTTGCGCAAAAAACAAAGTGCGCGGCGCAAAAACAGTTCGCGTTTATAAACGACAATAAAATTTACCGAAAACCATGTTTCTACATATATATATATATATATATATATATATATATATATATATATATATATATATATATATATATATATATATATATATATAATAAGGACCCACTTGACATTACTTAGGGCTCCTCACAGAATATGGAGAGTCGTCCTCAGAAACGTAAACGTGAATATGATGAAGACGATAAGCAGCTTGGCAAGGATGCGGAACGCAAACTCAGAACAGCGGCAGCAAGATGAGCCCGGCAACAGGGTCCTGCGGTTAGAGCACGACGAGCGGAGCTACAAAGGTTACGCCGACAGGATCCTACCGTACGTGCTAGAGCGGCCGAATCTAAGCGTCGACGCCGCCAACCGTTTCAAAATGTACATAGTCGTTTGGTTCCCATTGCTAACGGAGCTTCGCTCATCTTTTGTATTCGTACTCGGAACAACTGCTAATTTTTCTGTATTCATATTTGCATAATTGCTATCTGACACACAGACGCACGGGCAGTTTTCTGTTTGAGTAGGCGTTGAAATGCTGGCGCACTTAAAATTCGTACTTTACCATAAACGGTTGTCAAACTCGAGTTTTGGTGGCAACCGGTGGCAACCGGTTGGCCTACTGTACGGCCGTTCCATACACTGACGACTGTTGGAAAGACGAAAGTCGCGAGGGCAACGCCACGCATCTAAACGGCACCGTTCCTGGAATTTCCTTTATCCTGTGACTGTTTGTCTAAAGGATAGAGCGGGAACTTGATCTATTTTTTGTTGGTGTCATTAGTGCGAAAATGGCAACCAAGGATATTTGGATAGGAAGTGAAATGTTGCAGTAAAACCAGATTAAGCGTGTAGGCTTTTAAGCATGACTTATGCTGCGCGTTCTCGTGAGGATTTGGCTTCATGGACAGCCATGCACGCTGTGCAACCGCATCGCAGGGACCCTATGCTGGCATGCTTGGCGAACATCGAAGCACGCCTTGTACATTCCAAAGTCTGTTCGGCGAAAACTTGTGGCCATTCGACTGACTATGTCGTGTCTTTTTTAGATGTGAAGCATCTTATGGCGAAGCTTAATCCGGTGGTGGTGGTGTGCGGCGTGACCACCCCTACTGCGCATGCGCAAACTCTTTCAAAACAAAAAAAATTAAAATAAACAACCTCCTCTCCCCCCTCCTATGGGCATCCCTTCCCGCGGCAACCACACCCTCACTGCGCATGCGCCTCCCCTCCTCTCTCCCCTCTTACGCTCCCCCCCTCTCTCCTCTAGGCATCCCTGGCCGCGGCGTCCACAGTCCCACTGCGCATGCGCGTCCCCCCTCTCTCGCCTCGCGACACCGACGCAGGCAGCGTCTGCTAGCGAGTTTCTTGGTTGAAAAAAAAACGGCAGATCCCACGCACTGTGGGAATCGATGTAATGCGAAGCAGCCAGCAAGGAGCAAATAATGCTGTACATAATATGCATGTCTTGATTTACATATTAGGATCTGTCATTTATGTTCTTCATACAGTTACGTCGCGCAATACCAATTTTGGTGTATAACAAGCTAGCGAACTGGACGCAAGCGCACCATGAGCGTGCCCGTGGCATGTAAATGGCATTGTAGATGACAGGTATGCCAAGATATTCATTTTACCACCTGCACTTATGTTCGATATACAGTGACATCCCGCAATACAAACTTTGGTGTATGTCAAGCTAGCGAAACGGCCGTGAGCGCGCCATGAGCGCGGTATGCAAGTCGTGTTCCACATGACATTTCATGATTTCCCTATTACCACGTATCATTTATGTTCTTCATACAGTCATGTCGCTCAAAAGGACACTTTGTACATTCCAAACTGTGTTGGGCGAAAGCTTGCGCCCATTCGACTGACTATGCGATGTCTTTTTTTTTTTACACTCTCATTTTGATGGCACACAAACGGAATGTGTGCGTATGTTCTCGTTTTTTTTTTATTTTTTACCTCGAATCGCAGCGAGACGCGAGACCAATCTGCCTCCGCTTAGCATGCGTTCGTATTCTCGCGCTTTGCGCATCGTGCAGACGCCATCCACGTTCCAGTGTTTAAATTGACGGTCACTTTGTAAATTCCAAAGTGTGTTCCTCGAACGCCTGTGCCCACTGAGACGCCGTCGGTCAGAGTGGAACGTGATGCGCGCGTCTCCCTCCTTGCATGATTAGAGACGCTGGGCACAGCGACGCTATGCAAGCAAAGCGCGAGCGCTGTAGAGTCCAACGCGACCGGCGTCCGTTCGCGCGCCCCGGCGCCCACCTGGCACCATGCCAGGGCACGGCTGGAGGAACGGACGCGCGGACGGACGTGAGCATGATACATTAAAGGCTTTCACCTTTAAAACTTGGCGTATATCAAGCTGCCGAAAGGCCACAAAAGTGTCATGAGCGTGGCATGCAAGTCATGTTGGACATGACATGTCATGATTTGCATATTACCAATTGTCGTTTATCCTCGTCATACAATCACGTCCGTTAATACGAAGTTTGGTGAATACCAAGCTAACGGCCACGAAAGTGCCATGAGCTTGGCATGCGAACATAAATATGTTCGTCATACAGTCACGTCACGCAATACCAAATTTGGTGTATATCAAGCTAGCGAAACGGCCGTCAGCGCGCAATGAGCGTGGCATGTAAATCATGTTGTACATGACATGCAGGTCATGATTATAATATTACCACCTGTCATTATTTTTGGTCGTGCAGAACTGTCTCATCGTACCAATTGTTGGATATATCAAGTTAACAAAACGGCCTCAGGAGCACTATGGTCATGGCGTGTAAATCATACTTTTCATGACAAGGTAGTCATGATTTTTATGATATGACCAGTCATTCATGTTTTTCATATAGTCATGTTATACCGTACCAATTTTGGTATAAATACCATTAACGATACGGCCAGGAGAGCACAAAGTCGTAGGCGGCTAGATAGATAGATAGATAGATAGATAGATAGATAGATAGATAGATAGATAGATAGATAGATAGATAGATAGATAGATAGATAGATAGATACGCTCAAAGTCGCCGAAGTTCGCCAAGAAATGCTTCGCATTTAAAACCGACTGCTCGCGCTGCACAACCGTTCACTGGCCACCGCGTATATGTGGCACTGGATCTTGACCTGCAAGGTGGTGCCGGTGGGAGATTTCTCCTATGCGTTGTTGAACAATAAAAATTCGCAGCGTGCGCGTTAACTAAAAGCGGACTGCGGGTCTCTGTGTCCAGTCAGAGTCTTCTGTCTCTCATTGCCCATTAGCAGCGATTGGTATGTTCCAGTAGGGAACACCGCTCCATCACTGCGTGCTTTGCGCCTCCCCAGTTTTCTCCCCTGCGCAACGCTGCGGTGAGCTCCAGCGTCAACGCCGCCGCCAGTGTAAGCGTTAGCGCCCGCTGCTTCACATCTACACATGGTTTCCTTTAGCAGGAGATGGTGTTTTCTTTTACACTCTCAGTGGGATGGCACACAAACGGAATGTGTGCGTGTTTCTTTTTTAGATGCGAAGCATCATATGGCGAAGCTTAATCCGGTGGTGGTGTGCGGCGTGATCACCCTTACTGCGCATGCTCAAACCCTTTAAAAAATAACCTCCTCTCCCCCTCTCTATCCTCTAGGCATCCCTCCCCGCGGCAACCACACCCTCACTGCGCATGCGCCTCCCCTCCTCTCTCCCCTCCTACGCTCCCCCCTCTCTCCTCTAGGCATCCCTGCCCGCGGCGTCCACACTCCCACTGCTCATGCGCGTCCCCCCCTCTCTCTCCTCTCCTATGCTCCCCCCCCTCTCTCTCGACTCGCGACGCCGACGCAGGCAGCGTCTGCTAGCGAGTTTCTTGGTTGAAAAAACCGACTGCTCGCGCTGCACAACCGTTCACTGGCCACCCCGTATATATGGCACTGGATCTTGACCTGCAAGGTGGTGCCGGTGGGAGATTTCTCCTGTGCGTTGTTGAACAATAAAAATTCGCAGCGTGCGCGTTAACTAAAAGCGGACTGCGCGTCTGTGTCCAGTCGGAGTCTTCTGCTGTCATTGCCCATCAGCAGCGATTGGCATGTTCCAGTAGGAAACACCGCTCCATCACTGCGTGCTTTGCGCCTCCTTAGTTTCCTCTCCTGCGCAACGCTGCGATGAGCGCCAGCGTCAACGCCGCCGCCAGTGTAAGCGTTAGCGCCCGCTGCTTCGCATCTACACATGGTTCCCTTTAGCGGGAGATGGTGTAATTTTATTGCGATAGAAATTATATGGACACTTTCGGCTGGTTTTCGCCGTCGCCGTCGCCGCAGCCGTTGGCCGCCGCCGGTGTCCGCCGTCTTCGTCCGCCGCAGTCATTTGCCGTATATGTATATGTATATATATAACCAGCCCCGCCCGTCGTTCGTGAGCGTGAAAAGACGCGAGGGGGGGGGGGTTCCCTCGAGTGACCTTCGATTTTACGAGCGCGGGCGCGCGCGTTATCTCCCCTTCTCGGTGGCCGACAGCGGGGGGCCGGTGTACCCTTCTACGTGCTGCGCTCTCAACGCGAAGAGAATTCTCTTAAACAAGCGTTTTCTAGAGTTGCGTGAGATCGGATACAAAAATAGTTAGCTGCCAGCCTCACTTCGTATAACATTAGAATTTTTTGCTATCGCATTCATTGCTTTACCCTTGCGGTGAAATTGTGACTTTTTTAAATTTTTACTGTGAATCGCAGCGAGACGCGAGACTAATCTTCCTCCGTTCGCATGCGTTCGTATTCTCTCGCGCTTTGCGCAACGTGCAAACGCCATCCGCGTTCCAGCGCTTAAATTGACGGACCCTTTGTAAATTCCAAAGTGTGTTCCGCGAACGCCTGTGTCCATTGAGACCGCGTCGGTCAGAATGATTGCAAACGCTGGGCACAGCGACGCTACGCGAGCAAAGCGCGAGCGCTGTAGATTCCGACGCGACCGGCGTCCGTTTGCGCACCCCGGCGGCCACCTGGCTCCGTGCCAGGGCTCGGACGGACGGACGGACACGGACGGTCAGACACGGGCGGATGGACGGACGGACGGACGGACGGACGGACGGACGGGCGGAGGCCGGGCCGACGTGAGCATGAGACATTAAAGGCTTTCGCCTTAAAAGAAACGCCGCTTTACTTAGCCTTGGGTCCACGTTACGAATATACCCTGCTGGTCAGAGCTAATGGATAAACCACAACGACGTGCCTCATAACCATATCTTAATGCTCACATATAGTAAATCCCATAGTTTTGTTTATTCTTTAACTGCTCTGCTGTGTCGACTAGATGATTTGGACGCTTCGAGGCAGTGCTCTAGACGTTTATGCGCTGTAACGGTGCGCATCCAGAACCGCAGGAAGCGTCATCCCTATAAAACGAGAGAGAAAGAACGAGGCCAAAAAAAATGGAAGTGACAGGGTTGTGTGTTCTACCGTCTATACTTTAACAACAACAAAAACAAAAGAAGAAAACAAATACTTATGGCAGCTTTGCTACTGTGCAACCTGAGGAAATGCGTAGCACGGGCACCCAGAGATTCCCGTTCATAGAGTTCCCACTGGTCCGTTTACCAAAGCGTCGATGACGTCACTGGGTGACGTAAGCATGTGGGGTTTCCCCGGCACGAATAGAATATTGTTAGGCAGATTTACAAACTCGGTGTGCGACATGTGAGCTACTTTTTTTTTTTTATTGAAATAGAAAAATAAATGAAGGAGTTGTTGTCACCATTGCTTGGTGACGGCTACCCCTTTCCACTTGGCTATTGCGATAAAAAAAAGAAACAAAATATATATACATATATACAGTCTTACATTGGTAAGTTCGATAAGTCTCATTTAGGTATAGAAAACACATAATTGCGGTGCACACTTTCAATACTCATCACAAATCTTTGTGTCCTCAAAAAAACGTTGGAGCGCTTTCATCACTTTTCGGCTTATCCTTGGCGGCCATGGGCCTAGTATTTTCCCCAACGAAAACACTCGTTCCGAGTCTAGCGTGTGGAGTTCCTGTTCGAGTCGCCGTCTGTGTGTGTCGTGTCTGGGGCAGTCGAGCAATAGATGATACACATCCTCGTCATCGTGGCCGCATGAGCATGTTGACGATGTTGCACGTTGTATACGAAGCAAGAAGTGCTTTGTGTAAGCAGTTCCTAGCCTGAGGCGGTGTATGAGCGTGTCGATACGTCTTGGGAGCTGAGGGTCTAATTGGCACTCGAGATTGGGATCAACAGCGTACAAGATCGATTCCTTTGTGTTGTCTGAAAACCAGGTGGTTAAGCATAATTCACGTTTCGTTCTTCGTAAGATCCCGTTTATGTCGCATTGAGAGATAGGTATGAGGCGGGTTTGTGTATAATGATGAGCGGCTTTCGCCAACTCATCTGCCATTTCATTTCCCTTGATTCCGCAGTGACTGGGAACCCACTGAAATGTCACGCAGTGATCTGACTTCGTAGCTTCTGAAAGCTCCTTCAGGATAGCGTATACTATTCGTGTATCTATTTTTTCCTGAAGTAGCATTTTCCACGCACGCAAGGGCCGCCAGGGAGTCGGTGATTACCACCCACCTTCTTGGCGTCGTTGACAGTTTAATAAAGCTGATTGCTTGCAAAATGGCTACAAGCTCCGATGTTGTTGAAGAGGAGAGGTGACCCAACCGACATGCATATTCTTCATGTAGCTCCGGAATGATGAACGCTGATGTCGCAGTCTCTTTGGTGACGGAGCCATCAGTGTACACATGAGTGTAGCCTTGGTACCTGTCAAACAGGTGATGTGAGGCCAACTGTAGTGCGGCAACTGTTGGTACGTCATGTTTACTGCGAAGTCCTTCTATTGACGTTTGAATAGTTGGTATCTCTAGCAACCACGGCGGGTAGTTTAAGTCCGGTGGCCAATGTGTCGACGCAGGAAGCTGTGAAATGTATTGTTGGTACACATGGTGTATTTGCGTTCCGGCACGGTTCACAATTTTTGGGATTAGTGGATGGGAAGGGTGTTGCGTGACTAGGCGGAAGAGGTGCCGACAGGTCTCCACATTTCGAATCACTATAAAGTTGGGTTCTCGGGCCTCTGCTAATGTCAGAGAACTTGATGTGGCCTGTGGAACTCCCAGGCATACACGTAGGCTTCGTGCTTGTAGCAGCTGAAGTCGATGTAGAGACGTCTGAGATATGTTGTGGAGAACTGGTG
Organism: Rhipicephalus appendiculatus; assembly: GCA_030522465.1. NCBI lineage: Eukaryota > Metazoa > Arthropoda > Arachnida > Ixodida > Ixodidae > Rhipicephalus > Rhipicephalus appendiculatus. Next base: position 2,005,968 of record JALIZH010032988.1, read on the forward strand.
CGGAGTAGGCAATCTTCTGCCGGATAAGAGCGCAATGGACGTGAAGTAGTGATGCCGATGTTCCGCCCCATTTCGTTCCCGCTATGCGACGAAGAACATTTATGGTGCTGTTCACTTGGGTTTCAAGGTCGGCTATATGTTGACTCCAACTGAGTTGGCGGTCTAAGGTAACACCAAGGAAGCGATGCTTTCGTGCGATTTCGATTCTCTGGCCGTCCACAAAAAGTTTCAAGTTTTTCACTTTCTTTCTCGTGAACGGCAGAACTACAGATTTGGTGTGAGAAATCTGCATGCCTCGCTCCTTGAGGTAATGGTTTATTGCATTTAGGCCTTGCTGAAGTCGATGCTCGATGACTTCAAGAGATTTGTGGGACGTCCATATGCATATGTCATCTACATACATGGATATGTTCAAGGCTTCTGGCAGCACATCTGGAAGACCTGCCATTGCAGCGTTGAAGAGTAGCGGGCTTAGGACGCTTCCTTGGGGTACACCTCTTCTCACGTTGAAAATATCACTGTCTCCGTCATTGGTAGAAATGTATATCTGTCTGTCATATAAGAAGTTGGCGATCCATTTAAGAATACGGCCATGGACCCCTAGTGAGGTAAGTCCGTACAGTACAGATAGGTGACTGACAGAGTCGAACGCCTTTCTTATATCTACGAACGCGGCAACAGCGATGTTCCCACAGTTCGTCTCATGTTCCACAAATGTAACCAGGTCAAAAACACAGTCCATAGTGCATCGCCGTCGCCTGAAGCCAGCCATCTGTTCTGGAAGTGTATTTTTTAGCTTCAATCCACCACTGCAACCTTATGTCAATCATTTTTTCCATGACCTTGGATACGCAGCTAGTAAGGCTGACTGGGCGAAATGAGTCTAGGGATAGCGGTGATTTACCGGGCTTTAGCAGTGGTACAACTTTTGCGATTTTCCAACACGACGGAACATACGCGTTCGTCCACATGTTGTTATATATCCCTAGAAGAACTGCCGTGCCGTTTGGGCCTAGATTTTTTAGAACGCTGTACGACACGTTGTCTGGACCAGTTGCTGTTCTTACACGGGATAGTGATAAAGCAGTACGTAGCTCTAGTAGAGAATACTTGCTATCCAGTTGAGCATGGGATAATTCGCAAGCATCTTGGATTTGCTTCTCTACAGAATTAGGTAGTGTAGCAGTGTTGTGAATAAGTTGTCCGATTCCAGTCAGAATTGAACAAAACTCATTAGCAACAGCACGTTCGGATAATCCAAGAGATACGGCCAATGCTCTGAACGGGCTTCGCTGAGATACTGGATGGCTTAGAGCAGTGACTATTTGCCATATTTTTGGAAGCGGTGTAAATGGGGTCAGTGAGGTGCAGAAATCGCGCCATTTTTTTCTGACCCAACTTTTGCATGTGCCGGTTAGATTTGATGTGTGTGGCCTGACTCTCCTTGTAATCTTCCAGCCTTCCAGAGCGGCGATATCGACGTTCTGCTCGTCTTCTAATTGCTCGAAGGCGTTCATAGTCTGCATCTACACTGGAGTGGCCCTCTGGGACGGCTGTAAACCTTGTCGCACGGGAGTAGCTGTTTCGAATGCAGGACATAAATTTATCCAATTCATCAACTCCTTCCAAGTCTCGTCCAGTACATTCACGAAATAGTTTCCAGTTTGTTAGTTTTGTGGTGAATGTTTTTGTTGGCGCTTGCATTCGTGGGTGTTGCATGAGAACTGGATAATGATCGCTCCCTCGTGTTTCGAGGTCTGTACACCAGCTCATATCTCGTGCAATGTCAGGAGAGGCTATAGCCAAGTCTAGACAGCTCGCATACCTATAACCCCTTAAAAACGTTACTGATCCATCATTCAGTATGACAAGACCACATCTATCAATTGCTTTTTCAAGTGATCTCCCACGGGAATCAGTGTGAGTACTGCCCCACGTGGTATTGTGGGCATTAAAATCTCCACAGATGAGCACTGGTCCCTGCGCTTTTGTCAAAAAGTGAAGAAGGGAGGACTCGGTGATACGTGTCGATGGTTGCAAATAAACACAAATTACTGTTACGGTAAGTTTTCCAATTGAATTTTGCAGCCTACATATTCTGGCACGTCCGAGTCTGATGAGTATAACAGACAAGAAGGTATGTCGCGCCGCACACATAACAATGCCCTGCTCAAGCCTGAATTTCTCGTTGATGAATATGTCACATAATTAGAAATTCTAAAGTCAGGGCCTACATTGGTTTCATTTAAACACAAAACGGGGAAGCTGTATTGTGCAACCAGCTTCCTAAAGTCCGCGCTTTTAGACCTGAGGCCATTAGCATTCCACTGAAACACAGCAGTGTTGCGGAAATAGTTGTTCATTTGAAGAGCCATTGTGCTATACAACAATTTTTTGTTGTACCACTAGAGGCTCTAATGAAAGAACGGCGCTCACCTCCGGAAGACTATTGGCCTGAGGAAATTCTCGCAGAATTGCCTTCAAAGCAATGAAGAGCATCGACATAACCATATCGACATCGCTTGCTTTCGATGCACGTGATTCTTGTGTCCTTGGCTTTGAAGATGAGAAAGGTGCAGACTCATGGTGATCCTGACTTGCTGACGGGTTCGCTGTCCTGTTGTCGCTTGTCAGCCTTTGAACACTTGGTAATTGTCCTCTATGGTCCACTTTGGCTGCACTTTTGCTTTTCGGAGCTGGAGTACGTTTGGCTACCATCGCATATGATAACGATGTACTCTTCTGTGATGTTGAAGTCACGGGGGGTGAGTGCACCGTTTCTGGATTCGGAAAAGGTGATCCCTTCTTCGGAGTTCTTCCAAGCAGAATTTCTTGTCGCTTAAGTCGAGAAGCCGCCTGATGTTTTGGACAACCAGCATATGACGCTACGTGGTCTCCATTGCAGTTGGCACATTTTGGATGATTCCTCGATGTACAGTCTTTGTAATCATGCGCTCCGGCACAGATTTTGCATCGAAGTTGTCCATGACACGATTTCGCGACATGGCCATATCGTTGACAGTTGTAACAACGTGTAGCGGGCTGTAGGTACTCTTCCACTGGATGACTCGTGAATCCTAGCAGAATGCGAGGTGGCAATGGCTTGTCGGGTGAGAACTCAAGAATGACACTTCCGAGTAAGTGTGGCTCCGCTGAACCATCTTCACGACGCAGCCATTTAGTTTGTCTCTTGACTGAGATTACACCACTGTCTCTTAGATATTCAAGCAGTTGATCTTCACTGTATTGTATAGGCACTTGTCTAATCTTTCCTAGGTTCTTCACATACGACTGCGGTACATACGGTGCTACTTCAAGACCAGCAACATGCGTTAAATCAAGGAGTCTGGATGATGCAGCAACTGTAGAGACACTTACGGAGAAGTTGCCATCTCTGTTGACACGGAACGACTGCACTTTCTCTTTAGCAGCGGTTACCACTTCACTGGCCAGTTTGTTCGGATTTACTTTCCAGAATGAGGCGCCAGGGTCCGTTAACTTGAAAATTATGGGTATCCCGGCTGGTCGCGCTTTCTTGTACGTGACTGTTGTGAAAGGCCTGTCTTCTGCTTCCATGTCACAGTTCATTTCTGCTGAGTCAATAATCGTTGCATCACTGTAATCTTCTTGATTGTCAGTTCGCGCCTTCTTCGGGGTAACACACTCATCATCGACGTTGGGTGTCGTCGAAGGGCCGTCACAGTTGTCATCAGGGTCGCGAAACACAGGATTCTCTTGCTGTTCAGACGCATTCATCACTTCGTTCTCATCAGATGGGCGCTGAGAGGAATGGCCGCCACCCGTAGCCGACGCTTTTGGGCGTCGAGACAGCCGAAGGTAAGGCTTCGGTGCCTGGGAGACGTGGCGCCTGGTGCACCGCGAAGGTGGTGGCCGAATCTTGGCGGCAAGACACAGAAGACGAGCAAGAAAACTCTCCAATTAGCGAAAACTGCAGCGCAAGAGAGCTCACGCCCAGCGATCCTCACTTCGTCTTCGCTACTTTTTGCTTCGCTTTATCGACTTCCTGCTTGTTACGGCAGTTGAGATACGCGTCGTCTGCACCAAGTTCCGTCAAGGCCTGACTACACGTACGCGTTGCAGCGTGTCAGCGCGTGGCTTTCTGAAGCGGCGTCCCGCCTTTCTCCCTATTTAGAGAGAGGGCGCGCGCGCGGCTACGCGAATCTGCGCGTCCTCTCTCTCCATGGGGAGAGGGCGCGACGCCGCGTCAAAAACCCACGCGCTGACACGCTGCAACGCGTACGTGTAGTCAGGCCTTCAGGTTGTTTCCCCCCATCAGATGTAGCGACGCAGCGTCGGTGAAACGTAGGGGGAGGAGCATTCGCTCGCTCGGCGAGGTGGTGGCGCCTTCTATTGCGCGGCCCCATAGTCAGCCGCAGGTTTCTAAAACACGTTTTTAGCGATTTTAAGTTAATAACTGCGACTAATTCTTGGTTATTTCGGTTAATTATATCATTCTAGGCCTTGTTCGTACATTTTAACGAGGTTTTAATCATTGCTAGCCTTGTTATGGCCTATACTGAATGCTTTGTAGTGAGCGGAACCACGGCACATGAGTTGCATGGATGGACGTAAGCCGGGTCCGTAAAGTGCTCCGCTTTGAAAAGAAAAAGAAAACGAAAAAAGCCAGTGAAACGGGTGTATTCTTTTTTTTTTTGTCCCACAGCAATAGTCGTCATCCGTCTCGCGTGCTTTTCCTCGCATAATCTCCGCGCGCCCAGCATTTCCTGGTCTCGAGCGGCATGCGCGTTGCCATCGAGACATAGCATTCTTCACAGGAAAGAGGCGTGGGCCAAGTTTTCAACAAGAGAAGCGCAAGCAAGCCAGATGAAGACTAGCGCTGCAGCACAAAAATGCGCCCTTCTTGGTCTCGTCTTAGAGTAGCGCTGATATTCAATTCGATAGAGGGGTAACTGCTTCCATTTCCAGTGCGGCCAGGCACCTACCCGTGGTTTTCTATAAGGTTGACGCCTTAGATATTTCAAGGTCGCGTTGTAATAGAAAGAAAATATCACGCCAGTGGCTTGATAGGCCAGACGGTGAGGTGCCTCAATGGCGGACTCCGGGAGCACAACAATGTGCATAAATCGGTGCAAGGTCACCTGGGCTTGCATTGTCGAGATTGCGGATGCCAACCAAAATTCAGTGAAGGCAAGGCAATTCAGTGAAGGCAGTGAAGGCAGTGAATGCAGTGAAGGCAACCAAAATTCAGTGAAGTCGCTAGACATAATAATCAGATGACAAGCGAAATCATTCAGGCGTCCGAGATTATTCGCCTGGGGGATGACTACGTCAGTATGGCATCTTTGGGACTAACGCAGAAGGAAATAATATATTTGAATTCGTAATGCAGGGTTATGCGATACGTGCGTGTTTCCTTGCCATGAATGACTATCGGTATTGGAATGTTCATATTTTGTAAATGTTTTGATTTTGTTCTTATGTAACTGTATGAAACGCGATTGTATAAAAGCATCATGTGTCCGTCCAATAAGCTCACTTGAAAGTATGCGCTTGTGTTCGTGTGGTTCAGTCTTCGTATTTTTAAGCGGCGCGAAATAACGTAACAACAAACAAACAAACAAACATACAAACACAGAAAAAATCGGCAGATCTCACGTACCATGGGAATCGATGTCATGCGAAGCATGCGGAGGGAAGGTGACTGTGGTGTAACTTTTTTGTTGAGCGAAACGGTGCGAAATGACGCTAAACATATGTGCAAATTGCAAATGTTGAACGCACATACATATGTTGAACAGTCGCATATGCTTCGTATAACCAGTTGTTTACACTTGCGTAACGATGCCAACAGAAACATGGGTATTACCTACAGCAGAAGCGGTAATCTGATATGCCGCACTTCTGGTTGCGAAGATGGTAGCCCTGGGTAGCGCTACGTAGACCAGGGCCGTACCCAGGAATTTTTTTCGGGGGGGTGCTTTTGTGTAGAACGGCTAACTTTGGCAACTGGTGGTCAGATGTGAAGGCGTGTAAATACTTTAGTGTCACCTGAAAAGTTAAAGCATTAAAAAATTTCAGGGGTTGTCAGAACCCCCCTCAACCCCCCCCCTCTAGTTACGGCCGTGACGTAGACCTACTTCAGTGGGTGGCGCTTAACTATAATTGGCGCTGACCCGACGTGACGCTTGTACCATTCGAGTTCATGTGTAATGTAGATAGATAGATAAAAAATAGATAGATAGATAGATAGATAGATAGATAGATAGATAGATAGATAGATAGATAGATAGATAGATAGATAGATAGATAGATAGATAGATAGATAGATAGATAGATGCACACAAACGATTTCCTTCGCTCCTCATTAGCGCCTCTCCCACATCGTCATGTATACAACGCTGCCCTATACATGTAGCTTCTGCTGCACTGCACGTATTTGCGCTGAGAACGCGCCGATTCCCGCCAGCGTGGGCCAGATATCCGGCAGGCAGCGGCGAAACGTCCTTGGACGCCGCAAAAGCAAGAAAGGGAAGAGCGTGAGGCGACGTGGCTCACCAGGCTCACCAAGCCGCGCCCGACGAAACCGGTCCCGTTTTCATTTGCCTCCTCACCCTCTCTTCTCTTCTCCTCCCGTCCTCCACCAAGGAGGCTGTTGCCTCCACCCTCTCGACCTAGAGAGAAGAATGATTTCTTTTTATGTGACGAGCGTACCGCAAGACACACACGCCGGGGTCCCGTTGCAAAATGCGACCGCCCGGCTAGCCCGCGGCCCTTCGTGTGGCTTCGTCTTTGGATCCGTCTTCCTCTCCTCCGCTATTGAAACACGACGCCCCCTCAAATTACGGCGGCGCGTGCGGTTTTCCCGTTTGAACTCGCCGGCGCCGTACATTTAAGTCGGCCCCGCATATATCGGAAGCGCTCTGAAGAGCAAAGCCTCGTCTTCGCTCGCTCGTGATGAAGAAGGGCATCTGCGAAATTTCTCCGAACAGCCGCGTCTCTTATGCATTCTCATTTAACCGACCGTATCA
>JALIZH010032989.1:742500-1067500 GCA_030522465.1 Rhipicephalus appendiculatus
GTCAAGATCCTTTAATAGCGCAAATTCTGCGTATCTTCCATTATTCGGGCAGAATGTAAGTCCGCGAGACAGTACTGAGCGCTCATCCGCGGTGAGCTCGGTGTCGGATAAGTTGATGATGTTTTCGCCCGGATTATTATGATATTTTTGATGTCTGGGCAAGCTTGGTGAATTTGGTTCTTTATTGTGGCAGCCTAATGCTGGTCCAGGTGGCGTGTGCGTGTGAATTGATGCCTTATGTGATGTAATGCCATCGCGAGTTAGTTTTCTAGATTTCATAGCGGCTATATTATCAGTTAGATTTCTTTCAAAAATAACAAGTTCAGTGGCCTGTGATGCGGAAAGGCTACCCATATCCCTAACCCGACGTTCCTCGACCCTCAGCGACAACAACGTTTTCTCACAATGTTCAGCTACTAATTTTGTTAGATCCAGTGAGGCCGAATTGAGAATGTTTTTCCACGTTATGATTTCAGTCGGCGATAGATCATGCATAGCTGGGGTCAGCGAAACGCGCAAGCCTCTCGGTGGAACACCAGCATCTATATATGTTTTGAGCGTCTTGACATGAAGGTCATGTCGTATATATATATATATATATATATATATATATAGTGGGAAAAGAATTACGCGGACCCCGATATAATGAGCAACAAGAAAGAAAATGCGACTTTCGTTGGTTTGGCACTGTATATTTCCACTCACGTTTCGTCTGGTGGACCAGACTTTGTCAAAGTAACAAGTACATCGTGGTGGATTTCCTTATAAACACGCCTGAATGAGATATTTTCCTGCAAGTTATCGATAGCAAGAATGACAAAATAAAATAGCGGTCACACACAGTGGACATAGGTTCATGCGCGCACATTTGGTACTCGTGGCAGTGAAGTCAGGTTACACACAGTAAGATAGATTGCACACGCAGTTGATATGGCGCTACACACTAGTGATGTGGCAGTATTATTAGATTGCATGGCACGTGGAGGCAAAAAAGGGGAGTATGACGTCATATCTACGCTTTACCTAATTTTTTCGTAGTAACGTAATCACATGCCAGCATTATACTGCAAACTGTTTGAGAAAGCAAACAGAAAGTCGGCACACAGCACTAAGATAAATTTTTTGCTCTTTAACTTCCCTCAAGTACCCTTCAAACACGTCAAGGTTAATGCGAGAACACACCCAAAAAAAACTATCGGAACTGCACAGCACAGTCACTGAAAACGATACACACAACCCAGTACGTCAACACGTGGTCTGGTACGAAATTGTGGAATATAGTGGGTGATCACCAACGCAACCGTAGAGGAAACACGAACGATATTAGAAACAAAGCAGCCTATCCCAAGGAAGACCAGGTTATGATTAATGGTACGTAGTGGTAACGCTCGTAAGTCTGCCTGGGCTTTCGTTAATACCAGATGAGATGGTGTTAAACGTATAGATTAGGTAAGACTCGCGGGTTTCACGATCGTGATGAGAGCGAAAGCCTGACTCCAGTATAGTGGCCCGAATATTTTCAAAAGAATGTCCAGGTAAGCGAAAGTGTTTTGATAATGGTAGGCTAGGAAGCTTTTTGGCATGTGGTCTATGGTAATTAAAGCGCAATCGAAATGAAGTTTCCGTTTGACCAATGTACTGCATTTTGCAGACGGTACATTCAAACATGTAAACAACGTTAGAACTATCGTAATTAAACGAACCTCGAATGTTCAGGGTAAAGTCTGAAAACGTACTAATGGCTTTCTGTTTTGTTTGCATATGTACGCACACCTTGTAACGTACTTTTTTGCAAGGTGCACAGTCAGTTATTCTGTGCTAATTTACTTTTGATAACGTTAATAAATCTCGCAGTTCCTTACACCGTCGGTATACCACGCGAGGTGGTTCAGGAAAAATACTCTTGAGATGTTCACTTTGAGCAAGGACATTATAGTGGCGTTTTAATATGGAATGTACCTTTGGTGCTGAGGCTGAGTGCGTTAGTACAAGGTTGGTGCTATTCTGGTTTTCGGGCAAACGCTTCCCGCTCAGAATTTCCGCTCTATTTAATTTATCTGCCCTAGTTTATTCAGCAGTTTTTCTTGGCATAGCGACACAGTGACGTCTAGAAAGTTTACCGAAAGCGACGAGTAATTATGCGACACTTTGGTTGAGGAATGGAACTTATTAAACGAATCCATAAAGTTCTAAAGGTTTTCCTCCCCATCGGTCCAAATCAAGAAGATATCATAAATGAATCACTTATAAAAGAAAGGCTGTATGTCAGTGCTGGATGAGAAATCATTCTCCAAAATACCCATAAAAATATTAGCATAATTCGGGCCTATTCGATTTCCCATTGAAGTACCATTGTCCTGAACGTAATGGTTATTATTGAATTCGAAGTTATTAAGTTCAAGAATAAGCTTCAGCAGCGATCCCAAGGTTTCTTTATCTGCAGGCTTTGCGAAACGACAATCTTCATACGCTTTAAGGACTGCTGAAATCCAATCGGCATGCGTTATGTAAGTGTAAAGCGAGGCGACGTCGAGAGTTACAAGGATTGAATTATGTGGAATGGTAAGGTTTCATATATCTTGGAAAAAACTTGGTGTCCTTCACGAATGACGGAAATGTTAGAGGAATTTGGTCCATCAGGGAGTCTACATAGCGTGAAATGTTTTCCGTTGCATTATTCACGCCGGAAATGATCGGGCGGCCTGGGTTACCTTGTTTGTGAATCTTTGGTAGCAAGTAAAACCTACCAGTTACGGGACTGAGCGGTATGAGAGACCTAACGGTTTTTTCGGCTAGTTTTTTTTGCTTTGGTAGTTTTGTGAGCTGATCTATCAAAATGGTCCTAAAGGTATCGGTTGGACCGGCGGGAAGGGGTTTATAAAAAAAATTGGGGGGACCCTTAAGCTTCGCCTTTCAGAGATGAACGCGATAGCGATATCCCGTCCCTACTGCGTACTTCAATCACTTAGTGCATACTATGTAATGGGTAGTATGCTTTAAACCAGGAGAAATTATGCGCGGCAAATGTGGGAAATGTTTTCGAACTTGCTATGAACCCACTACGTGGTGTTAAGGGAATACGCGCAGTAAGGTGTGTGCCGTTTGTAATGGGTGGCTGGCTTTAAACTATGGAATCGTTATGATAGTCACATATTCTGACGCCCGATGGCAATGTACGCTTTTACCACGCAATATTCCTGGGATATTACATGTTATATTGCGACACCTATATAAAGAACGCTTGCGTTTGCGAAGCATGGAAGTTATTGTCACTGCATTTGCATGCAGAGGAAATTATTTTCACAGTATTTCCAAGCAGAGGCATGGCTGTGTGGTAGAACTCCTGCTTGCCACGCAGACAACCCGGGTTCGATCCTCACTCGGACCCGAAAATTTTTATTATTTATTTTATTTGCATCTTTCTCGGTTTTTCGGTCACGGACGAGATGATGATTTTTCGCTCACAACCAACGACGCCGACGCCGACGCCGGAATTTCTGCGAAACGAGCTCTTTAACGCTATCGCGTTAAAAGTGGTATCCGAGAGTTGTCGGGTCGCTTCCATGATATAGTCACTCTTATTAAGAACAACAATCGCTCCTCCTTTATCCGCAGGTTTTATGACGATATCATCATTATTAGAAAGCTCTTCAAGCGCTGTTTTTTCTTTCTTCGTCATATTCTCTCGGTAAGGGACACGGGTCTTGTACGCCTCGAGTATTTCACGTTGCACTGCACTTATATACAAATCTAGACAATGATCACGTTGCGATGGTGGGGTCTAGTGCTTGTATGACGGCATAGGTAGTTTAGCGTCACTAGTGCCACGCGCGTTTCTAATTTTCACAGTTGCTGTATTCGGTTTTCGCCCACAAAGACTGTGAGCAACGCTCATCGGAAACCGCGCCTCTCTGTTCGAGAAGCTTCGCGATTGTTGTAGATCATTTTGTTAAGATTGCGCGCAAAACGCGAACACTCGAGTTTATTCCAGAGCTTGCGCGACAACCAGCGATAAGGCTGGAATATTCCATGCCACACTTATAAATGCCGACGCTCTTCACCGCTCGTCAGTTGATCGACGGCCGACGCTCTGTTTGCCGCTATCAGTGCCAGCGTGTATTGCAGTAATCTTACTTTCCTTTTACCGGCCACAACTTCGGCCAAATAAACAGTTTCATCTTGGAAACGTCGCCTACTGCTTTCATCGACGTCACAACCACGTGACATCTGGTGGAGGTGCTGCTTCGTTCATGTACCGGACACACCCGTCAAGTCGTGAACCCAGCCCCAGTCGTGAAGGAGACGTCGACGCCAACCGCGACCAGCGAGTTAGCCGTAGGCGACAAGGACTACTTCCGGAGTACGGCCTTCTACCCGACAAGACTCGCAAGAGCAAGACCATGACCACGACAGCGGCAACGATGACAGCCCTTGCTCCACCTCCCGCGATCGTGATGCAGCCGCCAAGGGAGCCGCCGATCTTTCGGGGATCATCATGTGAGGACCCAGAAACGTGGCTCGAGTCGTACGAGAGGACTGCGGCCGTCAACAACTGGGACATCCATGACAAGTTGCGCTTTGTGTACTTCGCGTTGGAAGACAGTGCCAGGATCTGGTATGAGAACAGGGAGTCTACCCTGACAAACTGGGACATCTTCCGGACCAGCTTCCTGGCAGCGTACGCAAACGTCGTGCGTAAAGAAAGGGCCGCAGCTTTACTAGAAACACGGGTCCAGCTCCCGAATGAAAACGTGACAATCTTCACCGAGGAGATGACCCGACTTTTTCGACACACCGACCCTGACATGACGAAGGAGAAGAAGGTCCGTTTCCTCATGCGAGGGGTCAAGCAGGAGCTCTTCGCGGGACTGATGAGGAACCAACCAAGACCGTCCATGAATTCCTGACAGAGGCAACCACAATCGAGAAGACGCTGGAGATGCGCACCCGGCAATTCAATCGCCGCTCGACGACAGGCTACGCCGACATTCAAGTCCCTCTGCTCAGATGACCTACGCGAGACCATAAGGGCCGTAGTGCGCGAGGAGCTTCGTCGAATGTTCCCGTCATCCCAGCCGCAAGTTTCCTCGATCGCAGATATTGTTCGAGAGGAAATCCAGCAGCCGTTTGGCGCCCCTGAACCGTAAGAGCCTCAGCCGCAAGCCATGAGCTACGCTGCTGCAGCCCGACGCTACATTCCCGCTCCACGCCCACGTTAAGACACTGCGCGGCCGCAATACCGCCGCCAGACACCACCCCCACCGCCACCGGCACCATACCGCCCACTTGCCAGCCAGCGCTACCCTCCGAGGAAGACTGACGTTTTGCGCGCCCCTGATCACCGCCCGTTATGCTACCACTGCGGTGAAGCCGGGGACACGTACCGCCGCTGCCAGTACCGGGAGATGGGACTGCGTGGTTTCGCCGTAAACGCGCCGCGTCCGCAGCCGGGCGAACGGCTTCGCGACATCGCCGACTACCTCATAGGAGCGCAGTGAACACCCCAACGACCTTCCCGTTCGCCGTCGCCAGGTCGCTACAGCTCACCGAATCGCAGGCAGTACACCAGTCCGGCTCGGGGCCGATCCCCGAGTCCTTACCCGGAAAACTAAGGGCAGCAACCGATGGAGGTGCGGTTGCTGTACGTCGAGCTACCGAAGATCCTCCGCCGACGCCGACGACGACGCCGCGACGAAACCTGCTGAACACGGCGCGAAGCAGACAGTGCCCTGCCGACGAAACCTCGCGGACCGAGCTAGACCTGACGACGCAGCATGATGAAAGCAGCGCAACCAATCGACGGAGCCGTGATCCGATGCCGCGAGCTAACCGCAACGCAAGACGACGGACTAGCGACATCGACGTTCTCATCGACGGCCACAACGTCACCGCTCTCGTCGACACTGGTGCCGACTATTCCGTCGTCAGCGGGCCATTCGCCGCCAAGCTGAAGAAAGTAAAGACCGCTTGGAGTGGGTCCGAAATCCGGACAGCTGCAGGTCACCTGATAACGCCAGTTGGAGTCTGCACGGCGAGAGTCACTATCAATAAGCGGCCTTATCCTGCGAGCTTTGTTATCCTACAACACTGCTCCAGGGATGTGATACCTGGAATGGACTTCCTAAGTGACCACGGCGTCGTCATCGACCTGAGGTCTGAGTCGGTAACAATAACCTCAGAAAAAGCGCTGCCTACCCAGACGACGCCGGGGAACCATGCATTGAACGTGATAGAAGAGCACGTCACCGTTCCGCCTCTCTCCAGCGTCATCATTACCGTCGGCACCGAAAAACCCACAGACTTCGAAGGCGTTGTCGAGGGCGATCAGCACCTTCTTGTAAACCGTCAGATTTGCGTCGCGTGAGGCATCGCCCAGTTGCGTGAAGGAAAAACAACAGTGATGCTCACGAACTTCAGCAACGAATACAAGCATGTGAGCAAAGGCACGACGGTTGCCTACATCGTAGAAATTGTGGAAGCCAGCGACACCCTCGCCCTCGCCGAGTTTACCGAACATGCTACGACGAACCAAGCTCACCAACTAACTTTCGACGTCATTGCGAGCCTTCCGACGCATAAACAAAAACAGCTTAAAAACCTGCTCCTGCAATACGAGGACTGCTTTTCGTCGTTGTCAAGAGTTCGACAGACCCCAGTCGCACAACACCGCATCATAACAGACGAAAGTGCCAGGCCACTACGTCAGAGCCCGTACAGAGTTTCAACGCGGGAACGGGAGGCCTAAAGAACCAAGTCGACGAAATGCTACGCGACGACATCATTCAGCCTTCAAAGAGTCCGTGGGCGTCACCCGTGGTGTTAGTGAAGAAAACGGACGGAACCCTATGCTTCTGCATCGATTATCACCGCCTGAACAAAATAACGAAGAAGGACGTGTACCCTCTCCCACGGATAGACGACACCCTGGATCGACTCCACAACGCGAGGTACTTTTTGTCGATGGACCTCAAGACCGGCTATTGGCAAATTGAAGTCGACGAGAGAGACCGACAGAAGACCGCGTTTATAACACCAGACGGTCTCTTCGAGCTCAAAGTCATGCCCTTCGGTCTTTGCTCGGCGCCAGCGACTTTCCAACGGGTTATGGATACAGTACTGGCAGGATTGAAGTGGCAGACTTGCCTGGTGTACCTGGACGACGTCACTGTGTTTGCTTCAAACTTCGACGAACACCTCCGGCTACTTGACGCAGTACTTCAAGCAATCAAGGCCTCCGGACTCACCCTGAAGCCAGAAAAGTGCCGTTTCGCATACGAGGAACTCTTGTTCTTGGGTCACGTCATCAGCAAGTGTGGAGTTCGCCCCGACCCACGGAAAACAGCTGCGATCACTGCCTTCCCGCCGCCCACCAACAAGAGGGCCGTACGCCGATTTCTCGTCTTTTGCGCCTATTATAGACGCTTCGTCAAGGAATTTTCACGCATCGCCGAGGCACTAACTCAGCTCACGAAAAACGACGTGGAATTCCAGTGGGGAGCGGCGCAAGTCGAAGCATTTCAAGAATTGAAACGACGCCTGCAGACGCCTCCAATACTTGCGCATTTCGACGAACACGCCGACACGGAAATCCACACCGACGCAAGCAGCGTGGGACTCTGAGCCGTTCTTGTCCAGAGAACTGACTGCCGGCGTGGAAAGGGTTATCAGTTATGCTAGCCGGTCGCTATCTAAGGCAGAAGCCAACTATTCCACAACAGAAAAGGAGTGCCTTGCCATCATCTGGGCAACGTCAAAGTTTCGCCCCTACCTCTACGGCAGGCCCTTCAAAGTTGTGAGCGACCACCACGCCTTGTGTTGGCTAGCTAACCTTTAGGACCCTTCAGGTCGTCTGGCAAGATGGAGTCTGAGACTTCAAGAATTCGACGTTACCGTCGTTTACAAGTCCGGACGAAAACACTCTGACGCCGACTGCTTGTCTCGCGCCCCCCGTCGACCCGCCGCCGCAGGATGACCAGGAGGATGACTTCTTCTTGGGAACCATAAGTATCGACGACTTCGCCGAACGACAGCGAGCCGACCCGGAACTCAGGGGCCTTGTGGAGTATCTCGAAGGCAAGACCACCATTGTTGCAAAGGCATTCAAGCGAGGACTCCCGTTGTTCTTCTTGCGAAACGGCGTTCTCATAAAGAAGAATTTCTCGCCACATAGAGCCGACTACCTTCTCGTAGTGCCTTCAGCAATGCGACCAAAATCCTCCAGGCACTACACGACGACCCGACGGCCGGATACCTCGGACTTTCCCGCACGCTCGCAAGAGTACAGGAAAAGTACTTCTGGCCGCGCCTTACCATCGACGTCACCCGCTACGTAAGGACGTGCCGAGACTGTCAGCGACGGAAGAAACCGCCAGGGCTGGGCAGTATCGAAGATACATGTATCTTCGATACTATCTTAGATACTCTTTGGGTATCTTGTATCTGTATCGAGATGCGTATGACAAGACGAGTATCTGCATCTGTATTGCCGATACATTCAATTATATATCGTGTATCTTAAGATACAAGATACTGCTATCGCAACACTACCGGGTGAAAGAAAAATCGCTGACTGAACTCCGCTTCTCAAGCTACTGGTGCCACTAATGAAAAAATCCGTAAATAGGGCTTGTGTGCTCGAGCCGACGTTTCGACAAGTGGACTTGTCTTCTTCAAGGCTAGAACTGATTTCCTTAGCGCTACCGTGCATGTGGTCCGTACCCTCTCTTCCATCCTAACAAAGGAGGGGGAGAGGCCGACTGTGGATACGGGGGTTCGGGAGTATGTGTGCGTGGGGGGGGGGGGGGGTCCCGAGACGAATTGTGTGAGTGAAGAGGGAACAGGTGTTCCTTGAATTAAACGAAAAGAAAAAAAAAAGAAAACAGCTTAGGCGGGGGGGGGGGGGGGCGGTTTAAACGTATCGCTGAATCCCAGGTGTCAAAAGAAGCACTACTTAACAATAGTACGTTTCAAATTCCTAGAGGGAGAGCTTAACTCTCACTGGTTTTCTTTGTGTGTGTACCATATCTAATGGATTCAAGAGCCCCTTTAGAAACGTTTTTTCTTCTTTTTTTCTTTTTTTTTCTTTTCGTTTAATTCAAGAAACACCTGTTCCCTCTTCACTCACACAATTCGTCTCGGGACCCCCCCCCCCCCCCCTCCCACGCACACATACTCCCGAACCCCCCGTATCCACAGTCGGCCTCTCCCCCTCCTTTGTTAGGATGGAGGAGAGGGTACGGAACACATGCACGGTAGCGCTAAGGAAATCAGTTCTAGCCCTGAAGAAGACAAGTCCACTTGTCGAAACGTCGGCTCGAGCACGCAAGCCCTGTTTACGGATTTTTTTCATCGCAAGCTTCCATCTTCCCCTTCCTGCCGTTTTTTGGTGCCACTAAGCCACCTGAATAAAACTAAGGGCAGTGACATATTTTTATCTTTCCGACATAGTCTACCAGTGACGGCAGGCGATGAGCTGTGCGCGTCCCTTCTGGGGAAGCAGAGCAATATGACAGCGCTTGCACAGTCCCGACAGAAACAAGCGCGCGAACGTAGACGTTTGCGAGCTTGCCCACATGCGTTTTCTTTTGCCGAATATTTTCCTTTTTATTTGTTTCAGTGCCTTGACACTCTTAGCCGCTTAACAGCGCCGCGTACCACAATGCGTGTGGCCATAGGCGTGCGCACGAGGGGGGGCAGAGGGGGGCGGCCGCCCCCCCTAGTCCCCTAAGAACCTAAGAGGGGGGGGGCGCAAAGTCTGAACCATACATTGACTTAATAGGGAAGGGGGGCGCTGCGAAGAACCTTCGCCCCCCCTGAACGGAAACCCTGCGCACGCCTATGCGTGTGGCCATGAGCACACAAAGTCTGATGCCGCCCTCGTGCGTGGTACTTCGTTACGAAATCTGAAGCACGAGGTTGCTTTGCATCTCGTGGCTTTCACCCATCAGCGATTTGAAGGATCTTGTGGATGTAAGTTTAAATTACACGCGACTGACTTATGTGCAAATAAGATTCTAACTATAGCACTGCCGGTAGCGATGCTAGATCTCATAGAACGAGCGTTTAACTACCAGACGATATCTCGGCGTACCATATCCCTTTCTTCTTGCAATTTCTATTCCAATAGCTCTTAAAATCATAATATGAATGTCAGCACAAGTGCTTTCTTAGTTGTCCCTCTCTTGCATATCATACATTACCAAGGGCTACGAACTGCTTTTTTCCCCGGTCTGGTGACGGTATATGTCTTTTCTAAGCAGCCAAAATAAGCTCTCGGTTGTATCCTTACTTTTAAGTGTGTGTTTTATTTATGCTACTGTTTACACATTTATATTCACTTGAGTTTATTCGTCTGCCTAGGTGATTTGGGAAACAGGTATGTCATTATGTGGGCATGCATTAAGTGTACAGTACCAAACATTTTGCTTACTGCTTGGTCAAATGGCGAAATTGAGTTTACATGATAATAATGGAAATAATTAAAAGCTGTCTTAAACATATTAGGCACGGTATTCGAGTAACATTTTTACACCAAATGGTCCGGTGGACTCGTGAGCGTTCCAACGAGCTATTTTAGGCAATTTTCCGTATAGCATTGATTTTTAAATTCGAATGCATTTCATAGTCGGGCTATGTCAGGCATTCGGCGTTGTCCAGCGTTGTCCAGCGTTGTCCAGCGTTGTCCGCAGAGGAGGAGGAGGAGGATAGGTTGAGGAGGTAAGCGCCGGCAGGTGTTAGATGTGAAGCATCTTATGGCGAAGCTTAATCCGGTGGTGGTGGTGTGCGGCGTGACCACCCTTACTGCGCATGCGCAAACCCTTAAAAAAATAAAAAAAACCTCCTTTCTCTCCTCTAGGCATCCCTTCCCGCGGCAACCACACCCTCACTGCGCATGCGCCTCCTCTCCTCTCTCCCCTGCTACGCTCCCCCCCTCTCTCCTCTAGGCATCCCTGCCCGCGGCGTCCACACTCCCATTGCGCATGCGCGTCCCATCTGTCTCTCCTCTCCTACGCTCCCCACTCTCTTCTCTAGGCATCTCTGCCCGCAGCGTCCACACTCCCACTGCGCATGCGCGCCCCCCCTCTCTCTCCTCTCCTACGCTCCCCCCCCCCCTCTCGCGACGCCGACACAGGCAGCCTCTGCTAGCGAGTTTCTTGGTTGAAAAAACCGACTGCTAGCGCTGCACAACCGTTCACTGGCCACCCCGTATACATATATGGCAATGGATCTTGACCTCCAAGGTGGTGCCGGCGGGAGATTTCTCCTGTGCGTTGTTTAACAATAAAAATTCGCACCGTGCGCGTTAACTAAAAGCGGACTGCGAGTCTCTGTGTCCAGTCGGAGTCTTCTGTCTCTCATTGCACATTAGCAGCGATTAGCATGTTCCAGTAGGAAACACCGCTCCTTCGCTGCGTGCTTTACGCATCCCAGTTTTCTCTCCTGCGCAACGCTGCGATGAGCGCCGGCGTCAACGCCGCCGGTGTAAGCGTTAGCGCCCGCTGCTTCACATCTACACATGGTTCCCTTTAGCTGGAGATGGTGTAATTTCTAAATGCGAAGCATTTCTTAGCGAACTTCGGCGAGTTTGAGCGTATCTATCTATCTAGCTATCTATCTAGCCGCCTACGACTTTGTGCTCTCCTGGCCGTATCGTTAATGGGATTTATACCAAATTTGGTATGGCATAACATGACTCTATGACGAACACAAATGGCTCGTCATATCAGGAAAAACATGACTAACTTGTCATGAAAACTATGATTTACATGCCACGCTCATGGCGCGCTCGCGGCCGTTTCGTTAGCTTGATATGCACCAAATTTGGGATTGAGTGACATGACTGTATGACGAACATAAATGACAAGTGGTAGTATGAAAATCATGACTTCATGAGCGACATGACTTGCATTTCACGCTCATAGCGCGCTCGCGGCCGTTTCGTTAGCTTGATGTACACCAAATTTGGTATTGAGTGCCATGACTGTATGACGAACATAAATGACAAGTGGTAACATGGAAATCATGACTCCTCATGTGCGACATGACTTGCATGCCACGCTGATGGCGGGCTCGCGGCCGTTTCGTTAGCTTGAGATACACCAAATTTGGTATTGAGTGACATGACTGTATGACGAACATATACGACAAGTGGTAATATGGAAATCATGACATGTCATGAGCGACATGACTTGCATTCCACGCTCATGGCGCGATCGGGCCGTTTCGTTGGCTTGATATACACCAAAATTGGTATTGGGTGACATGACTCTATGACGAACATAAATGACAAGCGGTAATATGGAAATCATGACTTGTCATGTGCGACATCACTTGCATGCCACGCTCACGGCACGCTCGCGGCCGTTTCGTTAGCATGACATACACCAAATTTGGTATTGAGTGATATGCCTGTATGACGAACATAAGTGGCGGGTGGTAACACGAAAATCTTGGCATGCATGTCATCTACAATGCCATTTACATGCCACGCTCATGGTGCGCTTGCGTCCAGTTCGCTAGCTTGACATACACCAAAATTGGTATATCGCGACGTGACTGTATGACGAACACAAATGACAGGTCGTAACATGTAAAACACGACATGCAAATTATGTAATACATGATTTGCTCCTTCCTGGCTGCTTCGCATTACATCGATTCGCACAGTGAGTGGGATCTGGCGTCTTTTTTATCTCTCCGCTCTCACTCCCTCTCCCATAGCAACAGCTGCGGGCGCGCGCGCTTATCCTCGCCCCTAGCAACCGGAGCAGGTGGTGCGGGCGGAGTAGCGGAGAGTGAGTGGAGAGGAGGAGCGCGCTCTGGTGTGTGAGGGCGCTCGCATCGCGGAAGCTCGGCGGAGCTCCCGCGTGTGTGGAGAGTGTAGCAGAAGGTAGGTGCAGTGCTTCGCCGCTCCTTCTCTCGCCGTTCGCTCTCTCTCCTCCCTGCGCCCCACACTCCCGTCCGCTCGCTCGCACGTATATATAAATGGAGTGAAGCGCGCGCGAAACGCATTCGCATTTCCTCACGATTCCCTTCGGGGACGTGGGGGGCATTTTTTATTGTCTAACCTGAACAGGTAAGTTGACGATACTTCATGCTTTATTGTCATAGCTATTAGGAGTGCCCCCTGTGTTGTGTGTCTATACGTATTCACTATGAATGTTTCATACGGATCAGCTTTTCTATTTTAATTGTAATTGTTTTCCTTCTTTAGGCCTCCTTATTTTTTTACTATTATTAATTGCCAGCTAATCGGATCTATAGGCGGCAATAGTGTGGATAACGGCGTTTTCAGGTGGTGGTGGTGGTGAAAAACATTTATTTAACCTATTTACAAGAGAGATAGGGGCGGCCTTAAGGGCCGACCCTGTACAAACTCTAGGAGGTGTCCCTAGTCCGGGACCCCTGTGGCTTCGGCGGCGGCACGCGCCCTGGCCACGAGGGCTCTTTGACCCTCCAAGGCCGAGCAGCCGAGCAGGGCAGCCTCCCAGCTCTCTCGGGTAGGGGGTGATGGGGAGGTGATTGGGGGGGACCGCCGGGTTAGATGGGCATGCCCACACCATGTGGAAAGTATCCGCAAGCGGATGATCACAGTGTGGGCATTCGCCGGAGAAGGCCGCATTGAAATGCTTAAGTATCGCCAGGCACAATACTGTGTTGGTGTATAGGCGTAAGAGCCAGCGCTCGTCAGCCTTAGTCAGGCCAGGCGCCGGGGGCGGAAATCGGAGCCTGTTCGAATTGTACATCGCTGTGATGTCGCGAAATGAGGTGACCCGATTAGGTTCGGGATCGTCGGGTGATGGAGGGCGAGGAGGTTCCCGGGAATCAAGCGCGCGGGCCGAGGCATCGCCAGCCTAATTACCACCTAGTCCAGCGTGAGCTGGGGTCCAGATGACTAAACGTGTATTGGGGCGGTCCGGATAATAACAACCCTTCAGGATTTGAGCAGCGCGATTGGTGATGCGACCTTTCGTAAGATTTTGGCACGCACTCCGCGAATCGGTGATAATGATCCGAGATGCGGGGTCCGCTTTTGTGACCAGTCGAATCCTATATTCGACACCCTACCTACGTTTGCGCAAATGTCATGTGAACACGCTCGAAGGCATTCTCAGCAAGATATACAAGCGCGCCCTTGACCTCCCGATCTCGACGTCTCACCAGCGTCTTGCAGATTTGGGCATGACCAACACATACGGCCCTACTGAAAAAAATCCGCATGCCATTATACGGAAAACATACGGATTCCCCATATTTTCCGTATAAAATATATGGATTTTGTACGGACGTATACGGATGTTTACGGAAATTGTAAGGAGCATACGGAAGTATCGTATTGTTGGGTCGTACCTGCGAGGACAACGAAGACGAGTGAGCGTGCTGGCCACCCCGAGCTGCAGCTAGAGGGAAGACGACGACGCTGAGGTTGACTACCTGTTGGCCGCTCCTGCGCTCACCTTCAGCGCTCACCTTCAGCCCCTAATAAACGGCCCCTTCGGCCGTAACGTCTCGGTCTCCTTCGCGCGTAATAGAGTGGTGGAGGTGCTGGGTACGCGCTTGCAACGACGGAACCACCACTGCTACACCTTCGTCGAAGCCGTCGACTTGCCGGCCTCCCGCCATCTGCCACGACCGTGTCCGACATGCCCGAAGGAGGAGACGCCCCCAGGGCTGCGCCTTGCGGTCCACTTCAGTACTATCGAGTTCCACCACCCTTCGGAGGAAAATCGGGAGAAGATGTTGACGCGTGGGTCGTCCAGTACAAGCGGGTGAGCAAGTCCAACGGCTGGGATGCCGCCGCTCAGCTCACCAATGTGGTCTTCTGCCTTACCGATACTGCGCTCGTGTGGTACGAGAACCACGAGGAGACGCTGACGACGTGGGACCGTTTTGTTCAAGAACTGAAGGCGTGTTTCGGCGACTCAGGCGGCAAAGGGAAGCGTGCGGAGCAGACACTGTCGCAACGCGCGCAGCTACCAGGTGAGACAATCACCACGTATATTGAAGATGTGCTGAAGCTGTGCAAGGTGGTCAATGCTCAAATGTCAGAGGAAGACAAAGTCGGACATTTGCTGAAAGGCATTACCGAGGGTGTCTATAATTTCCTCATCGGAAAAGAAAACCTGAGCTCTGACCGACGTCATTCGGCATTGCCGAACTTTTGAACGTTTGGCCGACTGACAAACGTTACAACGGTTGCAAGCGTCGACACGAGCTCCTGCCAAGACCTGTCTTCGACGATCCGACAGATTGTCCGCGAAGAACTTTCCCGCTATGAAGAGCTGTCACGTTCAATCGTCGACCACCATTCTGTCTATGTGCCACGGGAGGCTGTGACTGCGCCCACCCTTCCGGCCCCTTGGCAACCGATGGTCAGCGCAGCGGCTGTAGAGTACCACGCAGCCCCACAGTCGAGTAGGACGTCACGCTTTTCAGCTCCCAGCTATGACCGGCGCGCTCAACGTCCGCCTTCCTCGCGACGCGACATCTATCGCTATGATGTACGAGACGAACCAACCCACTACACCAGAGAAGATGATGCTCGGTTCATCGATGAACAACCAAGGTTTCGACCTCTTCCAGTCTGCTGCTCCTGCGGTGTCCCAGGACACATCTCGCGGTTTTGCAACCGTCGCGTAGCTCCACGGTATGGCCAACCACCACGATTTACACGACCTTCCGAACGACCTCACGCCGTCCCGCGAGCAACACGCCTTCCGCCTAGCGACGATTATTGGGCACGCAGCTTCCGCAATCACTCCCCGGCATCTGACAGGAGTTTGACGCCACCACCACGTCCTCGTGCTTCCCGTTCACCCGCACCGCTGCGTCGCACCACGTCCCCTTTGCCATCGGAAAACTAGCAAGCGCGGCCGATGGAGGTGAGGTCGCCGGAGATGTGCTAATGCGAGAAATACTTCCTGTGTTAATGCTCAAGAACAAAGTGCGTGTATTTGTTGACGATGTGCCTGTGATGGCTTTGGTGGACACGGGGGCAACAATTTCGGTCATGAGTGCTTGTTTTAAAAATACGTTGGGGCGAAAGGTTGTATTTAAGTGGGATGAAGCGTCGAAGTTTTGCGGAGTAAGTGGTGAGCCGCTGCAGCCTGTTGGTGCCACGTTATTACGACGGAGTTCGTGGTTATTCCCCGGGCGACACATGATGTTATTTTGGGTATGGACTTTTTGCGGGAGTGTGGTGCCACTGTCGATCGCCGCACAGGGACGATGTTCTTAAGTGGACACGTACCGCCAGCACTCCTGGAAAACCCTGCGGATGGCGAGACGGCATTGTGCGTCTGTGGCGACACTATCATTCCTGCATCATCAACCGTTCGTGTTCCTGTTGTTTGCAGCGGCAGCCATTTCACCAACTTTGATGCCGACGTTGAACCAGTGCACATCAACTGTATGAAGAAGAATGTGCTGGTTCCACATTGTGTGGTGTCGATCAAAGGCGGACGCGCTGGCTTATGGACTGTCAATTGTTCCACAGAGCCGGTGATGCTACCAGATGGTCTGAAGTTAGCCGTCGTTAGCGGAAAACACGCGGCCTTATCGGTGACGGAGCTTACAGATTTGCCGGAAGAACATCGTAGTCACAGTTTGGAAACGGCTCTTCTGTCAATGGTGAATAAGTCACTGAGTACGAGTGAACGCCGAACGTTGGTGGATGTGCTTTCGAAGCACGTCTCTGCATTCGACTTCGCGCAGAAAGACAAAGTACCCTCAATCCCTGCTTCTCGGACACGTCATACCATCAACAAGGGTTCGGCAAATCCGATTAGACAAAAGCCATGCCGCGTTTCACCAACAGAGCGTCAGATTATTAACGAGCAGGTGCAAGAAATGATGAAAAAAGGAGTCATACAAGAGTCGGCGAGTCCATCGGCAGCTCCAGTGATTCTTGTTAAAAAGAAAGATGGATCTTGGAGATTTTGTGTCGACTATCGCCGATTGAATGCTGTAACGAAAAAGGACGTGTACCCACTTCCACATATTGATGATGCCATCGACTGCCTTCATTCGGCCTCTTACTTTTCCTCCGTAGACTTAAGATCCGGCTACTGGCAAATTCCGATGCATCCTGAGGATAAGGAAAAGACTGCCTTTGGAACCCCTGACGGCCTTTTTGAATTCAACGTGATGCCATTTGGGCTGTGCAACGCTCCGGCGACTTTCGAGAGATTTATGGACACTATCCTTCGCGGCTTGAAGTGGAACATCTGCATGTGCTATCTCGACGACGTCGTCATCTTTGGCCGCACCTTCAGCGAACACAATTCACGTCTGGATATTGTACTGAACTGTATCAGAAACGCTGGCCTTGTTCTAAACTCAAAGAAGTGCCACTTCGGAGATCGCCAAACCCTTGTGCTCGGACACCTCGTCGATCAGGATGGCATTCGCCCAGATCCCCAGAAGACAGCAGCCG
The DNA here is from genome assembly GCA_030522465.1 of Rhipicephalus appendiculatus. Lineage (NCBI taxonomy): Eukaryota > Metazoa > Arthropoda > Arachnida > Ixodida > Ixodidae > Rhipicephalus > Rhipicephalus appendiculatus. The sequence goes on from JALIZH010032989.1 coordinate 759,935, forward strand.
TGTTGAAGCGTTCAGTGCACCGCGCTCTGTTAAGGAGCTCCGAGTTTTCTGGGGCTTTGCTCATATTTCCGTCGCTTTATACCTAAGTTTGCCGACGTCGCGTATCCACTGACATGTCTGCTGCAAAAGAACATTCCCTTTGAGTGGACTCCGGAGTGCGACACCTCTTTCCGTCAACTGAAGTTCCTCCTGACGTCACGACCTGTTCTTCAACACTTCAACCCTTCAGCTCCGACAGAACTTCACACAGATGCCAGCGGCATAGGAATTGGCGCCGTCCTAGTTCAACGCTACGGTAACTGCGAACACGTGATCGCATAAGCAAGTCGCTCCCTGAGTAGGCCAGAGCAGAATTACACTGTTACAGAACAAGAATGCCTCGCGGTGGTATTTGCGATTCAGCGGTTTCGGTCTTACCTGTATGGGCGCCCATTCACAGTCGTCACCGACCACCACTCATTGTGTTGGCTTGTAAACCTTCGTGACCCTTGTGGCCGTCTAGCACGCTGGGCGCTTCGGCTGCAAGAATATAGCTTCACCGTCTCGTATAAGAGTGGTCGACGACACGCCGATGCGGACTGCCTTTCACGTATGCCACTCAGTACTACAGAGTGCGACGCCGATGATTTCGACCACCTTGTGGCTTCCGTGTCACCGAAATTTCCAGACCTCAGCACTTTCAAAGACGAACAGCGAAAGGACACTAAATTAGCATCGCTCTTCACAGCTCCTACAGCACGCAGTTTTTGTGTACGCGATGGACTTTTGTATAAGAAGAACTTTTCCAGCACTGGCGCACGTTTCCTCCTGGTGGTACCGGAAAGCCTTCGGCCAGCGATTCTACGTCCGGACATCTAGGTTCTGCGCGGGACGCTCTACCGCACTAAGGAACGCTTTTATTGGCCTGGAATGCGACAGTCTATCGAGGTGTATGTGGCCAGTTGCACGCAGTGTCAGCGCCACAAACGCCCATCTGCTGCTCCGGCTGGTCTCCTACAGCCGGTGCCACCTCCAAGCACACCTTTCCAACAAGTGGGCATTGACCTCGTGGGCCCTTTCCCAAAATCAGCGCATGACAATCGCTGGGTATTTGTATGTGTCGATTACCTCACACGCTACTGCGAGACGGCAGCCGTGCCTTCCGCAACTGCCATCGACGTCTCGGTGTTCCTGTTGCAACACGTTATCCTCCGACATGGCCCACCTCAGGTAATAATCAGTGATCTTGGACGACAATTTACGGCGGATATCGTAGAGGAGCTGCTTCGACTGTGTGAGTCCCACCTGCGTCACTCGTCGCCATATCATCCGCAAACGAATGGGCTCACGGAGCGCACCAATCGAACAATTGTGAACGTGCTCTCTATGTATGTCTCGTCCAACCACAAGAACTGGGATGACGTGCTACCATTCATAACGTACGCGTTCAACACCGCTAAGCACGAGACAACTGGTTATAGTCCTTTCTTCTTGATGTATGCACGCCCGCCACGGCATACACTCGACACAGTTTTGCCTTTCTCTACGCACGAAAACATCCCTGTCGCCGAAACACTCTGCCTTGCGGAAGAAGCGCGTCGTATTGCTCGTTTACGCACTTTGGCATCGCAAGACAAATCCAAAGCGCGCTACGACATCCGCCACCGTTCTGCAACTTATCGTCCTGGCGATTTAGTGTGGCTATGGACTCCGGTATGGAGACGTTGGTTATGACAAAAGTTCTTGGCCACATATGACGGACCATTTGTTGTCATCAACAAACTCACGGAGGTCACCTACACAGTAGCTCGCCTCACGAAAAGTGGTAGAAGAACTGCTAAAACCCAAGCCGTCCATGTCGCTCGCTTGAAGTTGTGCACACCAAGATGAATCAATGAACTCGCCCGGTGGGCTTCGTCTGCGTGGGGAGGAATGTTGCGCGTACCTGCGAGGACAACGAAGACGAGTGAGCGTGCTGGCCACCCCGAGCTGCAGCTAGAGGGAAGACGACGACGCTGAGGTTGACTACCTGTTGGGCGCTCCTGCGCTCACCTTCAGCGCTCACCTTCAGCCCCTAATAAACGGCCCCTTCAGCCGTAACGTCTCGGTCTCCTTCGCGCGTAACAATATGGTACATAAGGAATTCCGTATGGGCGTACGGATGTAGCCTTAAGGAACATGTGGATGCCGTATCTGTTATACGGATAGACTCATACGGCGATGCAGAATATACGGAAAGTATGATACGGAACATGCGGAAACCACATGGGATACGGAAAGAACAAACGGAATCCGTATGCGCTATGCGGAAAGATCCACGTGGCAATAAGTAGTATACGGAAAGCATGGTGTTCTACCTGAACCCATGACCACAGGCGAGTGCACGGGGGGGGGGGCGCCCCCTTTTCCCTCTTGTCACCTAAGAGGGAGGGGCCTCCCTCCCTCTTAGGTATAGAGGATACACTTTCTGTGCCCGTCAAACGCTCCCTCGGCGACCGTCGTCTTTCCCTCTCACCCACCATGGTATTACGTTACATTCCACCGCGGTGCGCCGCCACCTACGTTGGGCCTTGTCTTTCGTGGCTTGAGTCGCTCCTGCCAGTGTATCGCACGCTGCCGCGTCTAAGCAATTGCGCTTGCGACGTTTCATTGCTGCTGCGATTCCTTACTGATACACCCATGCAGTGCCGCGTGAGATCCGCTACTGTTTCTATATACTCTTCATATCTGGCATGGTCAATGGCAGCAGGTGTGAACAAGTGCATGTGTTGTGGCGTGTGCCAGGGTGTCGTGTCATCTGACCGTGTGCATTGATTATGCTTATTCTGATTGGTGTGTGCGCGGGTGTCGTGTCGCCTGACAGTGCGCATTGTTTATGCTTACTCTGCGTGTGAGAACTGCCACTGTTTCTATATTCTCGACACATGGAGCATAACCAGTGGTGGCAGACGTGAACAAGTGTGTCTGTGGTGGTGTGTGCCAGGGTGTCGTCTTGTCTGACCGTGCGTATTCTTTGTGGTTATTTTGCGTGGTGCATGCGAGGGTGTTGTTATCTGACAGTGCACATCGTTTAGGATTATTCTGCGCGTACATGTGCAGAATAAATATTAGTTTACTTTGATCTCTCGATTAAGCTGTCCTCCAACAAGTTCTTACTTAATGGAAGACCTTGTCTGCATTGTATGGACTCGCTAAACCAAAATCACTATGGTATTATGGCATCCATAATACCATATTTCCGTATAAATGGAAGCCGTATATATGGAGGATACGGATCCGTATAATCCATATATATGGATTATGCGGATCCGTATCATGCGGATCCGTACCATGCGGATCCGTACCATGCGGATCCGTAATACCATAATTCCGTATGTACGGATCCGTATCTTCCGTACATACGAATTTTTTCACTAGGGGGGGGAACTCAGAGGCCCATCTCAACAACCAGTACCTGCGGCTTACCAAGTCGCACGCTGGGAGATGTCTCTTAAACCGCCTGCACATCTCCTACACCTATCACGCAGAAGAGCGGACCACGATCCCGGAGGACTGGCGTGGTGCGTTGGTTGTCCAGCCGCTGCCCCAAAACATGGCTAGGGAGACTCATGAAGGCAGGCAAACTGCGCGGGTTACAGCCTTGCAAGGACGCTATGGGTCCCGTCTTGGAGTCTTCTACACGGACGCGTCTGGCCCTCACCACGGGGGGTGGTACACGGCAGCTGTAGTCCATCAAAACGTGCCTGTTCAAGGGCTCACTTTTCGAACCCCGGACATTACCCACGAGGAGGAATTCGCGTTTTCAGGCGACGATTTGTGCAGCTATACTGCCACGCACTCTTATTTTTTTATTTTGGTGTAATCGGGTTTAAACCACTAAAAACTGTCATCACTGCTCGGCGAAAGCCGCACCGCAATGTTTCGGAACCTTCGAGATTGTCTTAGATTGTTCTGTTAAGATTCCGCGCAAATCCTGCCGTGGAAGCCGCATTTCGATGAAGGCGAAATGCTAGAGGCGCATGTACTTATGTTTAATTGCACGTGAAAGAAATGAAACTTTCTGGAGCCCTCCACTACTGCGTCCCACGTTATCGTGGTTTTTGTACGTTAAACCCCAAAAATTAAGATTACGTGTAGTACGCGCGTACTCTAGTTCACTTGTGAACTTACGCGAGCACCAGCGATAGCACTGGAAGGTGCGATCACTGATGTATAAAACAAGACGCGTTCTGCCGATGATCAAATTACCGAAGGCCGACGACATTAATTGCCGATATCAGAGTACAGTGCGCTTTGCGTTGAGTTACTTGGTTTTCTCAGCACAAGTTAGCCCAATAAAGACTTTCGTCCGTACCAGAGTGACTGCCGCTTCCTTCATAGTCACCGTCACGTGACAATACAATAGGTCTGAGGCCTCTCTGGGGTGCACATGTCGTCTCGTTGAAGAAAAAATGATTGCACGTCAGTGAGTATATAGATACAGAACCCTTTACGCCCGTACATAAGAAGGATACGAAAAGTAATTGCAGTTTCATGCGCTCTACGTATACATAATGCGTCACAAAAAATGCCGCTACCAGCGTTGTCACTGCTGTACACCGGGGATTTGGTATTGCATAAACGGTCTCTTATGAGCAATGTAAAAGTGAACGCCGGTATTTGCGCGATCGTGCGAAGGCTTCTTATTGAAGCTCCTTTGGTTACATGGCAACCCGCTAGCTGGGTGGCAAGCTGAGAAGCGACTCCGCCAATTACAGAAATGACAAGCAAAAACCACTGTCAGCGAAGTGTCTAAAGAGCTGTCCTGTTAAGCAGCTAATAGAATTGGAGGAAACACAGCGCAAAAAAAGACGAGGACGAGGAAGGGCGACGCACACACAACGCTGACTTACATTTTATTAAATGCGAAGGATTTCTTTGCTTACTGTAAGCACTTTTGCGTTTCTATCTACGTATCTATCATCTATCTAGCCACCTACGTCTGGGGGTTCTCGTGATCGCCTCCTTAACTTGGGTTAGACCAAAATTTCTATTGGAGGGTAAGAGGTATTGACGAATATGTTTGACTGATCTTGACATGAATGACGTGAAAATCCTGTCGCGTACGTCGTCAAACCCTTGCCTGCAGACACGTGCGGCACATACCCGTATACCTCGGGCCGTGGTACGCGGGTATGCGCCACAGGTGTTTGACAATTTATATCTACCCAGGAACGGGGAGGACAGACATTAGTAATTTAAATGCGAGAGCGTTAAGAAAAACTGACGTCGGCAGCGTTGACCCGACGAATGCAAATAATAAATATTAGGGTCCCAGCAGGAATCGAACCCAAGCAATCTGCGTGGCAATCAAGTATTCTACCACAAAGCCACCACGCCAGGTCTCGGAACTGCTTTGGAAAAACACCTTATCCAGGCGTAATGTTGGTTTAAACGTCAGTTGCGGTTGCAGTGCTGGCTATCTAATTTTATAAACTTTACATATGTACTCCTATGAGGCAGGCGTCATGTCGGTTTAACGTCAATTGTATATACTTGAGCGTCATCCACTGTAGCTGGTCCACGAAGCACTATCCAGGACTACCATCCTCTCAAGCACAAGTGCTACATATCAGCTTACCGCTTGTTAATACCCATGTCTCTGCTGGCATCGCTACGCAACTGTAAACAACTGGTTATTTGAAACAAATGTGACTGTTCAACATATATGTCTGTTCGTACAACATCTGTACATATATTTAGCATCTTTTCGTAACGTTTCGCTCAATAAATAATTACAACATGGTCGCCTTCCCTCTGCATGCTTCGCATAACATCGATTCCCAAGGTACGTGGGAGCTGCCGAATTTTTTCAATGGAACGGATGAACATCATACATATGCCACTGACATGCGCGACAAAGTGTTGTAAGTCAGCGCTGCGTGTGCGTCGCCCTTCATTGTCCCCGTCTTCTTTTGCGCTGTGTTCCCTCCAATGTTTAACCTACATGCCCACGCTTCGACGATAAGCTAAAAGAAACCCTAACAAGACCTTCGGAAGTAAACAAATGTACTTTGATCAAAAAGTACAAAACGCTTGAGATAATAACATAGATTTCATTAAACTGAAATTAAATTGGTCAAACGTAAAAAAATTATAACACACCTTTTTGTTTATAGGCGTTCGTCGCTACATTATCGGGGTCTCTAACAACAAATTTGCGAATGTATCGAAGTATCTTAAGATACAATTGGCATGTATCGTATCGGATACAATTGTTGGGGTAGTATCTTGTATCTGTATCTCCAATACTTCTTGCCTGAGTATCTTGTATCGTATCGCGATACACTTCCAAAGTATCTTTGCCCAGCCCTGGACACCGCCCACAAGACCAGCAGGCTTCCTTCAGCCGAACGAGCCTCCTCGGCGACGGTTCCAGCAGATCGGGATGGACCTCCTGGGGCCGTTCCCAACGTCGACTTGCGGAAAGAAATGGATCGTCGTGGCTACCGACTACCTCACCCGCTAGGCCGAAACAAAGGCCCTGCCTAAAGGCAGTGCCGCCGAGGTAGCCAAGTTCTTCGTCGAGAACATCGTCCTTCGACATGGCGCCCCAGAGGTTCTCATCACCGACAGAGGTACGGCGTTTACTGCTGACCTAACTCAGGCGATCTTGAGATACAGCCAGACAAGCCACCGCCGGACCACCGCCTACCATCCACAGACCAATGGCCTCACCGAGCGTCTCAATAAGACCATCGCCGACATGCTGGCCATGTACGTCCACGTCGAGCACAAGACGTCGGATGCTATCCTTTCGTACGTGACTTTCGCGTACAACACGGCCGTACAAGAAACGACGCAGATGGCGCCATGCAAGTTGGTCTACGGACGGAGCCCGGCAACGACCCTTGACGCCATGTTACCAAACGTCACCGACGAGGAAAACATCGACGTCACCGCCTACCTACAGCGCGCCGAACAAGCCCGACAACTCGCCCGCCTGCGAATCAAGAATCAGCAGACGACCTACAGCCGCCGCTACAATCTTCAGCGACGCTTCCTGGAATACCAGCCCGGCGACCGCGTTTGGGTGTGGACGCCGATACGCCGACGTGGACTCTGTGAAAAACTTCTTCGGCGATACTTCGGGCCGTACAAAGTGCTTCGACGTCTAGGCGCTCTGGACTACGAGGTTGTCCCGGATGGCATTACGAACTGTCAACGGCGCCGTGCGCGACCTGAAGTCGTCCATGTCGTGCGCCTCAAACCGTATTACGCGCGATAGCGTACCTGAGGACTGCACGTATTCATTTATTATTGTACTTTCTTGCTTTATTGTTGTTATTTGTTGCATGCAATTTCCCCCGTGTTCTGTTTTAGGCATCGGGACGATGTTTTTTCAGAGGGGGGGCATTGCCACGCACGTTTCTAATTTTCACAGCTACTGTATTCGGTGTTTGCCCACAAAGACTGTGAGCAACGCTCATCGTAAACCGCGCCTCTCTGTTCGAGAAGCTTCGCGATTGTTGTAGATCTTTTTGTTAAGATTGCGCGCAATACGCGAACACCCGAGTTTATTCCAGAGCTTGCGCGACAACCAGCGAGAAGCTGGAATATTCGATGCCACACTTATAAATGCCGACGCGCTTCACCGCTCGTCAGTTGATCGACAGCCGACGCTCCGTTCGCCGCTATCAGTGTCAGCGTGTATTGCTGTAATCTTACTTTCCGTTTACCGGCCACAAGTTCGGCCTAATAAACAGTTTCATCTTGGAAACGTCGCCTACTGCCTTCGTCGACGTCACAACCACGTGACACTAGCATTTTCACGGCTATGGAAGTACTCTTTTAGGTGCATGGTTCGAGCAAAGCTGTCAAGGTCTTTTAAAAGCTGAAATTCATTGAATCCACCAGAGGCTGGGCAGAAGGTAAGACCCTTCGATAAGGCCGATATATGACCACTAGACAGAACAATCATCGATAGGTTAACAACTTGTCGTTTGGTTCAATTGGACTTGTTCGAAGGGATTATTGAATTGGAACATTATCTGTATCTATGCTAGCAATACATTTTGAAGGGTCTATGCCATCACGAATGAATTTGTTATGTTTGAGCGTGCATTATGCTTTCTCCTTATTCTGTTTAAATGCTGTCAGGCATTCTAATTCACATGTGGTTAACTGTGCCGTGACGCGGCTTTCTTCACTATGTAGACGCATCGTACATGATTTGTAATGGTTAACAACAATACGCAGTAATTCCAGAGAGGCGTTGTTTAGCACCCTTCGCCAATTGGCATTGTTCGAATCAGAAAGATCACAGGTGGCCGGCTTCAGTCTTAGCTGTAAGCCTTTCGGTACTACAGAAGCATTCAGGTACGTCGACAGTGCTGTTACATGCATTTCAGAGCGGATGCCTTTCTCGGCAATTTTTCTAGCTTTTAAGAATGTCCTAGAAGGAAGATTCTGAACAGAGTTACCAGGAGTCGGTAGTCAATTGGCAGCTTTGTCACGAGCGGTGTTCTTGCGGGAAGGGTAGCGGCGGTCCAAAGACGGAGGGGTCTGTGTGCCTCCCTCGTGAAGGTGGCGACTGTTTGTAACGGGAGAGCCGCAGCTAGTTCCTGAGGAAGTTGAAGAACAGTTCTTACTTACGCCTGGCACCACGAAAACCTTCTGCCCTGCCTCTGGTGGATTCAATGAATTTCAGCTTTTAAGAGATCTTGACAGCTTTGCTCGAACCATGCGCCTAAAAGAGCACTTTCATAAACGTGAAAATCCTAGTCCCGCTAAACTACCTATGCCGTCATACAAGCACTGGACCCCACCATCGCAACGTGATAAATGTCTAGATTTGTATATAAGTGCAGCGCAACGTGAAATACTCGAGGCGTACAAGACCCATGTCCGTTACGGAGAGAATATGATGAGTAAAGAAAACACAGCGCTTGAAGAGCTTTCTAATAATAATGATATCTTCATAAAACCTGCGGATAAAGGAGGAGCGATTGTTGTTCTTAATAAAAGCGATTATATCACGGAAGCGACCCGACAACTCTCGGATACCACTATTTATAAACCCCTTCCCGCCGATCGAACCGATAACTTTAGGACGATTTTGATAGATCAGCTCACAAAACTACTAAAGCAGAAAAAACTAGACGAAAAAAACCGTTAGGTCTCTCATACCGCTCAGTACCATAGCTGGTAGGTTTTACTTGCTACCAAAGTGTAAGCAGGCCGGTAGTCGAACAGGGAAAAGCGTTTATTGCTCAGGGAACGGTGATCTTATAGTAGCAGAGACGTGACGCAGAGGTCACTTGTACATCGTGCTTGATGCTTGGCCTCGCGACGTCACGCTGGCGCGGCTCTGCTACATCTTCCTCTTTCTGGACCAACACTAAGCCTTAACGTATCTCGGGTTGCGGGTACCAGCAAGGCTGGCGTCGTTGCCTTGTGCTGCGGCGTAGCGCAGGTCCTGCAGCTCTTTGCTGCGGTGGAAGGGTGGCGGTGGCCGCCTGAGGTGGTGTGACCCTGACATGCTCTCTTGTGCGACGAACTTCCCTCCCGTCCTCAGTTTCCAAAATAGCGGAGCATGGTTCGTCAGCTGGCCGCAGGAAGACTGCTGGTGACCAGGACCGCGTGATTGTATTGTAGATAGTGACCTCCTGGCCACTTGACAGAGGGGGTAGGTACCTCGCACCGCGGTTGTAGTAGATCCTCTGCTTCCGACGTATTCGCGAAGTCGTCCGTGGACCGTGCTGCTTGGTACTGTCTGGGGTTCCAGGTGGCTGCTTGGTACTGGCAAAAGGGTCCGGCGTCCCATGAGTCTCTGCCCAGCAGACTTCAACACGTCATCACGGGGGTGTTGCGCCATTCGAGGAGAGCTGTATAAAGGTTATGCATGTTAAAGGCACACTTTTTTAAAAGCTCCTTTGCTTCCTGTACCGCTGGTTCAGTTAGGCCATTGTAACGTGGATGATAAGGACTTGAAGTAACATGCGCAACTCCTAGCTTTCTCAGATAATCCTTGAATTCTCCGTTGCTGAACGGTGGACCGCTGTCAGTGCGCAGTTTGGCTGGTAATCCATGTACCGAGAAAACTTCAGAGCACCACGATGTGAGCATGCGCGCAGTTGTCGTGCGCATATCTCGTACCTCGAAAAGAAAGAGTAGAAATCAACGATTAGGGCACACTAGCGTGCACCACAGTAGAAAAAGTCAATTTCCACAATTTGCCATGGAAGAGTTAGGAACTTCATGGAATAAGAGTGGCATCTTTACGTTCCTCGGCTGATATTTCTGGCACGCCTTGCACGCTTTGCAAAACTGTACAATATCCCCTGACATATTGGGTCAGAACATGACAGTTCGTTCTCTAGCTTTCATTTTCTGTGCTCCCGCATGCGCCGTGTGAAGAAGGTTCATTTCCGCTCTCTTAGATAGAGGTACGATTACCTTATTGCGGCAGAATAGCAAGCCGTCCTGCGCATGTATCTCCTCTCGATATGACCAGTACGCACGCACTTGATCAGGAACTTCTTGCTTCGTAAGGGGCCATGTAGTCTCTGCATATTCACGAAGCTCGGTCAGGGTGCTGTCGTCATTAGTTGCTGCAAGTAAGTCGTTCAGGCGCTGCTCCGAACCTGAAACACAGTCAAACACATTTACTTGAAAACGCTCTGTTTCTTCTTCCATGCGTTCTTTGCTGGGAAATCTTGATAGAGCATCAGCAAGGAACAGCTCCTCTCCAGGTTTGTACGTCACGTTTATAGGGCATCGCTGCAATGTTAGACACATGCGCTGCAGCCGTAGCGGACACTGATGCAGAGGTTTGGAAAATATGGAAACTAAAGGTCGGTGATCTCTTTCGACAACTACGCTGTGCTGACCAAACAGATAGCCGTGAAACTTTGTGCAACCATGCAAGATTGCAAGGGTTTCTTTCTCTATTTGTGCAATATTTAACCTGGGTATCTGTGAGCGATTTAGAAGAAAATGCAATGGGGTGGCCATCTTGCATAAGAACGGCGCCCACTCCCAATTGGCTTGCATCCACCGAAAGTATCACTCGTTTCTTGGAGTCGAAATAGCTCAGGATTGGTGCACTTAATAGAGATTTACGCAACTTGTGAAAGCTTTCTCCCTGCTTTTCAGTCCAGACCCACGCGATATCTTTGCGAAGCAAAGTTGGGAGCGGGGAAGTTACGACAGACATGTTTGGTATGAAGCGCTGCACGAAATTCATTGTGCCAAGAAAAACCTTTAGTTCCTTACTGTTCTTGGGTGGGGCCATTACCAGAATTCCTTGAACGCGTTGTGGGTCGAGCTTCAGACCTTCATGGTGAACATGTGGCCCAGGTAGCGAACCTCGGTCTGCAAAAAGGAGCATTTTTTTTCAAATTGAGCCTCAAGTTATGCTCACGACAGCGAGACAATAGCTGTTCTAGGGCTGTGATCTTGCTCTTGTTTAGTCTGCCCCCACAGCAGGATATCATCCATGACAACTGAGACGCACGGCAGTCCTTCTAGCATACAGTGCATCACGGCCTGAAATATCTCTGGCGCAGAAGCGATAGCGAAAGGCATGCGTAAGAAGCGATAGCGGCCGTATGGTGTGCTTATTCTACAAAGCTTCGAACTCGAATCTGCGAGCTTGATTTACCAAAAACCTAAAGACGCGTCAAGCGTTGAAAAAAAACTTAGCCCCGGCAATCCTCGGCGCTACGTCTCCAAGAGTTGGCATGGGGTTATTTTCATGCAGCAGGACTTTATTTAGCGCAGTTGGATCCACACAGATGCGAACTTTGTCTTTCTTCAGAACAGTAACCATGCATCTAGACCACTCAGTTGGCTCAGTTACCTGTTTTATGACTCCTTTGTGTTCCATGCGGTGTAGTTCCCCATTTTGCCTTGTCTTGAAGGGCTACCGGGACTCTCCGTGCCGGAACAACGACACCCACGGCACCGGACTTGAGTTTCATAGTGTATTCCACGCCTTTCAGCTGTCCCAGTCCTGAGAAGACATCTGCGTAGCGTTGTGCTGCTGTGTAAAGCTCTTGAGCCTGAACGTTTTGTATGCGACAGATGAAACCGAGGCGTTCTGCTACTGATCCACTCAAGGTGATGGGTACGTCCTGTTCCACTACAAAAAAGGATTCCTCATGCGTCCGTGAATGGGCGTTCAACGCAGACGGATTCTAGCTTTTGCAGAGGTCTTGTGGCCAAAGAACGCAGTCAATGTCGCATCGCAAGCTTGCTGTGGCTTGTCTGGTAGCTCCCTAACGTCATTTTGCGAAACCACGCAACAATTGGCACCCGCGTCTAATTTGCATGTGAATGCTTTCCCTTCAATGTTAACGACCCAACTCCAGTGGTCTGCTGCTATTGTGCCGACTGTCAAAGTTTCCAAAAAGTAGTCTTCGTTAGCATCAGCGTGCACTTCGCGTGGCTCTTTCTTTCTCCAGTCTTTCCGTCTTCATTGCGGCGCTGTCGACTTGCATGCCTGCGTGAAATGATTTAAGCCACCACACTTTTTGCATGCTTTTCCTATCGCTGGGCAGATCTAACCGCGGTGACTAAGATAACCACACCGTGTGCATGGCCGTGCTCGTGTGGCAACTGCGCAGACGGCTGCATTCTGTGACAGCCCTGCCACTTCACTGATCTGGCGATAGTGATCCTGACCTTGCTCATGAATACGGCAAATTTCGACAGTTTTCTCGTACGACGGGTTTTCTGCAATTAGCCGGTGTTGCAAGTTTTTGTTCTGTATGCCCAAGATTATACGGCTGCGAAGTAAGCGCTCTTATAAATTTCCAAACTCACAATTTTTCGCAAAAATCCTGAGCTCTGTCAGCCACTCATTGAAGGATTCACCTTCTTTCTGGTTTCACGAGCCGAAGCGAAATTCATTGAAAGTTAGGTTAGTCGCAGGTTTGTAGAAATCTTCGAACTTCAGTTGCAGTACATCGATGTCGTTCTTATGCGCCCCCCTCTTCAAACTTGAAAGTATTGTATGCCTTTCTGCCATCTTCTCCCACAATTACGAGTAATGTCGCTGCTTGCACTTCTTTCGGCTGCTTCGTTAACTGAGTAGCGGTGCGAAACAGGTCGAACTCACTTTTCCATGTGGTCCAACCTAACCATGCGTCACCGGATGTATCCAAGGGCTTCGGAGGAGGAAGCAGTGTCGACGGAATCGACATGGCGTACGGGCACCGCTACCACCATGTAAGCAGGCCGGTAGTCGAACAGTGAAAAGCGTTTATTGCTCAGGGAACGGTGATCTTATAGTAGGAGAGATGTGACGCAGAGGTCACGTGTACATCGAGCTTGATGCTTCGCCTCACGACGTCACGCTGGCGCGGCTCTGCTACACAAAGATTCACAAACAAGGTAACCCAGGCCACCCGATCATTTCCGGCGTGAATACTACTACGGAAAACCTTTCACGCTATGTAGACACCCTGATCAACCAAATTCCTCCAACATTTCTGTCATTCGTAAAGGATACCAATAGTTTTCTCCAAGATATATGAAACCTTACCATTCCACATAATTCAATCCTTGTAACTCTCGACGTCGCCTCGCTTTACACTAACATAACGCATGCCGATTGGATTTAAGCAGTCCTTAAAGCGTATGAAGATTGTCGTTTCGCAAAACCTGTAGATAAAGAAACCTTGGGATCGCTGCTGAAGCTTATTCTTGAACTTAATAACTTCGAATTAAATAATAACCATTACGTTCAGGACAATGGTACTTCAATGGGAAATCGAATAGGCCCGAATTATGCTAATATTTTTATGGGTATTTTGGAGAATGATTTCTCATCCAGCACTGACATACAGCCTGTCTTTTATAAGCGATTCATTTATGATATCTTCTTGATTTGGACCGATGGGGAGGAAAACCTTTTGAACTTGATGGATTCGTTTAATAAGTTCCATCCTTCAATCAAAATGTCGCATAATTGTTCGTCGCTTTCGGTAAACTTTCTAGACGTCACTGTGTCGCTATGCCAAGGAAAACTGCTGAATAAACAATACCCCAAACCTACTGATAAAAGCGCGCTTCTACATTTCCAGAGCAGTCATGTACGACATTGCAAGACCACCATTCCTTATAGCCAGGCCCACCGCTTTACACGATTGTGCTCCAACCGCGAAGATTTCAGAGCTAATTGCGAACAACTTAAAACTTCCCTTACGAAACGGCAACATCCATCGGCTTTAATTGATAACGCAATAGGTCGAGCAGATAAATTAGAGCATAAATTCTGAGCGGGAAGTGTTTGCCCGAAAACCAGAATAGCACCAACCTTGTACTAACGCACTCAGCCTCAGCACCAAAGGTACATTCCATATTGAAACGCCACTATAATATCATTGCTCAAAGTGAACATCTCAAGAGTATTTTTCCTGAACCACCTCGGGTGGTATACCGACGGTCTAAGAATCTCCGAGATTTATTAATACGCCATCAAAAGTAAATTAGCACAGAATAACTGGCTGTGCACCTTGCAACAAAGCACGTTGCAAGGTGTGCGTACATATGTATACAAAACAGAAATACATTAGCACGTTTTCAGACTTTACCCTTAACATTCGAGGTTCGTTTAGTTGCGATAGTTCTAACGTTATTTACATGCTTGAATGTACCGTCTGCAAAAAGCAGTACATTGGTTAAACGGAAACTCCATTTCGATTGCGCTTTAATAACCATAGATCATATGCCAATAAGCTTCCTAGCCTACCATTATCAAAACACATTCGCTTACCTGGACATTCGCGAGTATTACCTAATCTATAAGTTTAACACCGTCTCATCTGGTATTAACGAAAGCCCATGCACACTTACGAGCGATCCCACTACGCACCATTAATCATAACCTGGTCTTCCTTGTGATAGGCTGCTTTCTTTCTAATATCGTTCGTGTTACCTCTACGGTTACGTTGGTAATCACCCATTATATTCCACAATTTCGTACCAGACCACGTGTTCACGTACTGGGTTGTGTGTATCGTTTTCAGTGACCGTGGTGTGCTGTTCCGATAGTTTTTTTGGGTGTGTTCTCGCATTAACCTTGACGTGTTTCAAGGGTACTTGAGGGAAGCTAAAGAGCAAAAAATGTATCTTAGATCTGCGTGCCGACTTTCTGTTTGCTTTCTCAAATTGTTTTCAGTATAATGCTGGCATGTGATTACATTACTACGAAAAAAATTAGGTAAAGCGTAGATCTGACGTCATAGCCCCCTGTTTTTGCCTCCACGTGCCATGCAGTCTAATAATACTGCCACATCACTAGTGTGTAATGCCATATCAACTGCGTGTGCAATCTATCTTACTGTGTGTAACCCGACTTCACTGCCACGAGTACCAAATGTGCGCGCATGAACCTATGTCGACTGTGTGTGACCGCTATTTTATTTTGTCATTCTTGCTATCGATAAGTTGCACGAAAATATCTCATTTAAGCGTGTTTATAAGGAAACCTACTACGATGTACTTCTTACTTTGACAAAGTCTGGTCCACCAGACGAAAGACGTTAGTGAAAATATACAGTGCCAAACCAACGAAAGTCGTATTTTCTTTCTTGTTCCTTATTGTACCGGGGTCCGCGTGATGCATTTCCCACTACTCTCTCTCTCTCTCTCTCTATATATATATATATATATATATATATATATATATATATATATATATATATATTGTCACGTGGTCGTGACGTCGACGAAGGCAGATGTCGGTAGGTCCAAAATGAAACTGTTTATTAGGCCGAACTTGTGGCCGGTAAACAGAAAGTCAGATTACAGGAATACACACTGCACTGATAGCGGCGAACAGAGCGTCGGCCGTCGATAAACTGACAAGCGGTGACGCGCGTCGGCATTTATACGCGTGTCGTCGAATATTCCAGTCTTATCGCTGGTTGTCGCGAAAGCTCTGGAATAAGCTCGCGTGTTCGCGTCTTGCGCGCAATCTTAACACAACGATCTACAATAAACGCGAAGCTTCTAGAAAAATGAGGCGCGGTTTGCGCTGGGCATTGCTTACAGTCTTTGTGGGCGAAAACCGAATACAGCACAAGTATAATACAAAACGCGCGTGACAATGCCCCCCTCTGAAAAAAGCATCGTCCCGATGCTTAAAACAGGACACGGGGGGGGGGGGGGGGGGCAATTCATGCAACAATAAATAACAACAATAAGCACAAGCACGAAAGTACAATAATAAAGCAAAAATTACAGTCTTCAGGTTCACTAACGCGCGTAATACGGCTTGAGGCGCACGACATGGACGACTTCAGGTCGCCCTCGGCGCCGCTGAGAGTTCCGTAATGCCGTCAGGGATAACCTCATAGTCGAGTGCGCCGAGACGTCGAAGTACCCTGTAGGGTCCGAAGTATCGTCGAAGAAGCTTCTCGCTAAGTCCCCGTCGGCGAACTGGCCTCCAGACCCATACACGGTCACCGGGTCGGTATTCCATGTGGCTTCTTCGAAGGTTGTAGCGACGGCTGTCGGTCTTTTTCTGGCTCTGGATGCGCATACGGGCGAGTTGTCTGGCTTCTTCGGCGCGCTGAAGGTACACGGTGACGTCGACGTTTTCCTCGTCGCAGACATTGGGCAACATGGCGTCGAGCGTCGTTGCCGGGGTCCTTCCGTAGACCAATCCATACGGCGTCATCTGCGTCGTTTCTTGTACCGCCGTGTTGTATGCAAAGGTTACATACGGAAGGATGGCATCCCACGTCTTGTGCTCGACGTCGACGTACATGGCCAGCATATCGGCGATGGTCTTATTTAGACGCTCGGTGAGGCCATTGGTCTGCGGGTGGTAGGCGGTGGTCCGGCGGTGACTTGTTTGGCTGTACCTCAGGATCGCCTGCGTTAGGTCCGCTGTAAAGGCCGTACCTCTGTCGGTAATGAGGACCTCTGGGGCGCCATGACGCAGTACGATGTTCTCGACGAAGAACTTTGCTACCTCGGCTGCACTGCCCTTGGGCAGCGCCCTTGTCTCGGCGTAGCGGGTGAGGTAGTCCGTTGCTACGACGATCCATTTGTTTCCGGAATTCGACGTCGGGAACGGCCCCAGTAAGTCCATGCCGATTTGCTGGAACGGTCGGCGAGGTGGCACGATGGGTTGCAGAAGTCCGGCTGGCCTAGTGGGTGGTGTCTTTCGTCGTTGACAATCTCGGCAGGTCTTCACGTAGTGGGTGACGTCGGCAGTGAGGCGAGGCCAGTAGTACTTTTCTTGTATCCTCGCGAGCGTACGGGAAACTCCAAGATGTCCAGCCGTCGGGTCGTCATGCAGAGCGTCCAGAACTTCGGGACGTAACTTTGAAGGTACTACGAGGAGGGAGTCGGCCCGAAGTGGCGAGAAGTTTTTCTTTAGGAGAATGCCGTTGCGCAAGAAAAACGACTCCAGTCCTCGTCTGAATACCTTTGGAGCCTTGGTGGCTTTGCCCTCGAGGTATTCTATAAGGCCCTTGAGTTCCGGATCGGCTCGTTGTCGTTCAGCGAAGTCATCGGCGCTTATGGTTCCCAAGAAGCAGTCATCATTAAGGTCGTCTTGTGGCGGCGGGTCGACGGGGGGCGCGAGACAAGCAGTCGGCGTCAGAATGCTTTCGTCCGGACTTGTAAACGACGGTAACGTCGAATTCTTGAAGTCTGAGACTCCATCTTGCGAGACGACCTGAAGGGTCTTTCAAGTTAGCTAGCCAACACAAGGCGTGGTGGTCGCTCACAACTTTGAAGGGCCTGCCGTAGAGGTAGGGGCGAAACTTCGACGTAGCCCAGATGATGGCGAGGCACTCTTTTTCTGTTGTTGAATAGTTGGCCTCTGCCTTGGATAGCTACCGGCTAGCATAACTGATAACCCTTTCCAGTCCGTCCGTCTTCTGCACAAGGACGGCGCCGAGTCCCACGCTGCTTGCATCGGTGTGCACTTCTGTTTCGCCGTGTTCGTCGAAATGCGCAAGTAACGGAGGCGTTTGCAGGCGTCGTTTTAGTTCTTGAAATGCCTCCTCTTGCGGTGTTTCCCACTTGAACTCGACGTCGGTTCTGGTAAGGTTAGTGAGTGGCTCGGCGATGCGGGCAAAATTTTTGACGAACCGCCTGTAATAGGCGCACAGGCCGAGAAATCGACGGACGGCCTTCTTGTCGGCGGGTGGCGGGAATGTAGCGATGGCGGCTGTCTTTTAAGGATCGGGGCGTACTCCGGACTTGCTGATCACGTGACCCAAGAACAAGAGCTCCTCGTATGCGAAGCGGCACTTTTCAGGCTTCAAGGTGAGGCCGGAGGTCTTGATTGCTTGAAGTACTGCGTCAAGTCGCCGGAGGTGTTCGCCAAAGTTTGAAGCAAACACAATGACGTCGTCCAGGTACACCAGGCAAGTCTGCCACTTCAATCCTGCCAGTACTGTGTCCATAACCCGTTGGAAAGTCGCAGGCGCCGAGCAAAGACCAAAGGGCATGACCTTGAACTCGAAGAGGCCGTCTGGTGTTATAAACGCGGTCTTTTCTCGGTCTCTCTCGTCGACTTCAATTTGCCAATAACCGGTCTTGAGGTCCATCGACGAAAAGTACCTCGCGTTGTGGAGCCGATCGAGGGTGTCGTCTATCCGTGGGAGAGGGTACACGTCCTTCTTCGTTATTTTGTTCAGGCGGCGATAATCGACGCAGAAGCGTAGGGTTCCGTCCTTTTTCTTCACTAACACCACGGGTGACGCCCACGGACTCTTTGAAGGCTGGATGATGTCGTCGCGTAGCATTTCGTCGACTTGTTTCTTTATTGCCTCGCGTTCCCTCGTTGAAACTCTGTACGGGCTCTGACGTAGTGGCCTGGAACTTTCCTCTGTTATGATGCGGTGTTGTGCGACTGGTGTCTGTCGAACTCTGGACGACGACGAAAAGCAATCCTTGTATTGCAGGAGCAGGGTTTTGAGCTGTTCTTGTTTATGCGTCGGAAGGCTCGGATTGACGTCGAAAGTTAGTTGATGAGCTTGGTTCGTCGGAGTATGTTCGGTAAACTCGGCGAGGGCGAGGGCGTCGCTGGTTTCCACAATGTCTTCGACGTAGGCGACGGTCGTGCCTTTGCTCACGTGCTTGTATTCGTTGCTGAAGTTCGTAAGCATCACTGTTGCTTTCCCTTCACGCAACTTCGCGATGCCTCGTGCGACGCAAATCTGACGGTTTACAAGCAGGTGCTGATCACCCTCGATGACGCCTTCGAAGTCTGCGGGTTTTTCGGTGCCGACGGAAATGATGACGCTGGAGAGAGGCGGAACGGTGACGTGCTCTTCTATCACGTTCAGTGCATGGCTCCCTGGCGTCGTCTGGGTAGGCAGCGCTTTTTCTCGGGGTTAGTGTAATCGACTCAGACCTTAGGTCGATGACGGCGCCGTGTTTACTTAGGAAGTCCATCCCAAGTATTACGTCCCTGGAGCAGTGTTGTAGAATTAGAAAGCTGGCTGGATAGGTCCGGTTATTGATGGTGATTCTTGCTGTGCAAACACCGGCTGGCGTTATTAGATGACCCCCAGCGGTACGGATTTCAGGGCCTTGCCAAGCAGTCTTCACTTTCTTCAACTTCGTCGCAAAAGGCCCACTGACGACGGAATAGTCGGCTCCAGTGTCGACGAGAGCGGTGACGTTGTGACCGTCGAATATTACGTCGAGGTCGCTGGTTCGTCGTCGTCCGTTGCGGTTGGGTCGCGGCGTCGGATCACGGCTACGTCGATTTGTTGCGCTCCTTCCTTGTTGTGTCGTCACGTCTTCGTCGGTCCGCGACGTTTCGTCGGCAGGGCTTCTACTGCTTCGTGTCGTATTCTCCTGGTTTCCTCGCGTTGTCGTCGTCGGCGGCCGCGGAGGATCTTCGGCATTTCGTCGTACAGCAACCGCACCTCCATCGGTTGCTGCCTTCAGTTTCCCGGATACGGGCTAGGCGACCGGCCCTGGTTTGGGCCATTGTACTGCCGGCGGTGCGGTGACATGTAGCGGCCGGGCGACGGCGATCGGGAAGGTCGTCGTTCTTGCCACTGTGTTCCCAGTGAGGTAGTCGTCGATGTCGCGAGGCCGTTCGCCTGGCTGCGGACGCGGCGCGTTGACGGCGAATCCGCGTAGCCCCATCTGTCGGTACTGGCATCGGCGGTACGTGTGGCCGGCTTCTCCGCAATGGTAGCAGAGTGGACGGTGGTCGGGGGCTCGCCAGATGTCGGTCTTCCTCGGCGTGTACCGCAGGCCGGCGGGCGGGCGAGATGGCGGCGGTGGTGGTGGCGGCGGCGTCTGGCGACGGTAGTGCTGCTGTGCGGCGTCCTGACGGGGGGCGTTGAGAGGGTGCGTAGCGTCGGGCTGCAGCAGCGTAACTCAAGGCCTGCGGCTGGGGCTGTGTTTGTTCGGGAATTCCCAACGCTTGCTGGACTTCGTCACGAACAATGTCGGCGATCGAGTCCACTTGAGGCTGGGGCGAGGGTAATAGCTTGCGCAGTTCCTCTCGAACGATCGCTCGGATCGTTTCTCGTAGGTCGTCGGCTTTCAGCGCTTGAACATCCGCGTAGCTCGACGTAGGCAGGCGGCGGTTGTATTGCCTGTTGCGGAGTTCTAGCGCTTTCTCGATGGTTGTGGCCTCCGAAACGAATTCCGAGACCGTCTTCGGGGGGTTGCGCACAAGTCCGGCAAAAAGTTCTTCCTTTACTCCTCTCATGAGGAACCGAAGCTTTTTTTCCTCGGGCATGTCAGCGTCGGCGTGCCGGAAAAGCCGCGTCATCTCCTCCGTAAAGATGGTGACGCTCTCATTCGGGAGCTGCACTCGTGTGTCCAGTAAGGCGGCGGCCCTTTCCTTTCGGACGACGCTCGCGAACGTCTCCAAGAAAGTGCCGCGAAAGAGGTCCCATGTTCGAAGCGTGGACTCCCGGTTCTCGAACCACGTCCTCGCGGCGTCCTCGAGGTAGAAGTAGGCGCGTCGCAGTTTTTCGTCCGAGTCCCAGTTGCTCATAGTCGCGACGCGTTCGTACGTTTCTAGCCAGGTCTCAGGGTCCTCACTTGGCGATCCATGGAAAGTCGGCGGCTCTCTCGGTGGCTGGATCACGATCGTTGCTGGGGACACAGCGGCTGTCATTGTCCCTGTCGTCTTCGTCACTGTGGCTTTTGACTTGTCCAGTAGGAGTCCGTGCTGCGGGGGGAAGTCCTTTCAGCCTGCGGCTGGCTCGACTGTCACTGATGGTGTCGGTGTCTTCTTCGCGACGTGGGCTGGGTTCACGGCTTGAGGGGGGGCGTTCGGTGCATGGGCCGTGAAGCACCTCCACCAGATGTCACGTGGTCGTGACGTCGAACGAAGGCAGATGTCGGTAGGTCCAAAATGAAACTGTTTATTAGGCCGAACTTGTGGCCGGTAAACAGAAAGTCAGATTACAGGAATACACACTGCACTGATAGCGGCGAACAGAGCGTCGGCCGTCGATAAACTGACAAGCGGTGACGCGCGTCGGCATTTATACGCGTGTCGTCGAATATTCCAGTCTTATCGCTGGTTGTCGCGAAAGCTCTGGAACAAGCTCGCGTGTTCGCGTCTTGCGCGCAATCTTAACACAACGATCTACAATAAACGCGAAGCTTCTAGAAAAAATGAGGCGCGGTTTGCGCTGGGCATTGCTCACAGTCTTTGTGGGCGAAAACCGAATACAGCACAAGTATAATACAAAACGCGCGTTACAATATATATATAATGAAGGGATAACACAGGACCCGGAAGTAACAGTTCAAAAAAAATATATCTCAATCACGTAGGAAAAAATTGTTCTCGGAAGGACTGACGTTTCGGCCGCGGGACCGGCCTTCGTCGGAGCGATGCACACATGCGACATCAACGCAATATAAGACGAACAATGACTTAGCGTAGCACTATTATTGGCTGACAAGCGATTGTTAAAAGCACGTGGTGAACAGTACGCGTGATAGGACAAGAAAACGGGAATGTACGCATGCGTATTTGCGGGCGAAAACGGAGTGCAAAGATAAAGCGACAGTACATATGCGTCACCAAAACGAAAATACGTGATAGGTTCAACTGAGCACAGATTATTGATCAACATAAGCGCGTGCGCAACATCTCGTCATGATCCGAGAGAAAATGAAATGAAATAGGGAACTAATCTATCTGCGTAAAAATGTAGCGGTAATAATAGCGGGGGAAGTCAAGAGGAACTAAATGGGTAGAAAGGAAAGTTTGCCAGCACTTTCATTCATACCACAAGTGACGGCCTTAAATTTATAGATTAAATACGATTCTCGAAGCTCTCTTTCGTGGTGGGAACGGAAACCAGATTGAAGGATTGTAGCTGTAATATTATCAAATGAGTGGCCCAGAATGCGCACGTGTTTTGATAGCGGAAGGGTCGGACGAAGGCCGGTCCCGCGGCCGAAACGTCAGTCCTTCCGAGAACAATTTTTTCCTACGTGCTTGAGATATATTTTTTTGAACTATATATATATATATATATATATATATATATATATATATATATATATATATATATATATATATATATATAGGGAGAGAGAGAGGGAGGGTTGGAGAGTGAGGAGGACACAGAGAGACATTTTCATATTTGCTTCTCCAAGATTTTAAGTAGTTGCTTAGTTTCATGATGACGCCCTTCAAGTGAAAAGTCTGTTAAACCCTGTGATATACTGAAATGCATAGTTTTCATTAGAATTTCAGCAGTGACCAAAAAAAAGAGCGAAATGCAAAATGTCCCGTGTAGTATAGGGTGCTAACTGATGCTACTTAGACGACGCGATGCATGAATTGCGAATGAGCCCCTGATATAATTCTTCGGTTTCAGATTTGTATAGACATCCAGTCACCCGCTCGATGTGATATTCAGTTTTGACGCAAGATCTATCAACACCACTTAATCAAAAACATTACGCTGAGTCACGAGACCACGTACCTCACACAGACAGCGGTGGCTCTATGGAATACAGATTAAATATACCGGATGTTTAAAAAAAATGCGTACTAAATCCTCAGAAATCAAGGAAATGCGATGTATGTCTGACGCCTTCACGATAACTTTTGTAGCCGCAGACATTCTACGAAGTATTAATTACCTTTTTTAGTTAGTGAAGTTAGGTAGTTATGCCCATAGGCAGGATTGATGTCCCTCATGCGAAGAACCCCTTGCAGCTTTGAGATTGTGAAAAAGCGGTCTCTTGTAATAATTGCGAAGTAATGAAATTGACCCTACTTCAGCGGCGAAAACGAAACCGGCACTCGGAAGAGCGCAACTGCCATATTCTTCTGAGACGTCCAGAATGAGTGGGCGTCATTACATCTAAAGAAAAAAATTGTAGTGCAATACCCCACACGGACAGACAAAGAGCAATGGACTAGCGCTGTTCTTTGTATGTCCGAATGTTGTTTTTCGCTAGAATTTTTCTTCTTAAGTCATGAACCTACGATAATCATATCGTAGGTTTGGGCACGTAAATACCCAAAAATTATTTTAGTATTAGTGTTGCAAAATGCCGAGCTAACTGAGCTCGAAATAACTGAGCAGTAGAAGTGGAACTGTTCTAGGTAGGTCATACATATAAAGGAGAAGACAGTCTTCATGCTTCCGCGAACAAACCACTGTTGGAGGCACGATCATCGTAAGAAGGAAGCAATATTGGCAAAACCGGAAGGCTATGGTCTCCTTAGTAGCGTTGTCGATGTGGATTCGCCTCTCGGACAGGGAAAAAAATAGCGTGTGTTCAAAGGGGTGATTGCTGAAATGTTAACTCGCCGGCGAAACAAAAGACATTATAGCAACTTCGACGTCAGAGTGGTCAGTTAAGACGTGAACCAAAAAGCGCCCCCCCCCCCCCCCGCCCTACCTTATAAGCTATATACCCTGCTGGTCGTCACACCTTGGCTGCCCAACTTGCTAGCGGCATTTTGTTCCAACAAATATAGCGCACTGCTGGGACAAATCATGCGTCAACACGCTTCGAGATATTGACCGCAAAGACGACGAAATTATTTTCTCTGCCTTCTTTAATGCTCAATCACCTCCACTTCTGTCGATATACGCTTCCCGTCCTGGCAAATGGGGAACCTACGTGTCACGAGTGGTCATCCGACGTTGTCAGCGCAATGTCATCGACGGGGAATGACAAGCTTGTAGGTTGCTGGACGTTCACTACGCAAGCAGACACAGTAACTTGGTCAGAGTCTGAAAAAAAAAGCGAGACGTTTGTACCAACAGCAAAGTCACAGCGAAAACTGGAATAGCGGCCTTTCTAGAGCCCGTTCTACACCCTTTTGGGGCAACTAATACAGGTACACATAAAACGTACCCACTACGCCATAAATCATCATAATTTTATGACGCACGGAAGCACACACTATGCCATTTTTCGTCATTCTGCGGAGTAGCGTGGTACACGCTACACATCTGTAAGCCATTGTATGCACTTCGCTTGTGCTTAGGCTGATGACGATGAGGAATTGGGGCTGAAGCTTTTGTAATGGTTTGGCAGCATTCAACGACCCACTCGTTTCGCAATTCGTGTTGTGTGACGCCTAGTGGTTATGCTAATTACTCTTTTACGACGCTATATTACATATGTTAACACGATTCCTTCCCGATATTACGCCTGCATAGGGTATTTTTGTGGAGGAGTTTCATGCACCATTGTGGCTCTATAGTATAGTACCACATTGCCGCGCACAGGGCCCGGGTTCGAATTTAATCAGATGCTAGAATTTTTTCTTATTTCATTTTTTCTTATTTCGCGCAACAGCGGTTACGGAGGCCGGCAGCGGAAGCGGTGGCGGCGGACAACTACGGCGCCTAAATCGGCTGTTGTTTTGATCTCATAACAGCTTTCACTGTAAAAAAAGTAAAGTAGCACACATATAGGTAAAATCGAGCAGTGGTTACGACGCAACACCAATTAACAATAGATAGCAAAAACATTATTTTGTATTCCGTGATGGACAAAATAATTAAAACAGCAGCGCGCAAATTGAAATTATCCAAAAGTTCAAAAGCATCAAGTTAACAAAGGCTCACCACAACGAAAGTTCAAAAATAAACAAAAGCTGGCATATATGATGACCGGGCAACGTTGATAAGTCACAAGAGCCCAAAATTCGAGCAGTCCCGCAGAGCGCTGGTGAGTCTAGCGTTGAACAGCGCTGTTTTTCCCGAGAGTCTAGTTCTGCAGGCAACTCCCGCGACGGAGCTGATATGTGCTGCCTCAGCGTAGCCGGCATCGGCCTCCAGGGTTACCAAGAAAATAGACACCCGCAGAAGACATCAACGTACCCAATTGTCTTCCCTTTGTGCACCATTTCAATGAAGGCCCCCCTGGGTGCTACCATAACACCTTTCACAGTGTTGTAAATACGCGCGACCCCTCAAAAATACGCTGCCTGGACTGAAATTGCTGCTTCTACTAGGCTATGTGTTCGGGCACTACTGGGCGAAGAAGCTGCTTCTACGTTCATGTTCTATGTCAACATTGACTAGACTAGACCACTCAGCAGAACGATATCCGGCCGTTAAATAAGTTTTTGATCTCACCCACATTTTCTACCAGGGGAAGTAGATCCTTCGATATGTGTCCAATGACGCGCACTTCATAGCCTACTAACTCCGTCCTAAAATATATTTTCGGACCCCTTTTAATCAGAGGCGAGAGTGATGGCTGAGTTCTTCATGTCTTCATCGCCTAAGGAGAAGGCGTATGCCTTCCGCACCTGCAATTCCCTGATGGGAATGGTGCAATGTGTTCGTTCCGAGCCCACGCGGCACACGGAATGTCATCGTTTTAGGTAAGAAGACGGTCGTCTTTGTCCAAAGCGACTCACCGCGGCCCGTACAGGTTCAAGAGAACGAAATGTCAGCGGCAAGCGATGACCTACCCCCATTTGGGGCATTTGCCAGCAGATATAATCATTTTGTGATCAACACCTCCCCACCGCAACGTTTGTTCGGAAGACCGTATCTCTAGCTCCCGAGTGTCCGGCTAGTCGATGACAGTTAGTCCTTTGAAGTACCACAACTCAGCGGGGGAGAACAGAGCCCAATAATCAGCGTGTCGCTGTGTCGCTAAGTGACTACGCATCTGTTTTGCAGGGTATTTGTGACGGTGCGATGCGCTGCGAAGCCAGATAGAGGGCCGTCAGGGGTTGGCAATGTTCCTACCGAAGTGTCTTTCCGACTACGAAAGGAATTCCAGAAAAAATCCCGGACGATTTCCGGCACAGCGAGCTTTTTGGTATACATGACAGTACGAAAAACTATCGGGGAGGGGGGGCTGCAGCCCCATAAGCCCCCCCCCCCCGGCTACGCCTCTGATAGATAGATAGATAGATAGATAGATAGATAGCTGGATAGATAGATAGATAGATAGATAGATAGATAGATAGATAGATAGATAGATAGATAGATAGATAGATAGATAGATAGATACGTTAAAAGTGGCCGACGTTTGCTAAGAAATGCTTCGCCTGTAAAGACTGGAAGTGTGAGGCTTGCAGGCCGGCTGGTGTGAAGACCAATGGGCCGGCTGTAGATTTGTTGGAAGATACCGACATTGAACTCATGATAGTGGATATAAACAAGAAGCTATGTTCTGTCGTTCCTTTGACCGAGAAGATAGGGGAAGTCGAAAGGCTCGTACTTCGTGATAAATTTGATAACATTCAGGAGCGCCTAGGCAAGCATGATAATGAGATTAAATGCCTTCACGGGCGAGTTGACAAAATTGAGAAGGCTTGCAATGCGAAAAGTCTTACCCAGCTACAGCTTGACGTTGACGAGCTCGAGTGGCGTAGCAGGCAGCTAAATATTGAGGAGCCCGGAATACCGGTGGAAAAACGGGAGGATTTTCTTGCTAAAGTCAATGATATTGCTACAAAGTTGGGTGTCACTAAACTTGCTCATGCAGATATTTCTGTCCTTCACAGTATAGCACCGAAGCCAGGAAAGGCGCGGGGCATGATAGTTCGTTTTGTGCACCAGGTCGTACGTCTCACTTGGAGGCTATAGAGCAGGAAAGCACTCTGGCACTCAGTGAGAGCCTTTATATAACGGAGATGATGACAAGGCATGCAAGGCCTCTCCTTGTGACAACAAGAGCATGAGCCACAATGGTTCGGTATGCTTACGCGTGGCACTCAAACGGGAATATTTTGGGGCGAAGATAGGTCGGCGAATCTGCTACAGTTATCAGGTGCGAGGACGATTTATCTGCCCTGAGCGACAGATTTTTCTTTTTTCTCAGCCTGCGTGTTTCCGTAACGTACTATGGTACTTGAAATGGATTCCTTACGAGGTGTTACGCTATCTGAATTAGTCCGAGAATTTTATAACCATCGTTGATTTCTTCGTTGCTGTCATTTAAATGTGCAGTCCACATGAAACAAGCTAGCGGAACCTTGAATGTCTTCAAAAGGATGTAGTGCTGCTACGGTATTATAAAGTTTACAGAAACTTTGCAGTCAAATGACTTGGATGTTTTTCAAGTTCCCAACATGAAAACGTTCTTCGCGCGTAGGTTCACCCGACGAGGTGGAAGCGCCTGTTTATTAGTGAAAATTTCCTTTTAAGCTGTTCTACTCGAGCATTTTTCTTGTGTAACTACTGATTACGAAGCAGCGCATGTTCTTTTATTGCGATAGCAATTATATGGACACTCTCGGCTGATTTCCGCCGTCATGTCCCGTATATGTATATGTCTATATGTATATGTATATGTTGTAGAGGTGTGTTAGGCTTGTGTATCTTTGGTACACCGTATATTGCTGGGGCAGACCCGTTGTGGCACAAGAGGTGAAAATAAAGCTTCTTCTTTTCGGGAGAGACAAACTTGAAAACCTTAGTAAGCAGCTTTTGAAGCTCGGACTGTACCTTCTTGGTCGGGTCCCGGTTCACCTTGGCGTAGGTGGGCGTATCTTGAAGCAGAGCTGACATTTTTTCCTTGCAGTCGTCCTTGTCCAGTACAACCATAGTGTTGTCTTTATCGGCAGGCAGGATATCAATATTCTCGTTTCGTTGAAGAAGTTTTATTTTCATAATTTTCGAAAAGAAGAAGCTTTATTTTCACCTCTTGTACCACAACGGGTCTGCCCCAGCAATATACGGTATACCAAAGATACACAAGCCTAACGCACCCCTACGGCCAATTGTTGACTTCACGCGATCTCCGCTTCAGAAGTTGGCAAACTATCTGCATCAGGTGCTACGACCACTCGTCGGACACACTTCCTCTTATGTCAAAGATTGGGCACAATTTGTTGACATTTTGAAATAAATTTCCCTGGATAAAGAAGACCGGTTGGTTTCCTTCGACGTGAAATCGATGTTCACGTCAGTATCTGTAGATTTTGCCGTGGAATGTTGCAGACAAGTGCTCCAGAAAGATGCTTCCCCACCTTCAAGAACTCCGTTCGAGGCTGAAGATATCTATCATCTTCTGCATTTCTGTCTCAGTAACACTTACTTCGTGTTTAATGGGAACTATTACAGACAAGTTTTTGGTACAGCCATGGGCGCTTCCAGTTTCTGTGACATGTGCAAACCTGGCCTTGGAGTTCATCGAGAGCAAAGCTTTGGCTGCCTTCGAGCACCCTCCGAAGGCTTTTCTTCAGTACGTAGACGACTGCTTCTGCGTAATCCACAACTCAGAAGTGCAGCCGTTTCTGGACCACCTGAACTCCATTGAATCGGTCTATCGAATTCACCGTAGAAGAAGAAAGTAACGGACGAATTGCCTTCCTCGACGTCCATGTTCAGCGCTCTTCTATTGGTTGTTCTACAACGGTATGCAGAAAGCCTACACATTCGGGCAGGTACCTCAGCTTTGCATCGGCGCATCCCATTGGTCACAAACGCTCTGTGGCAGCTTCTAGAGTTCAAGCGCGCGCTTCGTCTTTGCTCAGACGATTCAGAGCAAAAGGCGGGAATGCGCTAAAGTTAAGCATGACCTCACAGACAACAGCTACCCTCGCCAGTTACTACGTCAACAGGAACTCCGCGCCAGAGAACCAACCGCAAGAAAAGTGCACCCATTCCATATGCTCCCGGCGCGAGTGAAACCCTCGCAAGAATTTTCAAGAGCTATGACGTGCAAGTGGCCTTCGCTCAAGTTAAGAAACCAGCTAGTCCGCGTTAAGGACACCTTGGAACGTGAACGCTACCCTGGAGGGGTATATAAGATACCTTGTCAAGACTTCCGTGCGTCATACATAGGCGAAACAGGCAACTTCAAACGGCGTATCAAGCAGCACCAAAATGACGTAGCTAAGTGACATGCCGCCCCCCAACGCACTAGCTGAACATCATCTTAATACAGGCCACAACATCGATTGGTATTCAGTGACTGTCATCGACACGGAAAAATCACTGTCACCCCGCCTTCTTTTAGAATCTTTATTAATCCAGTCGACGCCCCACACACTTAACCGGACACGTGAAATCTACCTGATACTTACACCAGATCTTTGCGCCATCTTCTACGTATATAAAGGCACGGCCCAATTTATTCGCATGTATGTGAACAAGAGACCCGTAGGGGTCTCGAAACGTCATAAAATTATTTTTAGCAACTTTGGCGAGTGAACGTTTATTCGCAAGAAATGTATGCCCCTCGCCAGACGGTGTTCCGTCGAACCCTGGACTATATTGTTTATTTAAGTTATTTATGCGTACGCGTAATCACGCAGACCTGGTTACATTTAAGCGGTTTAGAAATGCCCTAGATAACTTTTCTTCATCTTTTAAACAAACAGATGTGTTATGGAACAAACTGGATTCACTTATTATAGGGAACAAGGGGAAACAAATTGTGACGGAAATTTCACATGGTGGGGAAGCTATCAGTGGCGATGGCATGGTAAATGTATTTAACGACTATTTTGTGTACCGGGACATTGACAAAGGACCATGTGCATCTTACACAAGACTAGATCCTGATAATGTAAAGACACTCTTTTTGAAAGGAACGGTACATGAAGTTGGCGCGGTATTCCTGTGCCTTACAAACAGTCGCAGTTGTGATGCGGATGGCCCTGCAAGTAAGGCCTGTCAAATACGTAATAGATAAAATTGCTTCAATGCTGACATATATATTTGTGTACTTCAAAGGGCATTTTCCGATCCAAAATGCAAGTTGGTCGTGTAGTGGCGTTACACAAGAAAGGAGATAAAAAACACGTTTCTAATTATTGATCAGTGTCAATATTGCCGATATTTTCCAAAGGTCTCGAGAAAATAATTTATAATCGAATATATCCCTTTTGAACAATTACGTCATAAGGAAATGTCAGTATGAATTTTTAAAACATCACTCTACAGAACTTGCTCCTCTCGACCAGAAGTAGCACATAGTGGAGAAATTTGAAGAAAAACAATTTGTCCCCGGAATTTTTGTCGATTTTCACGCAAGCCTCTGACTACATAAATCATGAAATTTTGTTTGATAAACTAGATAACTATGTCATTCGTGGGCTTCCCCTAAGGCTACTAAGAAGCTACCTTACAGAAAGAAGTCAATTTGTCTCCATGAAGGAGACGGTATCAAACAGAAAGAAAACATTCTCAGGAGAGCCGAAGGGCAGCATTCTCGGACCTTAGATTTTTTATTTGTACATAAATGATATAGTCTAGACTTCTTCAGATGCGAAATTTGTAATTTACGCTGACGATACCATCATATTCATGTCGTCTCCATGAGATGACTATCTCTTTCACAAAGCTAACGTCGTGTTAGAGGAATTAATAGCATGGGCAGCAAATAACAATTTAAAAACTAAATACAAAAAATACGAAGGCCGCGGTTTTTCATTCCAATGGGTGGCAGGTTTCTGCAAAAGACAACTTTGTTGATAGCGGCTCACAGATAGAGCTGATTGATTCGATTAAGCTACTTGGTGTGCATTTCTCAAAATCGCTGCAGCGGGATGATCACGTAAATGCAGTATTACAAAAGTTAGGTGCGATAACGCGTATCGGGAATCGAAACCGCTATCTAATCCCGAAACCAGTGCAATTGTTTACTTATAATGCCATTTTCGCTTTGTATCTTAACTACTGGCATTTGGTTTGGGGGACTACTACAGAATCGAACATCTTGCGGCTATTACTTTTGCAAAAAGGATTTTTGAGAATAATTGCAAATGTACCCACTGTGCAGTTTTCTTGAGAGCTAGTTAGAAAGTTCAAAATAATTAAAGCGCAAGATATATACGTGTACCGATTGCTGCGTGAATATCGAATACATTGCGAATCACCAGGATTCTCTTTTCGTGGGATTAGTAAAGTTGCATCCGAAAGGAGCGTCATAAAGGTAAAATTTAGCGCAAAGTGAGACAAGGACGAGAAGGGAGGACACAACACGTGCGCTAAAGTTAGCGCCAACTCCCTTGTGTACTCCCTTCTCGTCCTTGTGTCACTTTGCTCTAAATTTTGGCTAATCTCTGACCAACAAGCCCGAATTTCTCCCCTTGTGAAGCATCATATTGTGACAATGTGACGCGTTTATTTACAGTATGGAGAATGATTTCGAGAGGTACAGCTGAGAGCGAAAAACAGTTGACCGAGCTGCTCGCCAGCCAGTGCCGCCTCGCTGTCGTCCTCTTCATCCGCCCACCGATGGCATGTTTCACTTCCCCGTTCGTAGACGATGCCCACTGGGCGGGTCAGAAGGAGAGAGAGAGAGAGAAAAAACTTTCATTTTCAAAACCCAAGTCCGGGTCTGAGGTCTAGGGTGAGGTTTCACTGACCTCCCCTAAGATCGTTCCTATGTGGTTAAGGAGATTTGCCCACGAGTGGGTTGTTTCGCCCAGGTTCGCAACCCAGGCTTCCCATGTAAGTATGTTAGAACGGAGTGAATGGCGTTGTGGCGTATTGGCTCTGGGGCAGTGCCAGTATGTGTGGGATAGAGTCGGTATGGAACCGCACACTTGGCAATGAGGTGTATTCGGGGCTTGTTGTATTTTGTGTAGTGTAAAGTCATTCGGTAGAGAATGTGTTTGTGCTTGCCTCAAGAGCGCAGTTTCTTTTCGCGAAAAAATATCGGGTGGTCTAGCAAGCTCTCTTCGGGCTATTCGGAGGGACTTCAGGCGGGCCCTTCGTTCCTTGTGGCGTTCAGCGCGGTCCACCGTCGGCAAATAAACCTCAGGCCGACCCTGGGAAATATGTGAACACCAGGGTATTGAGGCCTCAGCGTGGGTCTGGGAGTTGCCCAAGGAAGAAGAGTGACCTGGAGTCCACTCCAGGTGGACTAGTACAACGGGATTACGATTAGAAGTGAGTTCAGCCACTATGTTTCGAGGGAGCTGGTTTTTGGAGGAAGGCCCGGCTGCCTGTGAGTCTGTCCTGACCGTGATTTCGGGAGACGCGTGCTCATGCTGCGTGATTGCTTGCGTTATGGCCAGTATTTCTGCTATTGCCACGGAAGGAACGTCATGATGGTGTTTTACGATCGTGCGACCACGTGGGTCCACGGTTGCTGTGACTGATTTGCCAGCTCTAAAGCTGGCATCGGCGTAGCATGAAGTCGGACCACGTTTGCGGACTGGTGTCCACAACCACACAAGGTCACCTTTTCTGAAACAAACGGAGTGATGGCGAGTGTCGTAACGAGTCTTGGAGCGCTGTTGAGAGGCCATGGTTCGGAGGCGTGCGATGCGACGGGCTTCTTCAGCGCGGCATAGTGACTCTGCAACCGATGTTTCCACGTCCAACGTAAAAGGCAGAATAGTGTCGAGACAGCTGCGAGGGGAGCGAGCGTTGAGTAGAAAAAAGGGAGAGTATCCTGTCGTCTCCTGCTTCGTGGTGTTTGTGCGTATGTGATGTAGGGGAGTACTTCGTCCCAGTTTTAAATGCGAAGGCATTTCTTAGTCGGGGCATGTCAGGCGTCCGTCGGTGTCCGCATCTCTCCGCTCTCACTCCCTCTCCTATAGCAACAGCTGCGGGTGCGCGCGCTTATCCTCGCCCCTAGCAACCGGAGCAGGTGGTGCGGGCGGAGTAGCGGAGAGTGAGTGGAGAGGAGGAGTGCGCTCTGGTGTATGAGGGCGCTCGCATCGCGGGAGCTCGGCGGAGCTCCCGCGTGTGTGGAGAGAGTGTAGGAGAGGGTAGGTGCAGTGCTTCGCCGCTCCTTCTCTCGCCGTTCGCTCTCTCTCGTCTCTGCGCCCCACTCTCCCGTCCGCTCGCTCGCACGTATATATAAAAAAAAGAAAAAAAAACAGGCGCTGCGCAGTGCTCCCGAGCGGGCTGCAGAAATTAGGCGCCTTTTCCTTCTTCGAACCACAACCACCATATATAAATGGAGTGAAGCGCGCGCGAAATGCATTCGAATTTCCTCACGATTTCCTTCGGGGAGGTGGGGGCATTTTTTGTGCTTGGCATCGACATGAATGGATAACATGTTTGTTAGCGTCCTGTTGGTTCGCTCTACGAGGCCATTGGTCTGTGGGTGATAGGGGGGTCGCATGGATGAACTGGCTGGTAGACAGGCGCAGGATATCTTCAACGACGTCAGCGACGAACTGATGTCCCCGGTCGCTAATGACGACTCGTGGAGGACCATGGCATAGAATTATAAGTCGAAGCATAAGCTGCGACACGTGAAAGGCTGTTGCAGTAGGTATTGCTGCAGTTTCTGTGTAGCGCGTCAGGTGGTCGATGCAGACGATGACCCATCGACTGCCACTGGTTCAACGCGGAAACGGACCTGGAAGGTCGACACCAAAAATCTCGAAGGGAGAGCTAGGAGGTGGTACGGGATGGAGAAGTCCGGGTGACGTAGTCGTGGGACGCTTGTGACGTTCACATTGTTCGCAACCCGCGACCTATTTTTCCGTGTCGCGTCGCATCTTGGGCCAGTAGAACCTTTGCTGGATGCGATGAAATGTTCAGGCGAAGCCCATGTGTCCGCTGGTTGCGTCGTCGTGGAAGAACCGAAAAACTTGAGAACGTATAGTACGTGGAACTACCAGAAGCAGACGGGCGCCTTGGCCGGAATAATTCTTCCTGTAGAGGACGGCTTCGTGGTCTAAAAAGAGCTTGAGTTGGCGGGGTCATTCGCGGAGGCTAAAATGGAATCCAAGCAACGGACCTCGTGCTGGGCTGCCCGGAAATCCGCGAGGTCAGGGAACTGAGAGTCAATAGCGGCGATAAGCTGGTCGAAGTTGTCAGCGTCGCACTCCGTCGTCGGTAGAGGAAGCCGTGACAGGCAGTCAGCATCTGCGTGGCGGTTACCGCTCTTGTAGCATACCGTAAAGTCGAAATCTTGTAAGCGTAGGGCCGATCGCGCAAGTCGGCCAGATGGGTCGCGTAGGCCTACCAACCAGCAAAGAGAGTGATGGTCGGTGATGACTGAGAAGCGACGGCCGTAGATGTATGGGCGATACTTGTGTACGGCGAAAAGAACGGCGAGGCACTCCAGTTTTGTAACTGCGTAGTTGCGCTCTCACCTGCTTAGTGACCGGCTTGCAGAGGCGACGGTCGTGGCGTTGAACGAGCACCGCGCCGAGATCAGCTCCATAGGCATCGGTGTGAATTTCCGTGGGAGCAGAAGGATCAAAGTGGCCTAGTATTGGCCCGGAAGTGAGGACGAACTGGAGTTGCTTAAACGCTGACTCACAATTTGGTGTCCTGTGGAAAGGGACATCCTTTTGCAGCAGGTCAGTCAGTGGCTGGGCCTTTTCACCAAAATTAGGCACCAAGCGGCGAAAGTAAGAGCATAGGCCCAGAAAGCTTCGCAGCTCCCGGATAGACTGCGGCTGCTTGAAGTTGCTGACGGCGTCAACTTTCTGCGGGTCCGGCCTAACGCCAGCTTTGTCCACAAGGTGTCCCAAAACCAGTTTTTCACGTTCACCAAAACGACATTTTTTTTTAGTTTAGTGTCAGGGCAGCTTTCACCAAACAGGTTAGAACAAGGTCTCGGTGATGATTTTGTTCCTCAAAAGTTTGTCCAAAGATAACCACATCGTCCAGGTAGCAGGAACAGACTTCCCATTTGAGGCCCCGCAACACGGTGTCCATATATCGTTCAGATGTTGCCGGGGCATTACACAAGCCGAACGGCATGACATTAAATTCAAACAAACCGCCTGGCGTAACAGAAGCCGCCTTTTCTTTGTCAATGGAATCCATGGGCATCTGCCAATACCCGGATCGCAAGTCTACCGAAGAAAAATAAGACGCTGAATGCAGGCAGTCGATGAAGTCATCGATGCGAGGGAGCGGATACACGTCCTCCTTGGTTGTAGAGTTGAGACGGCGATAGTCAACACAGAACCTCCAGGACCCATCCTTTGTCTTAACCAAGATTACAGGCGCATGCCAGGGACTTGACGATTCTTGAATGACACAGGTGGCTAACATATCGCTAACTTGTTCTGCAGTAACTTTGCGCTGCGACGCAGAAACTCGATAAAGCTTTTGTCGGAGAGGGTGCGCAGAGCCAGTGTCGATCCTGTGATGAACGCGTGTGCTCGGTACATGAGCTCTATGCACCTTCTGTGCAAAATCAAATGCTTTAGCATGCCTCACCAGTAGTGCAACCAGGGCTCTGCGCTTCTGCGAGGAAATGGACTTGCTAACCATCTTCAATAATTCAGATTCCGTACCGGAAGTTTCATCGGGGTCGACCTTTGCAGGATCGCTTAAGGCTCCAATGCAGCTACTGCTTTGCTTTTCAGACACGACAAGGCGCATACCAGCCGGGAGTGCAATCGACTCGGGTGAACTGTTCATCACCCATAACTGAGCTTTCTCGTCTGTGAGATATACAACGTAGCGTGGTAGAAGGATGTTTTTCTTGACACAAGGCGCGTTGTTGGGCTAGTTGGTTACGATCCATGAGACTGTTTGGCGTAGCGCACACCCACAAGGACAAAGAAGGACACTGTGTGTGTGTGTATCCTAGCGCTGTATGTGTGTCCTTTGACCTTGTGGGTGTGCGCTACGCCAAACAGTCTTGACACAAGGTACAGGCAACGGCTCAACCACAATGTCGCGTGAACTCGAACTCGACTCTGTTTCCGAAGCGGTAACCAGTACGCTGGCCGTGGACCACGCCAGTAGAAGGGCATCTTTAGCTACAATGAGGTTGTCTTTCTTACAATCAGGCTGCTGGGCGAGAGCGGACAACAGAACCTCGCCTGCTCCGCCATCCACGGTCGCACGATACTCTCGCAAAAAGTCTATGCCAAGGATAACGTCGTGCGTTGATTGAGCAAGTACTGCAAATTCCGCCGTGAACGTTTTACCGGCCACACAAACACACACAGTGCAGACCCCTACTGGACGCAAGAACGCGTCGCTCACTGCCCGAAAGTAGAAGGTTTGTCCCAATAAAACATAACCTTGCGGCCAAGTCGTTCCTTAAAAACTAAACTCATCACAGAAACACTTCCACCAGTATCTATCAACGTCATTGTTGGAACATCGTCAACAAGTACATGAACCTTATTTTGAAGCATAGAAACTGGTGGAGGCAGACTTTGGTGAAAATCGGTACGTCCTGCGACCTCGCCTCCGTCGGCCCCGCCGGCTACTTTCCCGGTGGCGGAGACGAAAGCCGTGGTCGAGGCCGTGGAGATGGCGACCGTGGCTGACGCGTGGTAGGCGGCGTTAGGCTGCGCACAGACCCGGGCGAATCACTGCGCATGTTCCGCTGGTAGGCGTGCCGCTCGTCAGTTGGGTTGGGGGGGCCAGTAGGTGTAGTCCGGCCGTTGGCTTCGCCATGCAGACGTCGCGGATCGCTCAGGAAATGTCGTACGCGGACGACGTCACATTGGGCAATACCGGGCGATGTGTCCATGAACACGGCACTGGTAGCAGACGGGCCGGGCCGTTCACGAGACATATGGAACGTCGCGGGGTGTTGAGGGTACGCGGCACACTGTTCCCACTCAGAAACAGAAGGTGGCGGACGGCTGTTGTACCTGTAGTTGTTGCGGGAGGCATAAGCCGGCTCGACATAAGAAGGCGTCGGTGGTGAAGCTCTTAGCTGCGGACCGCGGTTGGAATAGCTGCGCTCGCCGAAACTCGCAGCATTAATGCTTGCGGATGGTGTATTGCACTGCGAGTCTCGGGTGTTCACGGGTACAGAAACGTGGTGACGAAGTTCCTCGCGTACAATGAGGCGAATCGTTAATGAAAGGTCAGCAGGTAATGTGTCTTGGCAAACATCGACAGTGGCGACCATCGTGACATTGGCCAGGCGTCCAAACTTCGAAGTGATGCGGCAAGTCTTTAGGGCCTCAAAGGTTCGACAGTGCTTAATCACATCGGCCACAGATTCAAGACTCTCCTTGCAGATAAGGAAGTGGTAAACGTCTTCCGGAATCGCTTTGAGAATGTGGCACACCTTGTCTTTTTCCGTTATGCTGGCATCGACAGACTTGCACAATTTTAGAACCTCTTCAATGTACGTTCTGCAAGTCTCACCACAGACTTGAGTTCTCTGCGACAACATTTGCTCTGCGCGTTTCTTCTTCGTCGCAGGGTCGCCAAAGCATTTCTTGATCTCCTCCACGAATTGTTCCCAGGTTTCCAAAGTGTCCTCGTGATTCTAGAACCATACCAACGCAGTGAAGTCGAGAAATAGGCCCAAGTGAGATAACTGGCTAGTGGAATTCCAGTCATTAGCTCGGCTCACCCGTTGATAGTGGCTGAGCCATTCGTCCACGTCATCGCCAGGTTTCCCCCTGAAGGTGCGTGGCTCTCTGTAGTTGTGAGGCGAAGCCCTCGCGGACGGCTGCTGGATGTCTCCGTCCGAGCTCATTTCTTGAAGTAGTGGTGCCAAGCATAGAGTTTCCTAAAATTAACTTGAGGGGACTCTGGCGCTGCGATCGTTCAGCCACCATGGGAATGATGGATACACGGATTTGCCTAGTCTTCGTGCTTGCGGGCTTCGAACGCACTTGTGGCTGTGTTTATTGTTGCGTTTTCGTTCAGTTTCGGATAAAAATATGGACCGTTGTGAACTTCGTGAGCGTATTTGAATTCGTGAGCCTAAAAAAGGTGAAGGTGGTGAAGCGTAACTGCTAAACCTTTGTTGAACTTTGTATTGCGGCAAAGCGAATTTGGGCCACACGCAGCCAAAAGAACGAAGACTAGGCAAGACTAGGCAAATTTGTGTACTACCCATGATTCCCATGCTGGCTGAAGCGCCGTGTGTTGCAGCCCCCATCGACACTAGCGCCAGAGTTCCCTCTAGTGTATTTATAGGAAACTCTATGGTGCCAAGCCCACTACTCGACGGCTGCGGCGAAGCTCGAACTGTTGCGGTTTCGTCGTTAGTAGACGGTTGCTCTTCGGCCTCGCTTGGCCGTAGCTGGCTTACCCAGCACCTTCCATCACAATTGTGACGATGTGACGCGTTTATTTACAGTATGGAGAAGGATTTCGAGAGGTACAGCTCAGAGCGAAAAGCAGTGCACCGAGCTGCTCGCGAGCCAGTGCCGCCTCGTTCTCGTCCTCTTCATCCACCCACCGATGACATGTTTCAATATAATATACGATCAACCGAGACATAGAATGTTCCGCATTGTCGAACTTGTTCCGGTCGGGAAACTGCTTGTAACAAAACTTCTGCGTTTGATAAATGATTACCACAATAAACAAATTGATATTCGCAATGTAAATTTGTCTGACTTGCATGTTTTCTCTTAGCTTAAGCACTTGGTCAAAAATTCTTTGTCGTTATATAATTGTACGCTGAAAATGTCACTAGTGCAATACTATAGTAGTGACAAGGTGTTAAGGTTATAGAGTCACGAAAAAAATTTCTCGCTCCTTCGAAATCTAAAAATTAAACGTAATGATACCCCCAAGGCTGCCGCAGCATTTCATTTGCCACAAACACACGCCTCCAGGAGTGAAGACTCCGCGAGGGTAGGCCGAACATGGGCCATCCCATATCCGAGAAAAACAGGCAAGGCAGACTCACGGGAAGGCGCAGTTATGCAAAGACGGCGAGAACGGATGCAGTGGCTGTGGGAGGAGGCAGAGCAAGAAAGTTGCAAGAAGACGATAAGTACCATCTGACGCATAACAGGGACAACAAACCACCACTACCTGATCTATCTTGTACGCAAAAGGGCAACCGACTGCTAAGTCCGTAATTCCGTGCTTGGGCGCGACGTGCAGCCTCGTCAGAATAAAACTATGGTAGTGACTAGGGCGGCCAGATGTTTTATTTAACGTACGCCCGATCAAAAGCCCACTTGTGCCAAAGTTAGAACGAAATCATTTCATTTTTAACACATTTATTTCAGGAAAAGCTACGTTAAATCCGATTTAGTGTCATGATACCTGCGTTATCTGAGGTGATGAAAACATTGAATCCTGTGGGTACCTGCCCGGGAATGGTGATTTCTTGCTTAGATCAGGAAATTTGTAAAATTGAATTCGTTTCCGATTTTTTAATGGGCATGCCTAAATTGTTACGTCCTAGAACTCCTCCATATAAACAACGACCCTCAAGGGAATCTATGAAAAGGTAAATAGCAATTTTTAGGAGTGAAGCTGCTTAGGCTCGCACGATGTCCGTTGTTACCGTCGTCGCCGTAGGTCCCCGTCGGAACAGCTGCGGCGCCTCTCCGAAACCCTCTCCCAGCAAGTGTACCCATCAAGGTCATGACATCGTGCGCAGAACTGTTCGTAGAGCGCACGCAGCGCGCATACTTACCGCGCACAGGTGTTGCGCTGCAGCGGCGCCTCTCCGAAACCCCACCCCGGGCAGCGTATTTTGAATTGCTGGTGCAGCAGCGAACGCGAGAGAGAAAAGAAAGAGAGCGAGGAGGCAGCCAACGGATCCGCCGGGATTGTTCGCGCGCTACCAGTTCTTCTTTTGAGGTCACGTGGCTGGGGAGGCGCGCGCGCTCACCAACGCACGCACGGAAGGTGGTGTGTTTACGGCTGTTCCATCGTGTGGAAGCACCCTCGCCGCTTCGCTGCCTTGGGTGGATAGTGGTGGTGGTGGTGGTAAGAAGAAGAAAGAGACGCCTAATTTCTTCAGCCCTATACGGAGCACGGTGCAGCGTTTGGATGGAGGGATTTAGATCAGGCGGCCACTCACACCACTGCGCCACCGTGCGGCGAGAGCGCGCGCGAGTGGGGTTTCGATAAAGTGGTGATAGTTTCATTGAGCGAAGTGGTTCCGAATGTCAACGTGAAGTGTCTACGCATCGACATGTGCACGGATGGCGACGCGCACTATTGAATCGCCAGCAGGCGCGTAGCCCAGGAGTGGGTGTTGCGTAGGCGCGTAGCCCAGGAGTGGTTGGAGAGTTCAAACTCCCCCCCCCCCCTCCGAAATGTTTCAGTATTACTTGCGCCTACACACAAACACACGCCCGAACATACATAAAGTATGATTGAACCCCCCTTCTCCCCCCCCGAAAAGAATTTCTGGCTACGCCCCTGATCGCCAGCTACAGCCAGTCAACAATACTACGTGGATGAACTGCAGACATGGCTAATTAGCGCAAAAAAAACTACGGACAAGGTAGAGACGACAAACAGCACGGAGCGACAGACAGGACGGGGGGGGGGGGGGGGGCGTCTCTGAGTGACATTTTGCGTGTGCGCAACCTCTTTCGCAGCTTGTGGTTTCATGTTTTTTCTGCAAATAAATGCTCAGTTGAAGAAAATATGCGCTCCGTCCTGTCTCTCGTCTCTACCTTGTCCGTTGTTTTTTTTGCTGCTAATTAGTCATGTCTGCAGTTAATACGCACCAACTAGCCCAACTCACGTGTCTAATTCTACGTGGATCGTCGACAGGCGAACCCAAAATCCAAAGCGGCAAATTTCCATGTTGCCCGTTTCCATCAAAAGTGGCGAAAAGGCAAGTGTAATAACATGGATGATATCGACGATCATTGCAAAGCGATATTATTGCTAACGGTCACATTAGCATCGACGACGACCACCTAGTTCATGTTTACGCGGAGCTACTGCAGGTTTTGAAACACATGTGGATTATTTAGTTACAGGACAGACATGCTACATGCTCGCACATCGTATCGAAAGGCACGACGCTGTGTTTGTGATTGAATATGACCATGATATTGTGCACTTAGAAAGGAAAGGTAGAGAAAGTGTGCGGTGAGGCGCAGGTGCTTCTGTACGATGGAACAGCCGTAGAGACTACGTGCATTCCTCCGTGCATGCGTGCGTTTGTAAACGGCGCGCGCGCGCCCAGCCACGGGAGCTCAAGAGAGGAACCAATAGCGCGCGAGCAATCCTGACGGAGCCGCTGGCTCCCCCCCTCGCTCTCTTTCTTGCCTCTCTCGCGTGCGCTGCGGCACCAGCAATTCAAAATACGCCTCCGGGCAAGCGCCCGACGTCATGCGCAGAGCTGTTCGCAGAGCGCACGCAGCGCGCATACCGACCGCGCTCAGGTGTTGCGCCTGCGCCGCGCCGCTCGTTACTAGAGCGTGCATACAAGCCATGTACAGCGTGCTGCATTGCTCGCAAGCAGCCCGTACTAAGACCGTGCAGCGCTAGCGCATCGATCGATGGCGCTACACTTAGTAAAATAAAATGACGTAGACTGGCTTCCAAGGAGCTTCGCTCCATCATAAGCATTCACTTCGTCGATCTGCAGTATCTTTTCTTAATTACTGATTTCAATTCAACTTTAAGTACGACAAAGCTTTTCTGCCAGGGCGTAGGGTTCGTTAACGGAGACGACAGGTGTGTTACGATTATAACATTTTTATAAAGAATAAGTATTGTCTAAAAAAGCACCCGGTACTAATGGTTTCTGGCAAGAACTTAAGTGTTCCTTTACGTTTTTTTTTTCATTTCCCAGATCGGCTCAATACAGGAAAGCCGAAAGGTAAGATCCGTTGTTTCACCTTTTCTGCGCGTATAAAACGCCACTTCCGTGGCACCTGGGATTGTGGCAATGTTGGTATAGCTTAGTGGTTCTGAAAAAAATTGATTCAATTCATTAAACTTGCAATAACTACGACCCAAAAGAAGATCCAGATGCGGTATTTGGTCATGAGTGTTTCTTTGTCGCTCAAGTCGTAGTTGGTGAACGGCTGGTGGTAGGTGTATCAAATTTATTACCTATACGGCTCCTAGGCAAATACGCGGGGTCCTGCGAAAAGGGCGCCACTGGCTGTTGAGGCTCCCTCGGCTTAGTTGAGAAAAGCCAACTGCCTCTTTCGAGCACTGATAGCTATCCAGGTCTCTGATGCAATGCTGTCGTATTTAAAAGCTGGCAAGGCAGACAACAATGCAGTGGGAAACGCGAGAAGTTGCTTCGAGGAAGACGACGTTGGAACATCTGCTCGTGGGAATCTCTGAATACGGCCCTCATTATTGAGATAGCAATCATATGGACACTATCGGCTGATTTTTTCCGTTGCCGTCACCGTCAGGCCCCGGATATGTATGTATGTATATATATATATATATATATATATATATATATATATATATATATATATATATATATATATATATATATATATATATATATAAAGGCTCAAACAATAAATATCCGAAGAAAAAAAAACGCCAGGTCTGCGCAGAACGCGCAGCATAGCCACAGCGAAAGCGGGGAGAGCGGCCTTTCAGAGCCTTTCTTATGGTGTCATCCATTGGCGGATTCAGAGTGACCGACGAACTCTGCGGCAGAGCACTCCACTCTGGCGGAGGGCAACCGAAGGGAATCTACCGATGGAACACACACGCTCCCGCTGGAGCAAATGACAGAGTCGGTCAGAATGGAACGGGATGTGCGCGTCTCCCTTCTTGCATGACTGGGCACGCTGAGCACAGCGACGCTATACGCTAGCAAAACGCGAGCGCTGTCTGCTGGCGCGCCCACAGTTGGCACTATTCCAGGGCGCGGGGCACTTGCTAATTCCGGTCGAATCCGCCGCTTTTCGCGGAGTAGAAAAAGTTGTTCTGTGGAGTGGATCTCGCGACGGAGCTGCTCCAGATCTGCCAATGGAACATACAGGG
Organism: Rhipicephalus appendiculatus; assembly: GCA_030522465.1. Classification (NCBI taxonomy): domain Eukaryota; kingdom Metazoa; phylum Arthropoda; class Arachnida; order Ixodida; family Ixodidae; genus Rhipicephalus; species Rhipicephalus appendiculatus. The sequence continues at coordinate 802,888 of JALIZH010032989.1, forward strand.
AGCACTCTCAATCGGTCAATAGAACAGACTTGCTCCGAATGGAGCAGAAAAAGTGCTACCGGAAGTGCTCTGAATCTGCCAATGGATGACAGCACTAAACACTCTTGGGGCAACTACTACAAGCGCACTTGCATGGTACCCACTACGCCATAAATCATCATATTTTTTATGTAGTGGAGCAGCGTCTACTATGCCATTATTCGTCATTCTTCAGAAAAGCGCGGTACCCACTACACTCTTGTAACGCATCATGTGCACTTTATTGATGCTGCGACTGACGACGAAGAAGAATTATACCTGAGGCTTTTGTAATGGGTTGGAGCATTGAACGACCCACTCGTTAGGCAATTCACATTGTGTGACGACTGGTTCTTACTTTACTGTTCTAAAACGATTTACAACACACGTTAATATCATTCCTTACCCGAAATGAAGCCTGCATAGGGTCAGTTTGCCCCTCAGTTCCAAGCAGCGGCGTAGCTCAGTGGTTTTTGCATTTGGAGATACACGCCGGCACACTTCCAGTAAGAACCTTTCTAGAGGAAAGACGTTTTTTTATGCCATGGGGATCCGACTGTGTAATCTGTAACCAACCGGAAACAATTGACCACGTTTTTCTACACTGTTGGGAGGGGGGCATACATTTGGGATGTTTTGCAAAGGACTAACAAAAAAGAATTTTCGTTAGACCCTCATGGAATCAGGTATTTAGCGGTAGAGAATGAGGATGGATTACCATTCGACTTAATCGTGATGACTGCCTTGCACAGTATATGGCGCTCTCGAATGGCTGGATTTTACTGTGACCCTGACAGGAAACCAGCAAGACAGTATTTTAAAGAAAATATAAAAAAGTTTATCGAGGTAGAAAAAACAAATGAATGTGTTCCTTCATGGTTGGGAAGGGTAGAAGCCCTGCTTAATATCAAGGAATTTTAAGTAGTAATTTTATTTATCAGTGTGAAGGCCGTGGTGGCGTTTTTGTGTCTTTTTTGTTGTGTCGTTCATGTTTTGTATGTTTATGGTGTATTGTAATATATTTCTCTTGTCCCCGTGTGTGTGACATCCAACCGGAAATAAAGAAAAAAAAGCGGCGTAGCTCAGTGGCAGAGTGCTTCGCTGCCACGCAGAGGACCCGGGTTCGATTCCTATTCTGTAACAGGTGTTCTTTATTTATTTATTTTTTTTCTTATTTCGTGCTATATTGGTTACGGACACCGGCGGCGGCGGCGGACAACGACGGCGCAGAAACGACCCTTGTTGTGATCTCATAACAGCTTTCGTTGTAAAGCCGGCAGATCCCGCGCACTGTCGGAATCGATGTAATGCAAAGCAGCCAGCAAGTAGCAAATCATGCTGTACATAATATGCATGACATGTACTCTAGTAAAACTGGTTCTTGGTCTAGTGTGTTCGACATGCTTGAAATCAAAAGGCAGCGCGAAAATAAGGCACCTGACAAGCGAGGGCACGCGTTAACTTGGCGTATGCACACGTGATCTTAGTGTTTCCATTTTCTTTGTATTCAGTGGCTGCACCCATGAATAAAGCAGTCTGAGTTTGCGCTTGTCCCTGTGCCCTCGCTTGCGAACGTGTCTTATTTTCGCGCAACCTTTTGATTTCAAGCATGTATGACATGGTTTACATACTAGGACCTGTCATTTACGTTCGTCATGCAGTCACGTCGCGCAATACCAATTTTGATGTATATCAAGCTAGCGAACTGGACGCAAGCGCACCATGAGCGTTGCATGTAAATGGCACAGTAGGTGATATGCATGCCAACATTTTCGTGTTACCATCTGCCACTTATGCTCGCTATACAGTCACGTCCCGCAATACCAATTTTGGTGTATATCAAGCTAGCGAAACGGCCGCGAGCGCGCCATGAGCGTGGCATACAAGTCATATTGCACATGACGTGTCATGACTTCCATGTTACTCATATATGTTCGTCATACAGCCACGTCACTCAATACCAAATTTGATGTATATTAGGCTAGCGGAACAGCCGTGAGCATGCCATGTACGCGGCATGCAAGTCATGTTGCACATCACATATCATGATTTTCATATGCCCACTTGGCATTTATGTTCGTCATACAGTCACGTCACACAGCACCAAATTTGGTGTATATCAAGCTAGCGAAACGGCCGTCAGCGCGCCATGAGCCTGGCATGTAAATCATGTTGTACATGACGTGCAGGTCAGGATTTTCATATTACTACCTGTCATTTATGTTGGTCAAGGAAAAATGTCTCATCGTACCAATTTTTGGACTACCCATATAAGAAAACGGCCTGAGGAGCACTACGGCCATGGCGTGTAAATGACAAGTTGATCATGACAAGTTGATCATGATTTTCATGATATGACCAGTCATTTATGTTCGTCATACACTCATGTTATGATGTCATAGCAACTTTGGTATAAATCCCAATAACGATACAGCCAGGAGAGCCCGAAAAATTGCGTTTGAAGCTCTTATATCAGATATTCTCATAAAAAAACGGGAATTGATAGAGACATTGACTTTAAACAGCCGGATTATATATCTGAACGTACAGATTATATGTACAAAATAAGGCCATGCCGGGCCAGGATGAACGTGTATGCAAATTCGTTTTTTGTGAAGACTATTAATGAATGGAATAGTCTGCTGCCTGAGCGAGTGTGCAGTATCAATGAAGATGCACTTTTTTCAAGTTTGTGACCCCCGGCTCTAACGCCTCTGGGCAAAGCGGGGATATGTATGAATAAAGAATAAAAAAGAAAGAATAAAGTCGTAGGCGGATAGATAGATAGATAGATAGATAGATAGATAGATAGATAGATAGATGGATAGATAGATAGATAGATAGATAGATAGATAGATAGATAGATAGATAGATAGATAGATAGATAGATAGATAGATAGATAGATAGATAGATAGATAGATAGATAGATAGATAGATAGATAGATAGATAGATAGATACGATCACAGTCGCCAAGATTCGGTAAGAAATGCTTGGCCAGTAAAACAGACTGGTGGGCTAGTTGGTACATCATATCGAAGACTTAGCGCACGAAAACACGAGGACGCAAGGTAGGGACGAGGCCACAGCGCTACTAATTACTGATGTTTATGTTCACATGGAAACATAATATATCCCATGTGTAAAAGGAAAGGGTAACACCTCACACCATATCGCATTACAGCAACCGCGCCAGCACTACCACGACAAGAACATTATCTCTTTTTCTGATAACGATACAGAAGGGTTGCTCACACAAACTTCGCTTCTGTTAATTGCGAACGCCTCTACAATTTCCCTAGTCATCTGATCTGCATGACTTGCTGTCACTTTCGTTCTATTAAAACTGGGCTTGCAACCACATCGCATGCAATGTGCGGCCAGATGACCGCTCGTTGCCAGTTTGCCGACATTGTAGCAGTGTTCAGGTAGGCGGTCGTTCAAACACCTGCCCGTTTGGCCTATGTACTCTTTTCCGCATGACAAGCTGATGCAGTGTACAACACCTTCCGTGCATGGTACGAACTGTTCACGATGTTTTTTAATACAGACGGTGCGTTCCTGAGTGGGGTTGTTTACACGGGCGCACAACCCTGATAGCTTCAATGGTGCGAAGAAAACAACGTCCACACCTACTCTTCTACCAACCTTCTTGAGATTGTGGCTTAGGCTGTGAAGATAAGGCATTACAATCATTTTGTTTCTGCGCGTTTGCGGAGCGTCGTCAGGGCTTCCACTGGAGCATTTTCTTAACATACTACCGGTCACCACTGTGAGCAGTCGCATTGGATAGCCAGCTGCGCAGAGGCGCGAAACTTGACTATCGAAGCTTTTCTGCACGAGATGCTGACATGTTTTCAGAAGCGCAGTTCTAAAGCACAGATTGATGATACCTCGCTTTACTAATTTAGAATGTGCTGACGCGTTGGGTAGCAGGGGCTTCTGTCCTCGGGGCTAATAGCACCAACACGTATTACTACTGAGGAAATGAAGGGTCAGGTCCAAGAACCTAATGCAACCATTGACAGGCTCTTCACATGTTATCGTTAAAGGTTTGAGGCCTTCACGAAAAACTGAGCAAATGGTGGATGTGGCAACCGCCCGGCAATCACTGTCACACTGTAAAAGCAGCAGATAATCGTCGACATAGCGGAACACTTTTACAACCGAAGTTGCTTCCAAGCGAGCGCGCAGAATCCTGTCATAATGTGCAAGGAAGAGGTCGCTTAAAAAAGGGGCGAGGCAAGATCCGATACACACTCCTTCTCTCTGAAAAAAATGTAGATTCACCCCAAGCAGTAAACGTAGAAGACAGATAAAACTTTAAATGTTCTAAAAACTGCGTAGCGGTCATACCGACATCGTTCTGAAATCTCACTGTGCCGTGGTTCTCAATAACGTCTTCCACGCACATGAACAGTTCCTTATGGGGCAACGAATAATACAAATCTTTGATATCTAGAGAAAAGGCAGACAAGCCTGTGTGAACGTTCTCTTTTAAAAAAATCGATTACATTGTTAGAGCTGTTAATCACAAAAGGATCGTCAATGGTTAAAACCTTGAGTTTTGCCTGTAGAAAACGGGCAAACGTCTCTTGCCAACAGCCCTTCTCCGAAATGATTACCCGAAACGGACACTCCTCTTTGCGTGTTTTGGCAGAAAAAATCATTTGCAAACACAGACCCTTAGATTTGTCTAGATCCCTACAAAGGGCTTCTAGGTTGAAGTTCCCGCACAGTCTACGCACCTCTCTTCACTCTTTCAGGGCATATGTCATTTCGCTTGATAAAGACGGAATTTATCGCCGCTAGTGCTTAGAATTGTACATCCCTTTATCAAGCACAGTAAACCCCCCTTCTTTATCAGCTGGAACTAAAAACAACGGATTGTTCCTCAGGTAATTCACTGTACCATTCAGGTCGTAAGAACAGGCAGGCGCGGCCGACCTTTCAAGCATGTCCACACCCTCGGACTTTTCAAGTATGTCCAACGCCTCTGAAACTGACACTGACCGTTGCGTCTCCGAGGTCAAAAAATTGCCTTCTCCCCTTTTCACCGGCGCACTCAAAGATTGTAAAACGCGGCATTGCAAGAGCTTGCATGAAGGCGGCGCTCTACAGGTCTTGTGACCACCAAGTACAAAAAGTGTTTCAGTTCGCACGTTGAACGCCTGAAGCTCACAGGTTTTCCTGCAACGCTTTTAACTAGTATTGCTGAAAGCCTAGTAGCAGGCTGTAAAAACAAGCGCTCAGCTGCTGTGCAGTCCGAGAAAAATCGGCAGAAGAGTGTAGAAGTTATCCCCTGTGTGCACAAGGTAGCGCAATTTCTAAAAAAAGTTTTTGCCAGGGCAGGCTTAAAGCCGCTATTTCCTGCCCAAAATAAGCTCTGTAGGCTGCGCCAGCAAGTCAAGTCGTGAGGCACAGAACAAAAATTGGGGGGGGACCCGTAAGCTTCGCCTTTAAGAGTTGGACGCGATAGCGATATCCCGTCCCTAGTGCCTACTTCAATCACTTAGTGCATACAATGTAATGGGTAGTATGCCTTAAACCAGGAGCAATTATGCGCGGCAAATGTGGGAAATGTTTTCGAACTTGCAATGCACCCACTACGTGGTGTTAAGGGAATACGCGCAGTAAGGTGTGTGCCGTTTGTAATGGGTGGCTGGCTTTAAACTATGAAATTGTTATTATAGTCACATATTCTGACGCCCGATGGCAATGTATGCTTGTAACACGCAATATTCCTGGGATATTACATGTTATATTGCGACGCCTATATAAAGGACGCTTGCGTTTGCGAAGCATGGAAGTTATTTTCACTGCATTTCCAAGCAGAGGAAGTTATTTTCACAGTATTTTCAACCAGAGGCATGGCTGTGTGGTAGAACACCTGCTTGCCACGCAGACGACCCGAGTTCGATCCTCACTTGGACCCGAAAAATTTTATTATTTATTTTATTTGCATCTTTCTCGATTTTTCGGTCACGGACAAGATGATGATTTTTCGGTCACGCACAAGATGATGATTTTTCGCTCACAACCAACGACGCCGACGCCGACGCCGACACCGACGTTATTGATTTCTGGACAATGACGGGAATTTGCGGATCAAGACCCGGCTTCACAACTTGAAAGCACCAGAAGACGTAAAGTGTCCGATCTTGCTACCGCTGACCACCGCTGCAGATACCTCATCGTCGATAGCACGCACCGGCGCCTACCTCACAGCGGCGTAAGCGACACCCTTTCCGAGCTGCGCGAGTTTTAAGGCCAAAAGCCTTTAATGTCTCATGCCTACGTCCGTCCATCCGTCCGTCCGTCCGTCCGTCTACCCGTACGTCCAAGCCCTGGCACGGTGCCAGGTGGCCGCCGGGGTGCGCAAACACATGCCGGTCGCGTCGGACTCTACAGCGCTCGCGCTTTGCTTGCGTAGCATCGCTGTGACCAGCGTTTACAGTCATGCAAGGAGGGAGACGTGCGCATCGCGTTCCATTCTGACCGACCCCGTCTCAATGGACACAGGCGTTCGCGGAACACGCTTTGGAATTTACAAAATGTCCTTTAATTTAAGCGCTGGAACGCGGCTGGCGTTTGGACCATGCGCAAAGCACGAGAAAATACGAACGCATGCGAATGGAGGCAAATTAGTCTCGCGTCTCGCTGCGATTCGAGGTAAAAAAAATAAAAAGGAGAACACGCAAACATTCCGTTTGTGTGCCATCCCACTGAGAGTGTAAAAGGAAAAAATTCCCCATCTCCCGCTAAAGGGAACCATGTGTGGATGCGAAGCAGCGGGCAGATAATTAGCTTGAGCGGGAGGAAAGTCGCCGCTCTCATTTAAAGGAGTACTGACACGTTTTTTCGAAGGCGAGCTTGCTCTGCCATACAAATCTCCTGCATGCATAGATGGCTCTGAGCAAGTATGAAGCTCAGCAAATGCTGATAAGATATTTTATTTTGATATTAAAGTCAATTTTCTCGCGGAATCCCTACTGACATCAACACTAGCCTGACGTCAGGCAACAGCACTAATCCTGGTGACTTCACGCAGCAAAGTTTGGCTAGTTGTGATGACGTCAAGCACCAAAAAACAAGAAATGGTAGCTTGCGCGTCGCCTTTTCGATCGTCTGCTCGCGCCGTGCGGTCGTGCGGTCACTGTCATCCAGTGTACCTGTGAAGCGAGCAAGCGGAGTCAGGAATAGAGTGAGTGCGCGCGCATAGAAAATATACGCTTATCAGAGGGCACGGGAATCGTCTGACTTTGAATTTGTTGTCATGGCACCAATATTTTGCCCTGTGAAGTCTTGCGCCAGTGAAACGGGGGACAATAGGTGCAAGTTCCACCGATTCCCGTCCGATCCGGCGCAAAGACAAGCGTGGGTCGACTTCGTGCGCCGCGGCCGGAGGCGGAGACTGGACGCCAACCAAGCGGAGTTTACTCTGTTCGCTTCACTTCACTCCGGACGCGTACACGCGCAGCATGCAGTTGATGACCGACTTCGGATTGTGGACGAAGAATCTGCACCTTAAAAGTTATGCCATCCCAACGTTGTGCCCCCCCTGCCGCAACCCATCACGATGCCTTTCAAGGCCATAGAAAAAGAGACTGCAGGGGCAGCAACTTAAAACGTGCAGGCGATCCCGAGGTGCTTGCTCCAGTGGAGGTCCCGGCCACAACCACGTGTCGCGATGCAGGACGCGACGACACGGAATCCTCGAGCAACAAGCGTTTCCGAAGAGGTCCCGAGGTACGTATCGATTGTTGACCGCGCCGCACATGTCGCACGTACTTGCGTTCAACTGTCTCGCTTTGTCTAATATCGCTCGCAGGACTCCTACCGCTCCTACTCGGAAAGAAGCGATGCTACTGACCATTCGAGCGTCGTCCCGACGTTTGAATCGCCGAACGAAGGTATCACAAACGGTTAATTCCCTAATTTAGCACCTTAACGAGAATTCCCGTCAAAATGCACAAACTTACACCTATCCACGTCAAAGAATAGCCCATCGTTTCACTGCATGCACTTTGTCCCATATGCCTGATACATGTAACATAAGCAATGTATAAGAAATGAATTAAGCAGTGTGACACTACAGTGATTAAAAAGCACATGAATGACAATTCATTGCAGATTTTCAACTGCAGAATAATACGTGCTGCTTCCAACTGATCACAGAAATACGAGTACCTGTCTGAGGGGGGTTAAACTTTTATTACTGCAGTTGTCGTTGCTGTTGAATAGACATTACTCACCATCGAAACTTCTAATTTGTAGCTTCCTCTACCAAGTGACATATTAAAAACCTCCATTAAAAGCAACCAGCATTTGTAATGTACTTGCAGTGCAAATATGCATGATTGTAAAATGCACTACTAAGTGTTTTTCCAAACAAGATTGGAATTTTAGGTGAAATTGTCAAACAAGGGATGTTGACTGAGCCAGTGTTCCGACAAGGGGACACCAATTGTGATTGTAAAAAGCTGTTTGTCATTATTCTGTGTAATGTAGCATGGGAAAGGATGTGACAGAGATGCTAGAAAAGAGGAGGGAAAAAATGTAAGTTTATCTTTTATACTACTGGTGAGTCAAGGTAGACACGAAAATACTGTGTTAAGTGTCAAGCTTCACACGGCATGCAAACACAATGCTCGATCCACAGAAAGGATGACTACTGAGACTGGTTACAATAGCTCACAGAAGTTCTAAGCCCCTGGAGTTCAGAAATACTAAAAACATCATATCATAGTGTTTCCTAATGGCTTCTCATCTAGCTTGTCAATACTTTGGTGTGGTTATGGAGGTCAGTGAGGGCAGAGGTGCCACGGTTGCTGTGGCTATAACTGGCGCCATGGCTGTGCTACCATATGTGATGCCTGCTGGTTGGGTAGCACATTGAGGGCAGCACAGCAATTATTTGCTACAGCTCACGAGAACTGTGGCCCAGGCATGACCCATTTAGACAGCTCCTTTGGTAGGCCTTCAAGTAAGATCAAGCCCTCAGAAAGTGCACTTTGGTAGGAAGGAGCTCAGCAGGCCTCGCCCTTGCTGCTGGAACAAGCTTCCAGATCTGGTTTGGGTTAGCATGTGCTGGTCCAGCAGCCGCAGCAGAAACCATGGGAGAAGCTCTTTCATCCCAAGCAGTGCACTGATTTGACAGCTGCTGGCATCACTGCTCAAGCTTCTGTGCATGATCTTTACGTATCCCTTCAGTTCTCATTCCCTTCTTTATTTCATTTTCTTTTCAGTTTTGTACCACTTGCCGTCAGCTCACATTTGCTTCCGGTTTCCAATCTCTTGTCACTCAATTCAATGGTCCACTCAATCCAATGGTCACTGTAGCAGCACTGTCATGTCCTTTCCTCACACCAGTGTTCTATCTTTGTTGCTCTCAACTCTTGATCCTCCCTCAGCCAATATTAGCATAAGCTCACTGTTCTCATCTTTTATGGAGGATCGGGGAAAGTGAGCAAAGCGCACATAAAAACTTGGCTGAAAAAGAGCATTTGCTGCCCTGACAAAGATTAGTCCTCTTGGCAAAACGTTGCCTCCAGTGACATTCCTTGTTTGACAATTTCTGTTACTGCGACATTTTAAAAGGTGAGAGTAACCCTGTGAATTGATGGCAGGTCTAACGCATACTCTATCTAGAAGTTTCTGTTATACATACTTCTGGGTGTGCATCTGCCGGCAACCTATATTACAAAGTCTGTACATGTCGGTGTTTATTTATAGGGTTCGCGTTATATGCAGCTTCGTTGCATAATGATTAATGCAAACTTGTGCAAGCATGAATGTGTGTTTGTTACGTGATACAACACAGGGTTTTATTCCTGCATTCCTCTAGCTGACCAATTATTGCTGCACAGCTCTGCCTGTGCTGGTGAGGCGGACGTGGCACAGCACACACAGCACATCACAGCTGTTGAAACATCATTGCTGAGGAATGTGAGAAGTATCGGTACGTAGGTTTATTTTACATTTATTGTAAAGGGTGCTATTTTGTTTTCATGTGTTCCATTGGGCGGCTTAGGAAAGAAGGCTTTTTTTTTCTTTTTCAGCATCGTTCCATACGATTGGCTCTTTAATTCTCTCTATGAGTGCAAGCAGAAAACTAGGAACAAAAACAAGGGAGTTTGTCGTGGATGAGGGTAATGCAGGATTATTTGAGATATATTCACAAAGTTGTCCGTTTATTGAGTTAACCATAAGTGAAATTTTTTTATGGTCTGGACCTTCTTGCTGCTACTTTTGTGTGGTGTAGCCAGTGGCATTATTCGAGTGCAATCCGTCCCGAACCCCAAAATAATTCTTTTTACATCTTTTGGTATGTGTATATGTTACATGCACACATAAAGGCCTTACCACACACGATAGAACTACTGTTCACGCTTCCCTCCCCGCCCTTGAAAATATTATCCTGATTAAGCCCCTGGAGTTTAGTGTCTGCACATGTATAACAAAATGCCACAATGACGAAAGTACTAAAGAAGAATAGGAGCCTACATTAAAATAAAACTGCAGCAGGAACAGCCTAGTCGGTGTTTGTGTCATGCAACTTTTCTGGGGCCCTTTTTCCAAAAGTGGCTCTTGCACCTTGAAAAACTATCAATCATCATGGGATGCAAATAGTGAAACATTAAGTAGTCTACTTATCTACACCAAAACACACAAGCGAGAAAATTTCTCGTGGCCAAGCTTACTTGATGCCACTTAAGATATTAAATGGTGGCTTGGGCATTGGGTTTATACACTTCTTGTCTTGACCGCCTGTCTGTGGGCTGCTCACTGCTCTCATAGAACAATGGACAAAGTCTTTCAAGGTATTGTAAAGTTGTGAATGCAGCTGCGCTGCTACTGAGAACAGTGGAATTTTGTGCACTTCTATTTGCAGAGTGCCAGACAGAACTTACACGTGCAGATCTCGCCGCGCTGGAGGACGCGGCGTATCGAAGATGTTCATCACCATTTCCCATCGATGATTGCTCCAGTGATTCTTATGAATTTATGGATAATCCAGCAGACTGCACTTACGAACCTACGTTCGGATGACAGTTCACTGTAAGAGAAACTCATTGTTTTTGTACTGTTGACAGCATGGAATGTTGCTTGGCCTGCGTAACACCTCTCGGGGCAACCTACCGTTATGGTTTTGCCATGCATATAGAAACCTTTCACAAAAAGCAAGTGTTACATGTAATGGTGACAAGAACTTACTACTATCTCCATTACACAGTATCAGTGTGTATAATATAGAGTGATTGACTGCAAAGAAAACACGTCTGTTCATACTCGTTAAAGTTCTGTTTACTTATCCAATGATGACAACGTAACCTATTATTTATAGGCCAGTTTCAGAAGAAGAAGATGGACCGCTTGAAGGGCCCACGAAACGAAAATTCCTCGTGTACGAGGACCAGCTTCTTGAGCTTGTGAAGCTGTGTAGGACTTGCCTCCACCCAGCAACATCATCACTAGAGGTTTGTAACAGATAGCATCAATACCTTCAAAGAACTGTCTCGCCTTGGTGGGAATAGTGGCATGCCTCAGCAAAGCAGTATGAGGGACTAGTTGGTGTGTCATATTGGTGAACTGCATCATTAACAAAAAAAGGTAGTGTACAGAAGGAGGATGTTATGTAATGAATGCTAAGTGTAAATTGCAAATGCATTTGTCATGCATTTTCCACTTGATGACTACATCAATTTTGTTTCACTAAAGGCACGTAATAAATTCTGCCTTTCGTATTTATGCAATTTTTTTGTGTAATTTAAGTTGCACTGTTTAGGGCAGTTGACTCGTGTATGCATTCTGTCTTGAAAATAACTTTTTGGAATAACTGCTGATCACTGCCATTAGGAGCCATTATTTGTATGCATGAAAATGGCTGCACAGCACATGTGATATTGTAAAATGATAAAAACTTGATGTGGCTGTGTACAACATTGACTGACTGTACGCATAACCATCAGGAGCAATGGCACGTACTCATGGAATGACAATGAAATAGTTATTAGCACAATTCCTTGCAATACTTAGTAACTTCCAAACTTCATTATTCAGCCAAGGTTAATGTTGAGTGCCCTTAAATGTTACAACATTCTACTCCAAATTCAGTGCAGTGAAATGCATGCCACACACAATGCACTTGAAGGTACATGAAATATTGCACATATCTTCAATTCATTTACAGGTACTTGGCTCGTTAGTCGCAATAACAACAACATGTGAAGACGGCCATGCAGTCACTTGGCAGAGCCAGCCAAAGAGCAGGCACAACGCTCTTGGCAATATTGCACTTGCTGCCAGCATCCTTGTTTACTGGCTGCAGCCCCATGCAGACGCTGCGTTTTTTGCGAAATGCCGGTATAAGCTGCTTCTCCAACAGAACTTACTACCGCCTGCAGCGTGACCTCTTGTTTCCAGCTGTCAACAAGGTTTATACATTTCTTATTTGTCTTATGTACTCTTTCTTTATATACTTTCTTCTTAATATACTCAGCATTTTTCTTTTTTAGAAACAGTGCTTGCAGATGCCCATTCACAAAAAATACTTAATGACCATATGAGTTATTCCGTAATATATGACACTAGTATAACTTAGGCTGCCTGTTTTTTTTTAGCCACGCTATGAAATTTTACAAGATAAAACCGTAACAAAATAATGAAGGACACACATTGGCGTACATATGCTGGTCTTTTCATGAAATATTTGTATATTTCGCCTTTACAGAAGTATGTATTGCTTTAAGTAAACACCAAGAAACCAATTAAACCAATTTTCATGGCCCCCTTTACTGCAGTAAACAAGTAGTAAATACTCTCAGAATGGTGCAGTGCCGGTTGTGCTACAGCTCACACAGAATATTTTTATGCGTTCTGCATGTGCACACGTCATTTTACATGCTTGGGAGAAAATGTTCAAAATTAAATTTGAGGTTTGAGATTCATATTTGTATTCATACTTGTATGGAGAATAGACAACCTGATGTTGACTTGAAAACTGGTGACTATAGCACCTTGTCATGCTTTGAAAGGTAACTGTTGGAGTAATAAATGAAAAAACAAGATATCTTCAAGAACTAAACTTCTCAATTTTGATTGCTTACGAATAGTTCGCGTGTGCACTGCCAGCGCGCTCTAGCTGCTGCAGAAAATTTGCGCAAAACTAGAGCAGTCAAAACGTATTTTTTTTCTGTTTCAAAACATGTTGAAGGAGTTAAGCACAACTTGCATAAACTTTACAATCCATTCTTGCAACAGGTTTGGGAGAAAGAGAGCATGGCACTGCATCAGCAGCTCAAGCCAACAGGAGTGAAACTTGCAGGCGACAGCCGAGCCGACTCCCCTGGATACTGCGCGAAGTACGGCAAGTACTCATTGTTGGAGACGACCATCAACAAAATTATTGATGTTAAGCTTGTTCAGGTAAGGAAAACTTTGCTTATAATGATATAGTTGGCCTTCAATACAGCTACATTACATTTAAGTCTTTGTTTTTTCTTTCTGCAGTCAAATGAAGTTGCCTCCCGTGGACATATGGAGCTGGAGGGACTAAAGAGGGCATTGAAGCACCTTCATGAGAGGGGAATTGCAGTGCACGAGATCGTGACTGACCGCCATCCACAAGTGCGAAAGTACTTGAGGACGCACCAGCCTCCTCTGAGCCATCTTTTTGACGCATGGCATGTCAACAAAGGTCAGGCTTCAAAGTTAATTACTGCTTTTAAACCACTTATTTGTAGCAAGCTCATTATCTATTTTTCATGCAGGCCTTAAAAAGCAACTTATGGCTACTGCTAAGCACCGAGGCTGCGAAATCATTGGCCTCTGGATACGGTCCATTGTAGGACATCTCTACTTCTCTGTTGGAGCTGGCAAGGGCAACGGGGTATCTTGCCATAGCTGTGTGGCTCTCCCTGCTGAACCACGTCCAGAACAAACATACTGGGCACGGCCTGCTGTACCCGGAGTGCCAGCATGGTGATCTGGAGCCAAGGAAGTGGATCTTGCCAGGTATCATTTATCAGAATATCCCTTTAATAAAGTTCAAGAAATAACATAATCAAAAGGGGTACCTGAGCTAGTGCATCAGTGGTCATCACTAGCACTAAGAAAAGGAACCTGCAATAAGACAGCACATAAAACTATCAACAAACAGCATTCGCTTTCCATGGAATCGCATTTTTTTGCAATCCTCAGTATAACAACCCATCTTGTGTTTATAATTGTTTTCAGGCACGGATGCTTATGACAGGCTGCATGCCATTGTTGTAAGCAAACGACTTCTGGATGACATCAAGCAGGTGTCACCCAACTTCCAGACCTTTGGCGTGGAGTCATTCCATTCCATCATCAACAGGTTTGCTCCAAAATGCTATGCATTTTCGCATCAAGGACAGCTGGCCAGGTATGTTTTTCGCAAGGAGGAATATTTCATTAAAACTGTAAAATATGTGCAAGCCTAAGAAGTGGTTGTTGTTTTGCTTTTTTATATATGCATATACCTGTGCAGCGTGGACTAGCTCATTGACCTCAATTTCTGAGATACTGTTCTTATTAGCGTCCTTACAGCTGTAGCTTACATATAAACTGCAGACACAATATTGTCACAAACATCTTGTCACTGCTGACCTGTTGTATGACACTAAACTTTTACAAATACTGCATTGAAAATTTGTAGAGTCAGTGTTGGTTATACCAAAAGTCTGCCAGATCCCGCCCATTGTGGTTATGAATTTCAGGTGAAGCAGTCGACAAGTAGCAGCCTTGTGTTGGATTTTTCCCTTTGAGCCAAGTGTCACGAGCTGTATTGATATTTTCGTGTAACTTTAGTAGTTCTCTGCATTTACTGGACTTGCCAGGCAGGCCGAGTGCACTGTCATGTAAAGGGTACCTCATGGCCCAAACTAATGTCAGCACTCTGGTTAGAGCAAAGATGTCACTTTCATCGCCACAAAGTGCACACCTCGGTTCAATGATGTGCACATCATAAGCAGTGGTAGCCGGCGTGGAACGGTTGGCTATATAGCTTGAGGGGTCATATATATGTAATGTCTAACACATAAATATAAAAGCGGATAGCAGACATTGCCACCACAATTGACATTGTCCTCACATGACGCTTGTGTGGGCTTTTTTTGATAACAGGTGAATCGCTGGCATGGTTCAGTGGTCGAATACCAAACTGCCATTCAGAATGCTTAGGTTCGATTCTGGCTCGAGCCAAGATTTTTATTCTCTGCTTCCATTAAGATATTTAACATATCGACATTGCCACCTACGCCAGCGCTGCATTTTTTGTGACACAAGCTCCTTCGCATTGTCTCATTAAGATTTAGAAAGTCTGGATTGGTATAGACTGTGAATCATCTGTGGCGCATACCAACATACCATGGGCTGCCGTATGCGGGTATGTGCTGCACGTGACTGCTGGGAAGGATGCCATCGATGTACGCACCAGGGAAGTCACATTATTACCTGTCATGTCATACGTTCACATCATTCTAAGCCAATTTTGGTATATACCAAAAGGAGACGGCCATGAGAGCATCAAGACGTACTGGCTAGATGGATGTATGGATGAATGAATAGAAACGGTCAAAGTGCCTTTGGTTTGCTATGACACGCTTTGAATTTAATAGAATGTGCCTGAATATTAGTGTTTTTAATTACTTGGAGCTGTCAGCTCTGTCATATTTGCCTATCACCCATGCAAATAATCTGTGATGTGATGATGTTACTAGTTCTAAGGGTACGTACAATGCAAAGCAAAACACGGACAAATAATGTGTGGAATCTGTGTCCATGCTGTGTCTAATTTGTGGACATGTTCACCTTATCAGTGTAAATACAGTTTGAACAGTTAAAACAAAGCAACCTGAATGTTTTCTTTCCTTGAATTTGTAAGTCCACTGAAGCACCACTAATGAATGCATTAATATGTGCAGGTGTCTGCTTTCTGCCCTTCACTACAATGAAAATTCATGAAGAATGCAGGCAACAACAAGGGGTGGTGATCTGCGATGGCAGATAAAACATCCGAAGGCAAGGCGAGGCGAGCCTGTTGCTTGTCCCATCAAAGAATTGCCCACTTATGGTGTGTACATGACACTTCGTGATTGCTTTGTAAAATCTTACTTCTACTTGAAGTTTAGCGTTGCCACTATGAATTAAAGAACAATGTTAGGGTTTCCAGCAGGTGGCGAACACATAAAAAAGTGAACTTCGTCATTCATAATATATGTCACTGTCTATCCAAGCTGTTACAATAAAAACTCGTACATGAGTTTTAAGACAACTATGCATGAAACAACCAGTATTCACACTAATATGCCCATAATTTGTCATCTTCATGCAGCCTACGTGAACCATCTACTGTCTGCTGTTGAGGAGCTGCTTGTTTGTGGCAGTAAAGGTGGAACGGATGCTACCCCACAGCCACCACACTTGTCAACTACCTTTGGACCAGTCGACAAAGTCGTCATTGTTGAAGCCCACAGGTCACGCTTCTTAGGCAACTGAAAGCCAGATCACGTCTTCTTCCTCTCCTCCTGCCTGGCTCATATCGTTGACACTGTTTGCAACTAGCGACATAATGATTGACTGTGTCTGCCATTCTGGGCTTGTAAAAGCGCTCCCGTTTCCGACTTAATGTTCTGATGAACCCTAGAAAGTGAGCGCTCACATCATCATGCATGGCCCTAAGTACAGCATACGAATTTCACGGGACCACCAAAAATATTCGTATCATCCGAAATTCGTATCAACAGAAAGCATGGAAAAGTAGCATGCGACAAAACAGTTTCATTTATTGTTTTTCAGGGCCTCAGCAACATCAGGGAGAACTCTGAATGGTTGTCAGTTAAATTTTGAGATGTAGGTAATCATACCAGCACTCGTAAATATACGGCCCGTACATGCTTGTTCAATTAGTGAACCAGCTGCGTTGTCACCCATGACAGCAGTAGCTCCTTCCAAATTTGAGTGTGCTTCTCGCATGACACCACAGTACTACGGCGAAAGTAACGGAAGAAGTGATTTGACGCGATAGATCAAGGCCACAAAATTTCACAACAACGGTTCTATGTTATGATTTTATTATCGCGGAGGTGTTGGGGATGATTTTTGGGAGATGTACGGCCGTGCCCGCACAAGTGCGACCTCAACAGTATCGCATGTTAACGTTGTGAGGTCTTAGTCCTTCGCCAGGACCGTCCTCGCCTTGTTTAGGTTCTCTTCTACCTTTCATAGGATGTCTGATGCACGAGGCAGGCACGTGTAAACACAGTACAACGGCAGCAGCCCGCCGTCCCTGCGTTAGAAAAAGAAAGCATGGCGCCAATTTCCTCTATAATCTAAACGCGAAGGCACACGGAGGCACATTAGAGCCTCAAAGATTTGCTCACACAATCTCTGAGGCGGTGACGCGTCTCTGAAGGTTTATTGTGACCGTAAGAAAAGTATTTTTCTGACACCTCGATTCTGAGGATTTGGCGGTGCGGCGCACATGCCTACGCTTGCGATCCCGCGCTCACATGTGCTTGGCGTGCCTTTCTCGAGAGCGCGGACAGCACCTCTTCGTACCTGGGTGGTAACGTACATTTGTATCAAACGTTGCGGGGTGAAAATCGGTTCGCAACAACCGTACTCCATTACACTGCAGGCCGATAGGCCCTGGGGGGAACCAAACAAAAATTCATATCACCCCGAAATTCGTATGAGCTGTGATCGTATCACCGAGGTTTCACTGTATGTCCAGTCGCGAACTGTATAGTACCACCAGGATCATATGTGGGGTTTTACATCCCAAAACCACGATATGATTATGAGGGACACCGTAGTAGAGGCCTGTGGAAATAGTGACCATCTGTGGTTCTTTAACATGCACTGACATCGCAGAATACACTGGCCTCTAGCCTTTCACCTCCATAGAAATGCGACCGCCGCGGCCGGGATCGAACGGGCGACCTTCGGGTACACGAGCAGAAGGAAGAGTGCACCTATGGCCAAATGATTGGTCTTGTAAAGCAGGCCATCACAAACACAAAAGTGACTGGTGGCTTCAGAACGTGGTGCAGGTACAAAGAGTGGCTCCACTCTGATATTTCCTTGCTCTGTCTTCAAAATCATCAATTGTGGGATTATGAAATAGGAGCAGAGCAGTCCTCGAAACTGGCTTCGTCACCCTCTGTCATTGTCATAGAAAGGCGGCAGAGATGGTCTGTATCTGTGCGGTGATGGCCAGACTTGTACAAGATAACGAAGTCGTGTTCCGGCAATCGAAGAGCCCAGTGTGCCAATCGACCACTTCGGCCATGGAGGTTCACCAGCCAGCATAGAGCATCGTTGTCAGTTAGCAAACTGAATGGGCATTCATGGATATACGGTTGAAATTTGTGGGCAGCGGAAACAGTTTCCAAGCATTCCTGTTTCGTCATAGCAGAGTTGCGAGTGTATTGATCCAGCGTCATGTCATCTGGAATGGAATGTTGTTGCTGTTGTAGTTGCAACTCAAGAGTATAAAATGCCTGACATGGCTGACAATGAGGACACAGCCACAGCAGGTTTATGAGATTGGTTAAAAGCACATCCAAGCTGTTCGACATGGGCCAATTTGATGTGTCATTCGAGTTTTTTTGCGGACAGTTTGCCTTATGGTTGCAGCAAGGTGAAATTGAAAACTGTGCCGTCCTCAACGCTTGCAGCAGTTGCAACATTGACTAATCTGCTGAACTTCAGTGTGATGTGGCGTAACTTCAATATCTCGAGTCTGCGGCAATGCTTGGTGATATCGATGACTGAGGCGAGACTCATTGACGAGTTGTTTAACATGTACCTGGCAATATTTTTGAGAAAGTGCCCAACGTTGGGATTCCAGTTGTATTTGCCCACACACTTGTAAAGGGTGAGCCATTCCCTTTTGTCCACGCCAGGTTTTCTGAGAAACGGGCACAGCTCCATTTGATTCATACAGGTGTCGGTTGTCCGTGCTTTATCAGCAAGAGATGGCTGCTGTACAACAAGATCTCTGGTGGCAATTGCAGACAATTGACCAAGGCTTTGGCTTTGGTGTAGATCTGGCAGAAGCAGCTGCGTCGTCTTGGTTTATTTACCCAGCACCTCCAGCACAAAACTGTTACAGTTATATTCAAACTATATTTATTCACAGGACAAAGTGGGTGGTAAAGTAGTTTTGGTGTCGGTGGGCTGCACCAGCTCACGTGTTCTTCCAGTTCTCCTGGCCTCCTCATACCATTGCAATAATTCATTATGGGACTGCTGCGTTGATTAATTTCGTGTCTACAACCATCCATCACTGCAATTTTACCGTGGGAATGGTGGAGAAAGAGTTTGATTGCGCTGTGATTGTATAAGTTTTATCAGCGACATGTTCAGTCATTTGACCAGAAGTGTTTTGTTCTCTCTGAAAGTCAACTATTCCAAAGCTAATTTCAGTGAGCGTGTTTATGACTTCATCATTGTAATCAGCTGTCACATTAGTAACCACAGCCTTTGCCTCTTTACTTTCACACATGTTATCGAAATCAGTGTTGTTTTTGTGCAGAGCTATGCCATGTGCTTCAGTTGTTGAGACATGGTGAACATGCAATACTAGTGATGTACGAGCTCATCAGGGAGGACATTGTGCAGCTAAGCATGTCAGAATAACAACATCTTTCAGGTTCCTGTTTACTTCTTACCTAGTCCATGAGGTCAAGACTCAGAAATTTGGAGAATGTATTTACTGCCATGTGTGCAGACTTAACAGCTCTTTCTGTTTTGTTATTGACACGTTACCAACCGTGGTGCATGTGAGCTTTTGCAGGACACTGTGGTGTGGGAGGTCCACAAGAGACAGGCGATTTCGCTGCGGGACGTGGTGTTCCCCTGTAATTCGCACCGGTTTCAAAGAAGCGCTGCCTGTTACCCAACCTCGCCCCCCCCCCCCCCCATCCACATGGGCGCCACGGGCAACATTGCTTTGCAATGGCTAAGTGGGCGAGAAAGAGAAAGTGAAACCAGGCCTTCGGGCTCGGGAGTAGCACCACAAAGTGGCAATGGTGTTGGCCCAGGACAACATCGTCACTAATGTGGGAGGTCCTTCACTGTGAGGGCCGGTGGCCAACGCAGCCACTTAAAGGTGTGCGTAGAGCTTGCAGTCCTTTGGTCGCAACCTTGAAGATGCTGTAGCATCTGGGCAGAGATGTCCCTGCACGGAGGGGCATTCGGGTATTGTGCGTCCCCGCCCTCTCTAGCACATACCAAGTGTGCAGCCGTGCACTTGGAAGGGATTCCGCTTCGGTGGAAGGCCGACGATGACCCTACGTAAAAGGGTACAGGGGGCCTTTGCTCTCCTGGCTAGGTGCCCGGCTCCGGTTAACCGTGTACAACTGGATGGAATCTGTTTGGCGGGCCTTAACTTTTTTGTGGCGCAGTGTGACTTGTACGCCGCCTGGATTTTCCACGCCGGAGGCTGGTGGTGAGCCTCTGTAACCCAACGACTGGGGGGCGCAGTTGGTGATCAAAGTTCACAGAGAGTGGTAGCCAGTCATGAACCGATTAAAACCGGCAAGCATCCAAGGAAGGGTACCATCATTATCCCACTGTGTCTGTCGCCACAGAGGGATAGGAACTGTGCTGAATTGGCCGGGTGACCTGGTGAGCACCTGTAATCCAACTTCATGGAGGCCTCAGTATGGGAATTGCATTCCTTGTGAGAGATTTCAGTTTCGTACCGCTAGGGGCCAGGGGAACTTGCGAACCCCTGTAATCCAGCCAATTAGGAGGCCTTGATACGGGAGTGGAATCTCTCACTGCTGGTTCGGGACGAGTCCAGCTCCATTCATGATTCAGAGGTGTCAGGACGGTGTGGGTTGTTGTGTGCCCATGTAATCCAGCTTGGGTGGAGCCGCGGCCTTTGGATCATTGAGCTCCCTCCACCTCCACGTGGTGCGTCACGGGCAACGTGCGGGTGGCTTCGGATGCCTGCACGGCTAAGAGAGGGGGGCTCAGGCTGCGGGACCTGGAGTCGGAGGGTCCGTGGCCGCAGTGAGGGGGGAAGAATAACGAAAACCAATGCTCTCCTGTGGCACCCGGCAAGCTGAGCGCGGGTTGCCAACCCCCTCCTGCAACGGTGCAGGGATGTGGCACACGGGCCATCTAGGCCCGAGTCCGCATAGCAGTAGAGGGAGGCTTGCCTATTTCTGCTGTGAGTCGTGACATTGACCTGTCACGGGTGTTAACCTTGCTGCACTGCTCTACGGAGCTAGTATAGGGGAGAACACGCCTAGCGGCATTGACTCAGCTAGGCCCCAAAAATCGGGTGAGCTTTATCCATGGCGTACACCTAACCCACGCCATGCCTGACCCGGGGTCTTGCCCTTCGTCTATGCCCCCCCGGTTTGTCATCCCCTGGTGCACATAAAGCTTCACAAAGGAGCTGTGCACGCGGTACTCAAGAAGGGGTGAACCCCTGCATTGTGATGACGCTGGCTGAAGGAGAACGACACAGGACACAATACTCTTTCATTACACTGTTGTGGTTGGACCACAGTTGTCTAACCCAACTATCCCAGGCCTCGTGCCTTGGGGAAAACTGTCGCCAGAAGCCAAGTCGACTACTTTTCAGAAATTTTGAAGAACGTATTTACTGCCATGTGTGCAAACTTAGTAGCTCTTTCTGTTTTGTTATCGTCACGTTAGCAACTGTGGCCATTGCCTCATTACTTTCACACGTGTTATCGAAATCGGTGTTCTTTTCGTGCATAGCTATGCCAGGTACTTCAGTTGTTGAGTTGAGACATGGTGAAAATGCAATTTTGATAATGTACGAGCTCATCATTGTGCAGCTAAGCATGTCAGACTAATGCGGTCTTTCAGGTTCGTGTTTACCTCTAACCTAGTTCATGAGGTCAAGACGACTACCTTTCAGAAATGTTGGAGAACGTATTTACTGCGATGTGTGCAAACATAGTAGCTCTTTATGTTTTGTTATTGTCACATTAGCAACCTTGGCCTTTGCCTCATTACTTTCACACGCGTTATAGAAATCAGTGTTGTTTTTGTGCATAGCTATGCCATATGCTTCAGTTTTTGAGACATGGTGAACATGTACATTCTGGTAATCTATGAGCTCATCAGGGAGGACCATTGTGCAGCTAAGCGTGTCAGACTAATGACGCCTTTCAGGTTCCTGTTTACTTCTTACCTAGTCCATGAGTTGACGAGGGTGGCGATGCGGGCTTGTTGGTTGGTCATACTAGAATGTGTTGAGCGCTATTCTAGTGTTCTGATCTAACTTTGATCTAAATGTCGTCTTTCATTCTAGTGTTTGCTTAAAGAATCTAAAGTTATGCACCGTGAGGCCAGCACCAGTGATTGCCCCATGCCTGAAAATAGAAACGCGGCAGTTGTTCCGTATATCCATCAAGTATCGCACAATCTAAAAAAAATAGCCGCCAGAATTAACACCCGTGTTGTCTTTTCCGCCCCGTTTAAACTCAGTAAGTTGTGCAAGAAAACTAATCCCGACAAGACAGTTCAGTCTGAATGCTCCATTAAGCACAGAAAACCTTTTGTGCAGTGTGTGACAAGCGTTGTTTACCGCATTCCTCTGTCCTGTGGCCGTGCTTACATTGGGCAGACTAGCCGCTGCCTAAATGTCCGGCTCAGTGAGCACTGTAACAAAGTGGGCAACTTGCCACCTGACGGCTTTTTGGCACAACACTGCCATGGTTGTGCGTGCAAACCGAACTTTCATGGGACCGTTGTCGTCAGCAGGAACCAGTCCGAAATTTCTAGGCTGGTCATTGAAGCCGAACAAATTGATCATCTTGGTGACGGCCTGTGTTAGCAATCCCTCAATGTCTCTGAGTGCTAAAGAATTGCACTTTCTGCGCATGTATCGTTAAATTGCTGTCATTGCCTACGCACCCTGTTTTCTATCTCATAGAGGTGTATTTCCTTGGTTGTTATCAAATGGGATATGTTGTTTTTTATATAGAAGCGTGTTCACGTGACTGTCGTGCGCAAAACTGGTATTTGGATCGGCAGGTGAATGAAAATAAACCATTGTTGTTAGTAGCGCCAGTGTGTGTGTGTCTCTTTCTTCTGTCCGTGTCCTCGTATGCGCTCAACTCATTCTAGTAGTCCATGAGATCAAGATGACTACCTTTCAGAAATTTGGAGAATGTGTTTACTGCCATGTGTGCAAATTTAGTAGCTCTTTCCGTTTTTTTATTGTCACGTCACCAACTGTGGCCTTTGCCTCATTACTTCCACACGCGTTATCAGTGTTGTTTTCGTGCATAGCTACACCGTGTACTTCAGTTGTTGAGTTGAGTAAACATGCAATTTTGATAATATACGAGTTCATCATTGTGCAGCTAAGCAGGTCAGGCAAATGCCGTCTTTCAGGTTCGTGTTTACTTTTTACCTAGTTCATGAGTACAAGACTTGGAAATCTGGAGGATGTATTTACTGCCATGTGTGCAGACTTAGCAGCTCTTTCTGTTTTGTTATTAAGCAACTACAGCGTCTTTCTTGAATTTCATGTGCGTTAGCCTAAGTGTTGACTTCCTTCTGTAGTGCTGGTCATATAGCATCTGTTTTGCATACGACCAGAAGAAAGGTCAGTGACACAGGCTGTTATGCCTAAAGAAATAAATGAGGTTGAACATGTTTTGTTTTATTGAACTGCATCGCCATGACATTCGTATATTAGTACTCTGGGTACTTAAAGCCGCAGTAGTCTTCTGAAGGAAAATTTTCACGCACTGCAGAGATGACGCAGCTGGGCAGGACCACTCGCTTTCCTTGGCCAAGGCGGCGCCACATACATCTCACAAATTGACGGTATGCAGTATATCGATATCGCCTGAAATATGAATGCAATACAATGTAAAAATGCAGTGGCAAGAGTAAAGGTAGACATATCCTGCAGCTGAATCAAATGTGTACACAGAGTCATATTCCAGAATCACCTACTGACAAGGGGCCCTTCCGAGCAGACAAAATTACAAAATAAAACGTCATTGTTATGTAGCATGCAGATTCCTTTTTAGCAAGTACAGATATGCAGAAACACGTAATTTATTTATCGTTTACTTAATCAACCCAATGGGCCAAAAGCGCTACCGAGAACTATGACTTATAGGGGAAAAAAAAGAACAATGAAGAACACAAGTCAATCGCAAAGAACGTGAAAGGCGAGATCGAGTTATCCGATTTGTGAAAAACTATCTAACAATGTAAGCAGCAGCTATTCTCAGCTTGCAGATTTTATTTCACATATTGTGATTTCGATTTCGTGGATAATTTGCGCTGCCTGAAGACCGGAGGTGTCCGACGCCACTTATACATGTATTTTTTCATTTTCCTTTATTTAGTTGGACACGCGATATGGAATATGGACATAGCAATATTAGCACATAACATGCGCCTATGCACGTTTTGAGTGAGTGGATGGCGCACTTTGCATGCCAGGGACAACTTGCGATTCGGCCTACTTCAGCTTCAACAGCAACAGCTTAACTTAGATCAACCACAGCAGTAATACCTGTGGATTTCCGGTGCCTCAATGACGCCTGGTCGATCCTCCATCAAGGCGTAGTAAGCGATCTCCAGGACGTGAATGTCGAAGCACCCATGTTGAAACGTCGGGTGCGCGGTGAGACAGGCTGCCTCATCCGGCACTAGAGCGCTGACTTTGTCTATTTCCCGACAGCACACCGACTCCGTCTCGGTGTCCATCGGGTGGCAACTCCCACAGAGGCACCTACGCAGATTACGTTATCGATATAATGTTCAGGTGTTACCACCAGCAAGAGGTTGGCATACAGCGTGTGCAGTGCGGCTGCATAGAAAAGCGGCAGGACAAAGCATACATGCGGTGTCAAATCTGCGCCGAGTACCAATAATTTCAGACAAGTCATAGCATTATGAAATCCACACGAGCGCTATTGACTTCCGTAGAACATGCGGAAGATGCCCGTGCAAAATCAAGCAAAATACACTTGAATTCTTACCACTCGACATTCCCGATGCGCAAGCCGTCTTGCATGGCGCTATCGCTGTCAGACGACTCTTCTTCTGACGCACTTGCGAGTGGGTCGAATGCGAAATGATTCGCGGGGTCGGCGAGCTCGGCATCTTCTTCTCCGCCGAAGTCGTTACTGTCGTCGGAGTCTGTCGGCAGATATTCGTCCATCGTTGACGGCGCGACAGTTGCCACATGTGCGGCGCGCAGCAGACGAAGCAGACGATGGAGCTACGCGCGCACGAGGATACGTCACGAAAGCGTGCGCATTCACATACTACCACCTGGTGGCGCTACTCGTCCCATCGTCGTGACGTCAGGGTACAGAGTGACCCGAAACTAGCTTTTAAAAACATGCTGTAATTAATTTTTCAGGGCGCACTCACGCTTGCCGGTGCATTTTCTACGCTCTTGGGGACCTGGTCTATCATTTGACGCAATAAAACGATAAGTGAAAAAGTTTGCGTCAGTACTCCTTTAACGGCAGTGGTCCGGGCGCTCATCGCGGCGCTGCGCAGGAGAGAGAATGAGGTGCGCGCGCTCCGTCATTTTCATACCGCGGAACTACCGTGGCGCCCCCAGCGGAGTATGCAGCTGTCACACCACCTGTCGTTCCGTAGAGGATTCCTAGAGGAAAGGACGGGGGGGGGGGGGGACCGTAGGAGAGGAGAGAGAGGGGACGTGCATGCGCTGTAGGGGTGTGGGACGCGTGAGCCGCTCCGTATAGTAGATGATTCCAAGAGGAGAGAGGGGGGAGAGGACGCGCATGCGCTCTGGGGATGTGGGACGCCGGAGCCGCTCCGTAGAGTAGAGTATTCCTAGAGGAGAGAGGGGGGAGAGGACGCGGGGGGCCGCTCCGTAGAGTAGAGGATTCCTAGAGGAGAGAAAGGGGGTGAGCGTAGGAGAGAGAGGGGGGATGGCACGCGCTGTGGTGGTGTGGGACGCGGGACGGACTAAGCCCCCCTCCAAACATATGCAAGCAAGATTAAGGAATGGGGTCAACCTGGGCGACAGACACCACCTGCCTAGCCATTGCTAAGCAGCCTCTCTGTGTTCTTGGCCATGACTCTGATGACTGTGTTAGGGTTGACGGCCTTCATATTACTACAGTGTTCTGGTTCGCATAATGGGCGCTTCCCTACTTCATGAAAGTGGCCGGACGCGGGACGGGGGACGGGGGACGCGGGACGCGGGAGGGACAGAGCCCCGAGCATAAGATGCTTCGCATCTAAAAGGCAGGGCATAGTCAGTCGAATGGCCACAAGCTTTCGCCGAACACACTTTGGAGCCGCTAGTGGGTGAAAAAGGTGATCTCTAGGGACAAAGTGTGTGCAAGATTCAAGCTCCAACCTGCCTCAGCTCCCACCGCACCGCTGCCGGGCGACAGGGTGGAGAGATCGCACCAATTTCAAGTTGTGGGTCTTGCCTTTGCCGGTCCTGTTTTAAATGCGAATGCATTTCATAGTCGGGCTATGTCAGGCATCCGGCGTTGGCCGTTGGCGTTGTCCGCGGAGGAGGAGGAGGAGGATAGGTTGAGGAGGTGTGCGCGCCGGCAGGTGTAAGATGTGAAGCATCTTATGGCGAAGCTTAATCCGGTGGTGGTGGTGTACGGCGTGACCGCCCTTACTGCGCATGCGCAAACCCTTTCAAAAAAAAATAAAAATAAAAAAACCTCCTCTCTCCCTCCCCTAGGCATCCCTCCCCGCGGCAACCACACCCTCACTGCGCATGCGCCTCCCCTCCTCTCCCCCCCTGCTACGCTCCCCCCTCTCTCCTCTAGGCATCCCTGCCCGCGCCGTCCACACTCCCACTGCGCATGCGCGTCCCACCTCTCTTCTCCTCTCCTACGCTCCCCCCTCTCTTCTCTAGGCATCTCTGCCCGCAGCGTCCACACTCCCACTGCGCATGCGCGCCCCCCCCCCCCCCCTCTCTCTCTCCTACGCTCCCCCCCCTCTCCCTCTCTCGCCTCGCGACGCCGACACAGGCAGCGTCTGCTAGCGAGTTTCTTGGTTGAAAAAACCGACTGCTCGCGCTGCACAACCGTTCACTGGCCACCCCGTATATATGGCAATGAATCTTGACCTCCAAGGTGGTGCCGGTGGGAGATTTCTCCTGTGCGTTGTTGAACAATAAAAATTCGCAGCGTGCGCGTTAACTAAAAGCGGTCTGCGGCGGAGCTCGGCGGAGCTATATATGAAAAAAAAAATTAAAAAAAATAAATAAAAAAATTAAAAAAAACAAGAAAAAGCAAAAAAAAGGCGCTGCGCCGTGCTCCCGACCGGGCTGCAGAAATTAGGCGCCTTTTCCTTCTTCGAACCACAACCACCATACATAAATGGAGTGAAGCGCGCGCGAAATGCATTCGCATTTCCTCACGATTCCCTTCGGGGAGGTGGGGGCTTTTTTTGTTGCAGGAACCAGTCCTGTGAAATCCTACATCGTTATTTTTACGTGTGCCGTCGTTCAGGCTATCCACTTAGAGTTGTGCAGTGATATGACGGCGGGGTCATTTTTAATGGCTTTCCGCCGGTTTGTGTCGCGACGTGGCTCGCCTAGTGTTGTTTATTCCGACAATTCTCAAGCTTTTCGTGCTGCCAGACGTGACTTAAAAGTGATGTGCCAAATTTTGTGCAACTTCCAAGTGCAGGACTTTTGCTCTACTAATCACATTACCTGGAAATTCATTGGAGGACGTGGTCCGTGGTGGGGTGGATTTGGGGAAAGGATCATTGGCGCTGTTAAAAGCTGCCTACGGACAACTCTAGAGAAAAGGTGCTTCCGTTTCGAGCAGCTTGCTACCATGCTTACAGAAGAAGAGAATGTAGTAAATGCAAGGCCGCTAACGTACCTCTCCGAAGACGCTACTGAACCAGTTGTACTTACGCCTTCTCACGTTCTAACCGGTAGGAAGTTCACTACACTGCCTAGTGCTCATGCTGCTAAAACATCCGGAAGTCGCTCCGATACTTTAACACATTGGAAGTACTGGCAGCAAAGAGTAAATGATTTTTGGAAGCTTTGGTATAAAGAATACCTTTTGTGTTTAAGTGCGCACATTAGGGGAGTGCAGCCTAGCAACCAGCTTAAGGTTAACGACGTGGTCGTCATTAAGAAAGACAAGGTGCCCATAACTTTTTGAATAGTTGGTAGAGTGACTGTCGTGCACTTATCAAGAGATAATCATGTTAGAGCATGCAAGATCGCCTTGGCAGGAGGTACGGAAGGTACAAGGCCAGTACAACAGTTGTGCCCGTAGGAGTTGGGTGATTGAACTTGTCGGGCGTGGAGGATGTTGTAAATTGTTTGAACCTCCCGCGGGAGTGTCACGCGCATTGAAGGACTTCGAGAAGGACGAAGAAGAAGAGAGCGTTGAGTGAAAATAGAACACGCTTTTTGACATGGACAGGCTCGGCTTCGCCTCTTTTTCCTCTGGCGCCTTTAGACGCTGAAGCGCACTTTTCCCACAAATATACACCAAAATTGATATTGCATGACGTGACTGTATGACGAACATTAACAGGTGTTTACATGAAAATCAACATAGATATGATATACAACATGATTTAAATGCCGCGCTCATGGTGCGCTCTCAGCCGGTTTGCTATCTGGACATACGCCAAAATTTTTATTATGCCGCGTGACTGTATGACCAACATGAAGGACAGGTGGTAACATGAAAATAATGGCATGCATGTCATGTTCGGCATGATTAACATGCCACGCTCATGGTGGGCTCGCGGCTGGTTGGCTAGCTCGGTATATTCCAAGTTTGTTATTGCGTGAGGTGGTTGTGTGACGAACATGAATGACAGGTGGTAACATGAAATCATGACATGCATTTCATGTACAGCATGACTTAAGTGCCACGCTCATGGTATGCACACGGCCGTTTCACTAGCTTGCGACTATATACCAAGATTTCTATAGCCTGAGGTGACTGTTTGAAGAAGATAAATGCCAGATGGTAACATGAAGATCATGTCATGCATGTCATAATAATATGTGGAGTTTTGCGTCGCAAAATCACGATATGATTGAGAGACGCCGTGGTGGAGGGCTCCGGAAATTTTGACCATCTGGTGTTCTTTAACGTACACTGACATCGCACAGTACACCGGTCCTCTACCATTTCGCCTCCGTCTAAATGCGACCGCCGCGGCCGGGATCGAACCTGCAACCTTCGGCATGCCATGCATGTCATGATCTTCATGGTCAGTAGCGTAGCCAGAAATTTTTTTCGGGAGGGGGGGCTTCAACCATACTTTATGTATGTTCGTGCGTGCGTTTGTAAGTGTGCGTGCATATATACGCAAGCAAAACTGAAAATTTTCGGGGGGGGGGGGAAGGTTTGAACCCCCCCCAACCCCCCCCACGGCTACGCCACTGATGACATGCCTGCGAAGATTTTCATCTTACCACCTGCCACTTATGTTCGTTATACAGTCACGTCCCACAATTCCAATTTTGGTGTATATCAAGCTAGCGAAACGGCCGCGAGCGTGCCCTGAGCGTAGCACGCAAGTCATGTCACTCATGACATGTCATGATTTCCATATTACCGCTTGTCATTCATGTTCGTCACAAAGTTCCGTCATGCAATACCAAATTTGGTGTATATCAAGCTAGCGAAACGGCCGTCAGCGCACCATGAGCGTGGTATGTAAATCATGCCACGCCCACAGCGCGGTGTACGTTCCCTTTCTGTGTGTTCTGTGGTTTTGCGCGCTGTTTTAGGTGCGAAGCATATTATGCTCGGGGCTATGTCCGTCCCTCCCACGTCCCGCGTCCTCCGTCCCACGTCCGGCCACTTTCATGAAGTAGGAATGCACCCATTATGCGAACCAGAACACTGTAGTAATATGAAGCAGTGACGTAGCCAGGGGGTGGCACACCGGGCACGTGCACCCCCCCCCCAGAAATTTTTTTTCGCCATGGCATACAGAGCGAAAACTGACCATTTCAAGGAGGTGCCCCCCTCAAAATCAAGGAGGTGCCCCCCCCCTCCCGAAAAAAATTTCTGGCTACGCCCCTACATGTCATCTACAACGCCATTTTCATGCCATTTTCATGCCACGCTCACGGTGCGCTTGCGTTCAAATCGCTATCTTGATATACACCAAAATTGGTATTGCGTGACGTGACTGTGTGACGAACAGAAATGACAGGTACTAACATGTAAACCATGACATGCATATTATGTATAGCATGATTTGCTCCTTTCTGGCGGCTTCGTAAACATTGATTCCCGCAGTGCGTGGGATCTGCAGGATTTTTTTCTCTTGTAGAATAGTTGCCTTCTGCCTTGGATAGCGACGGGCTACCATGACTTATAACCCCTTCTTCTTCGTTAGTCTTCTTTACCAGAACGGCGCCGAGTCCTACGCTGCTTGCGTCGGTGTGGATTTCCGTATCGGCGTATGCTTCGAAATGCGCAAGTATCGGAGGCATCTGCAGGCGTCGTTTCAGTTGCTGAAATGCTTGAAGTTGCCCTGTTTCCCACCGGAACTCCACGTCGATCTTCGTGAGCTGCGTTAGTGGCTCTGCAATGCGTGAAAAGTCCTTGACGAAGCGTCTGTAATAAGCGCACAAGCCGAGAAATCGGCGCCCGCCTTTCTTGTCGGTGGGTGGCGGGAAGGCGGCGATGGCAGCTGTTTTCTCCGGGTGTGGGCGCACTCCAGTCTTGCTGATCACGTGACCCAAAAACAGGAGCTCCGTGTACGCGAAGCTGCACTTCTCCGGCTTCAGGGTGAGTCCGGAGCTCTTGATTGCTTGAAGTAAAGATTCAAGTTGCTCGAGGTGTTCGTCGAAGTTCGAGGAAAACACAACCACGTCGTCCAGGTGAAGAGGAGAGTTTGCCACTTCAATCCTGCCAGTAATGTACCCACAACCTGTTGGAAAGTCGCAGGCGCCCAGCAAAGACCGATGGGCATGACCTTGAACTTGAACAAACCGTCTGGTGCAATGAAGGCAGTCTTTTCTTGGTCTCTCTCGTCGACTTCGTTTTGCCAGTAGCCCGTCTTGACGTCCATCGAACAAAAGTACTTCGCGCTGTGGAGTCGATCTAGGGCGTTGTCTATTCGTGGGAGTGAGTACACGTCCTTCTTCATGATTTTGTTGAGGCGACGAGAATCGACGGAGAAACGTAGGGTCCCATCTTTTTTTTCACGCACACCACAGGTGACGCCCATGGACTCTCTGAAGGCTGGATGATGTCATCGCGTAGATTTCGCCGACTTGTTTGTTTATGGCCACGCGTTCTCGCGTTGATACTCTGTGCGGGCTCTGACGAAGTGGCCTGGTACTTTCTTCTGTTATTATGTGATGTTTTGCGACCGGTGTCTGCCGAATTCTTGACAACAATGAAAAGCATTCCTTGTATTGCAGGAGCAGGGCTTTGAGTTGTTCTTGCTTATGCGTCGGAAGACTCGGAGTTACGTCGAAATCTTCTTGCGGACGTCGATTCGTCGTAGCATGTTCGGTAGACTCGGTGAGGGCGAAAGCATTGGTGGCTTCGACAATTTCTACGCTGTAGGCAACTGTCGTGCTTTTGCTTACGTGATTACACTCGTTGCTGAAGTTCGTGCACATCTCTCTTGCTTTCCCTTCTCGCAGCTCGGCTATTCCTCTTGCGACGCAAATCTCGCGGTTGATCAATAGGTGCTGGTCGCCTTCAACGACGCCTTGTAGGTTTGTTGATTTGTGAGAGCCGACGGAAATGCTGACGCTAGAGCGGGGGGGAATGGTGACATGGTCTTCCAACACATTCAAGGCGTGCTGTCCTTGCGGCGTGTGCGGTGGTAGTGACTTTTCTGTAGATAGCGTTATCGACTTGGATCTCAGATCGATGACTGCACCGCGAAGGCATAAGAAGTCCATACCAAGGATGACATCTCTCGAGCAGCTCTGTAGGACTACGAAGCTCGAGGGATAAATCCGGTTGTTAATGCAGACTCTCGCTGCACAAATTCCTGCTGGCGTTACTGAGCGACCGTTACTTCGCGTCGTGTTCTGTAGGTTTTGTCGCGTTGTCGTCGTCGGCGGTCGCGGATGATCTTCGGCATTTGGTCGCACAGCAACCACACCTCTATCGGTTGCTGTTCTTAGTTTCCCGGATACGGGCTAGGCGACCGGCCCCGGTTTGGGCCAGTGTACTACCGGCGGTGCGGTGACATGTAGCAGCTGGGCGACGGCGAGCGGGAAGGTCGTCGGGGTGTCCACTGAGCTCCTGCGAGGTAATCGGTGATGTCGCGTGGTCTTTCACCCCACTGTGGACGCAGAGCGTCGATGGCGAACCCACGCAGTCCCATCTGGCGGTATTGGCAGCGTCGGTATGTGTGGCCGGCTTCTCCGCAGTGGTAGCATAGTGGGCGGTGGTCGGAGGCGCGCCAGATGTCGGGCTTCCTGGGCGTGTAGCGCTGGCTGACAGGCGGGCGAGATGGCAGCGGTGGTGGAGGCGGTGGCGTCTCGCGACGGTAGTGCGGCTGTGCGGCGCCCTGAGGGGGGGGCGTGGAGGGGGTGCACTGCGTCGGGCTGCAGCAGTGTAGCTCACGGCCTGCGGCTGAGACTGTGGAGGCTCAGGGGTGCCGAGCGACTGCTGGAGTTCTTCATCAACTATCTCGGCTATCGAATCCACCTGAGGTTGCGATCTGGGGAACATCTTCTGCAGCTCCTCATGCACGACCGCTCTGATGGTCTCGCGCAGGTTGTTGGTTCCCAGCGCTTGAACAGCTGCGTAGCTCGTCGTAGGCATGCGGCCGTTGTATTGTCTGTTGCGGATTTCTAGCGCCTTCTCGATGGTAGTGGCCTCCGAAACGAATTCCGAGACCGTCTGCGGGGAGTTGCGTGCAAGTCCGGCGAAAAGTTTTTCCTTCACTCCTCTCATGAGGCACCGAACCTTTTTTCCTCGGACATGTCAGCGTCGGCGTGGCGGAAAAGCCGCGTCATCTCCTCCGTAATGATGGTAACGCTCTCATTCGGGAGCTGCACCCGTGTGTCCAGTAAAGCGGCAGCTCTTTCCTTTCGGACGACGCTCGCGAACGTCTCCAAGAAAGCGCCGCGAAAGAGGTCCCATGTTCGAAGCATGGACTCCCGGTTCTGGAACCAGGTCCTTGCTGCGTCCTCCAGGTAAAAGTAAACATGGCGCAGCTTGTCCTCGGCGTCCCAGTTGTTAAATGTCGAGACTCTTTTGAACGTCTCCAGCCATATTTCGGGGTCTTCAGTAGGCGATCCATGGAAGCTCGATGACTCTCTGGGTGGCTGCATCACGATCGTTGCAGGGGACACAGCGGCCGTCAGCGGGCCTGTCGTCCTCGTCGCCGTAGCTTTTGGCTTCTCCGGTAAGAGTCCGTGCTGCGGGGGGTAGTCCTTTCAGTCTGTGGTTGGCTCGACTGTCCGTGAAGGGTTCCGTCTCTTCGTCACGATTTGGGCTGGGTTCACGGCTTGACGGGGGCGTCCGGAACATGAACGAAAAGCACCTCCACCAGGTCGTGACGTCGACTGCTCCCTTCGTCAACGTCACGACCACGTGACGTTGACGAAGGGAGCAGTCGACGTCTTCAAGGCGAAACACTTTCTTTGGCCAAACTTGTGGCCTCCAAACGGAAACTCAAATTACAGCAAGCACGCTGCACACTGATAACGGCGCACAGAGCGTCGGTCGTCGAAAGCTGACAAGCGGTGAAGCGCGTCGGCCTTTATACTTGTGTCATCGAATATTCCAGCCTTATCACTGGTTGTCGCGCAAGCTCTAGAATAAGCTCGAGTGTTCGCGTCTTGCGCGCAATCTTAACAAAACGATGTACAATAATCGCGAAACTTCTCGAACGATCGGGTGCGGTTTGCGCTGAGCATTGCTGACAGTCTTTGTGGGTGAAAACCAAATACAGCTAAAGGGAAAATAAGAAACCCGCGTGGCAATATCAATCTAGCCAAACGGCTGCGAATCCCACCATGCGCGCGGCATGTAGATCATGCTGCACATGAAATGCCTGCCAGGATTTTCATGCTTCCACCTTTGATTCGTGTTTATCATGCAGTCACTTCAGGCAGTTCCAATTTTGGTTAACATCAAGCTAGCGAAACGGCTGCGAGCCCACCATGAGCGCGGCATGTAAATCATGCTGCACATGAAATGCCTGCCAGGATTTTCATGCTTTCCACCTTTGATTCATGTTTATCATAGCCACTTCAGGCAGTACCAATTTTGCTTATCAAGCTAGCCAAACGGCTGCGAGTCCACCATGAGAGCGGTATGTAAGCCATGCTGCACACGAAATGCCTGCCAGGATTTTCATGATTCCATCTTTGATTCATGTTTATCATAGTCACTTCAGGCAGTACCAATTTTGGTTAATATCAAGCTAGCCAAACGTCTGCGAGCAGTTATATGCGCGCGGGGCATGTAAATTATGCTGCACATGAAATACATCTCATGATTTTCATGTTACCACCTGCCATTCATGTTCGTCATGCAGATATATCTCGTCATAGAAATTTTGGCATATATCAATTAATCAAACATCCACGAGCGCCGCGAGACACTAGAGAGGCGAGCGAGCTGGCCATTTATGTGGCGAAGCCCACCGAGAGCGCGCGGCGGCGAGAGAAAACGAATGCGGTACTTTTCCTGTTCTAGTTCTAGTGACTTTAAGCATACCTTGCGTCAGACGCCACCGCGTGGCAGGGAGACGCAGAGGGGTCATTCCGTCCGCTGCAAATTAAATGAAGACGAAATATCTAAGAGCGTCGGGTTCTGCGTTGTCGACACTTGAAGCGTTGCTCAAACACAAAGGCGTAACAGCTGCGATAATTGTTAGTCCACGCTTGCCATGTGTACACGTGCGCGTCCTTTTCGAGCGTCCTTCTTTGTGCTTCAGCGGGAAGCTGCAAGTACCGAGCTGTTCATCGGTCTTCGTGTGACATTCCAATTTCTTGCTATCGCATTCACTGCTTCACCCTTGCGTTGAAACTTTGACTTTCTTTTGTAAGCTGCCTGTTTCTAAATATAGTTAGAATATAAAGTAACCAAATTTCTAACCCTTTACACCCTGAATTTGATAAAGTGGTCGGAAGCAGTTAGGACTTCACAAGACCAAAAACAAAAAATTGAGGCAGTAATGCAAGTATATATGAATTAACAAATATGGCGTCAATTTAGGTCATCAGGGCGCGGTGGTTGTGAAATGACAAAAATGATCTCTTTGTTACTGCTACTCACTAGAATACACAAAATGTGAACCAACGTCCTTTTTGTCAATGTGACACTCATTGAAACAGCTTCGGTACGCCCCGAAAATGGCGTTAACCCGCCTCAGTTTTCCCGCCTCGGCGTCACCTATGACTTCGGTCAAGCTTGTTCTTAGTGGCTGCCAGCTCCGCAAATAAGCCACAATCTTGCTCTCAATCGCTTCAAGAAGCATTCCCTTAAGTATTGAACAGTGGCTTGCAACCGCAACGCGCACAATGCGCAGCGAGGTGGCTGTTCGACCACGCGCATTCACTAGCCAAAAATTCGGACCAACTAACGCGGGAAATTATTGAAGCGGCAGAGATAAAACATGGAGACGTGGTAAGCTGCCCTTCAATCTGTCTATCAGAAAAAAAAATTCTATTTTTGTTGCGTCAGCCGCTTGTTTGATTTGCTGGGTCGATTGTCTTGTGTGCTCCTTTCCCCCCCACCTCGCCTCCTCCTTTTCCTTTCGCACGGTGTCATGTGCACATATATGCGATCACCTGCAATAAACACTGAGTAAGTTTAGCGCTGTGTCCCGTCTGCTCTGTCGTCTCTTGTGTAATTTTTGCGCTACTGTGCCGAGTTGTGCACTACCGGCTAGCCTACCAGTCTGTCCTTTTAATAAACCCTTCAGTTGCGAGTAAGTACTCGCCGTGTCTCCTCCTTCGTTCATGCTGTTTGCGTTGCTTTAACCATAGTGGAGGGCTGGTTCGCGATTTACGAGCGCGCGAGCATCCCTCATGAACGGGACGAGGCAGAAACACTAAGCAACTTAATTTTCTACCTCCCTGGTGTGGCAAGCCTGTCGTCGAACAACCACACATCAGAGTATCCAACGTGTCCGTATTTCAAGACAGCCATCATCGACGTGTTTGATCGCTCTGAAGTTCGTAAGCTGCAAGCCGAACAGCGTCTACGTGAACGAGCTCAGCAGGCCGGTGAACCTTTCACCAGTTACATCGAAGACATTCTCGACTTGTGCAAGAAATCAAACGTGACCACGTCGGAGTCTCACAAGATCAGGAATGTTATAAAAGGCATCGACGACGGTGACTTCACCATGCTGCTCTACAAAAACGCTCGCGCTGTGGCAGAGGTAATCACACTGCCAAAACTACGAGGAGCTGCGTTGACAGCGATTGATGACCGGTCGGCCGCCATCACGCGACGCCAATCTCGCTGGCTTTTCGGCCATATTTAAGTATGCGGCCTTGCTCGCCGTAATCAAGTCATTCATGCCCGAGGAAAGTGCCCGCCAGGTCTATCTACTGGCCTTCGCTCATCCGCAGCTGGTTGAACAGAGACCAACCACACTTCTGCCTCCCCTCCACCGAGCGACTGAGCAGCAAATCACCGAGGACCCACCTGAATACCACCAGCCCCTCAGGCGCCTGCCCCATTCAGACGCAAGTTGTAGCGAGGTCATCCCAAGCCATCCCTGTGGCCACTTAGTTACACGGAAGCCATCGCCAGACCCCCGTTTTTGAAACGGGTGAACCGCCTGCCTACGCCGACGTCATCCATATGCCCCGAGTGCAGCCCAACATATCACATCATATCATATCAGCAGTCGCCCTGTTCATCGCGCCTTGCGATATTGATGGAACCTACCCCACCCAGCCAACCAATGCCGCACTTCTGACACCCACCCAGTCAGGACACCCGCATAAGGACGCACCACCACCTATGGATGGATGGATGCTATGAGCGTCCCCTTTATAACGGGGCGGTGACATGTCTGCCACCAGGCTCGAAAAAAAACTTTCTTTTTTATGGTGGCCTAATGCCTTATCTACATTGATTAAATCTATGTTATTACAGCAAAGAAAAATATAAGTTCACGGTCCATCTCTGCTTCTTAAGGCAGAATGACCGTATTTTCCCCCTTCTTCATTTTTGTCCTTTATCTCTACTTTTCTGCCACCAATACTCTAACCGTCTCTTACTTATTTCTATCGCGGACGTGTTCAGCTTTCCATTGTTGTCCCTAAAACCCAAGGCTTCATGTAGACTCGTGTCCACACGTATATCTGGGTGGATATCGCCACATTCAATCAGTATGTCACCGACGTCAGGCCCATCTACCGTCGTTCACCGTCACCACGATGCCGCTCACTGTCAGCGATGAGGCCACGTCCGGTCGTACTAGAGCAGGAAAAGTAGTCGTCGCAGTCCACGAGGCAAGGGCTACGAAGCTATCGAAACGCCAAAGCGCTCAGCGAATCCCGTCGACCGTAATAGACGTGTTTCTGGGCGGTGTTCGCGCATCTGCCTTGTAGGCACCGGAGCCAACGTATCCGTTATGGATGCAAACTTTAGCCGATCACTACGAAAAGTGACAACACCACTTTCCGAGCTGTCCCTACGTACAGCTAACACCCAAAGTATTTATCCTGCTGCATTATGCCCAGCCCGCGTCATCATTCAGGACGCTTTGTACGCCGTCGAATTCATCATAATTTCTGCATGCTCTGACGACGTCGTCCTGACATGGATGGTATTTTCTCCGCCGCCAGGACGCCGTAATTCATTGCGCACCAGCCGAGATAGAGCTCTTACCATTCTCAAAGTTGAGGCTGGTAGTCAGCCAATTCGGTTTCGAGCAAGGTACTCGTCAAAGACGACACAAGAGTGCCTCGAAAGTTCGCGTTTATCGCGCGCGCTATTTCTACAGAGTTAAGCACACCGCTGAGGTCATTCTACGTGCTCAGGGGGGAGCGGGTTCAGCAAAACTTTTGTGGAGTGGATAGAACGCAGGCAGCAGTACGAGCAAAAGACGAAGACGAGGACCGTTGTTGGTGCTCGTGCTTGCTCCGTTTCCGACCGCTGATCGCTTGACCTGCGCTATTTCCTTCCTACATTGAGGACGTCGTAGGCCTCTGCCGCCGCTTCAATCCTTAATTAAACTGCTGAGCGCAAAAAATTAGACACGGTGCACATAGAAAAGACGAGGACCAGCGCAGACTTCCAACAGAAAGGACGCACAAATATATAGGCTACACACAAAGATAACATCACATGCTTATCCAAGAAACACAAATCAAACAAAACAAAAAAAAAACAAAAACGCAAGAAGAAACCCCTAAACAGCCAAGTAATCACCCTAGAGCCCCACGTGCCGAAGAATCCAAATACGCCAGCTCTTTTTCTGATAAGGATATCGATGGTTTACTGATGCAACTTCCTTGTGCTATCGTTGCGGCCTCAATTATTAATCTAGTGCCTTCATTAGGATGGGATGCAAGAACTCTTGTTTTTTCAAACAAGGGCTGGCATCCGCATTCAGAACAGTGAGAGGCCAAAAAACCATCCCTTCCCACATTTCTTACTTTCTGGCAATGCGCCTGTAGTCTTACATTCAGGCACCTGCCCGTCTGACCAACGTACCTTTGTCCACAAGACAAAGGTATGGTGTAAACAATTCCCATTGCACACTCAACAAACTTCTTACGGTGGTTTATTTTGCAATGGCTCGCTGTACTTCCTACAGGGCTAGTCCGGACACATAACTGAGACAGTTTATTCGGCGCGGAAAAAACCACCGACGCCCCCCGCTCTTTGCCCTATTTTTTTGAGTTTATGTGAAATGCCGTGTAGATACGGTATCACCGCAACCTTCTCGGGACTTATTTCCTGTGAAGTGCCCCCCGTGTTACCTACCCTTGCTTGTATGCGCAGCTTCTCAGAAATGGAAACTAGCAAGGAACTGGGATAGCCAGCTGTCTCAAGACGGAGAATCTGCTTGCCGAAACTTTCCTGCACTGAGTGGAAGCAAGATTTGGTTAAAGCGTTATGCAGACATGCTTTTACTATCCCTCGCTTCACCAATTTGCTGTGGGAAGACGCGTACGGCTCTTCCGCCAACGCACCAGCCACCACCTGTATCCGCGCCCTTGACCTACACTGACGTCGCGAGAACTAGTATAAAACAGCGCTAAAAGACGGGACGAAGAAAGGACACAAACCACGGCGCTGAAAAGACGAGGACCAGCGCGAGAACGTCGTCACATGCGCTGCCCCACGGCACGGACTCTGTTCATCTCACAAATGCCTTCTACTCAACGCATGCGCCGGCAGGCCCGCACGTACCGCTTTATCGCCGTCCTGCCAACCTTCCTAATAATCCTTGGCGCACACCGGACAACCGACCAATTTGCTACTACTGTCGTCTACCCGGCCATGCCGAGCGTTTCTGCCGACGCCGCGTTCCCCGTCCAGCTGCCGTTGACGCAAGTTACAGCTACGACCGTACAGAGCCACCACAGCCGATGCCCCCGCACGCTCCTTCGGACACCTCTTCGTCGAACCGCCGCCCCTTCAACTCGCCTCGATCGCCCTTCCCCGCGCCGACGTTCGCTTTCGCCAATGCTTCGTCGTTACCCGCCCGTCCAAACGGAAGGCTGGCCATCGCAGTTCCGGAGGCAAGAACTGCGCCGCTGTCGAAATCTACAAGGCCTCGTTCTCAACCTGCTACCGAAATAACTGTATTCATTGAAGGCGTTGCCGTGCCCGCCTTAGTCGATACTGGAGCTGCTCTGTCTGTGTTGAGCGAAGCAATGTGCCACAAGTTAAAAAAAATTACGATTCCGCTTTCTGGTGTTTCTCTGCGTACGTCAACCGCACATCACATACAACCTTCCGTGACGTGCACAGCTCGTCTACTCATTCAGGACGTTTTGTATGTGGTTGAATTCGTCGTCTTTCCCCACCGCTCGCACGACGTTCTATTGGGGTGGGACTTTCTTTCCACGCATCACGCCATTGTTGCTTGTGCCCGTGCCGAGCTCGAGTTATCAGCGATCTACGACGTCGATTCTGGCAAGTCGTCTTTTTCTCGTGTCGTCGTCGCCGAGGACACGGACATCCCACCTATGTCGTCTGTCCTTGTGCCGATCTCCTGCGACTATGTTTTCTCTACCGCCATGTTCACGCCGTCAGAAGCATTCACTTCTCGTAAGAACTTCCTTCTCCCCTTTGCTGTCGTCACGATCGAAAAGTGCGGTGGAATCATTTATGTCACGAACCTGCTTTCGGTCGCAGCCACAATGTTTCGCGGAGAATGTATAGGGCGACTTGAGGACATTGATTCAGTTTGCGCAAGCCCACTGCCCGATCGCACAACAAGCCTCCAGGTCGCCAGCGTTAATCTCGTGACCACGTTCAACCTATCTTACCTAGACGCCTTCCTTCCATCAATCGCTTCGGACCTTCCGAGTGCTCAACGCGCCCAACTTTTGAAGCTTCTCGACCGCTTTCGGACGTCTTTCGACTACAAGCAAACCAGTTTGAGCCGAACATCTTCAATAGTTCACTACATAGACACCGGCAGCCATGAACCCCTGCGCCAGCGTCCATGCCGGGGCTCTCAAGCTGAACGCCGGGTTATTGACGACCAGGTGACTGATATGCTTAGTCGTGGCGTCATACAGCCGTCCCACAGTCCGTGGGCATCCCCGGTGGTGCTTGTGAAAAAGATGGACGGCAGCATCCGATTTTGTGTTGATTATAGGCGCCTTAACAAGATCACCCGCAAAGATGTCTAACCGCTCCCCAGAATCGATGATGCGCTCGACTGTTTGCAAGGGGCTGAGTTCTTTTCTTCGCTGGATCTTCGGTCGGGGTACTGGCAGGTACATATGGATGAAGCCGACCGCCCCAAAACTGCGTTCGTAACACCTGACGGCTTGTACGAGTTTAACGTGATGCCGTTCGGCCTTTGTAATGCCCCCCGCCACCTTAGAGCGTCTTATGGACAACATACTTCAAGGTCTCAAGTGACACACGTGCCTTTGCTATCTGGACGACGTCGTGGTTTTAGGGGCGAAGCACCTTAATACCGAGCCTTGTCGGCGTGCGGCGTTGTCCGTGCTCACAGCACAGCTCTTTGTAAAACAGCTGCGAAAACATCTGTGGGTAAAAACGGTTAACAAAAGTAAAAATGCCTGAGACAGCCTAAAAAACACTAGGGTCTTTAGAATTGCGTACCTATGTATTTTCTAATAAAGAACACACGTCCTGACACTTAC
The DNA here is from genome assembly GCA_030522465.1 of Rhipicephalus appendiculatus. NCBI lineage: Eukaryota > Metazoa > Arthropoda > Arachnida > Ixodida > Ixodidae > Rhipicephalus > Rhipicephalus appendiculatus. Next base: position 844,201 of record JALIZH010032989.1, read on the forward strand.
ATATTAATGTTGTGGCTCAGGAATGCGTAGTATTTGCTTTTTGATCGAATATGTTCACAAATATGAATGCGAACACCAGTTCAAGATGGCTGGGCGTTCAGAAAGAAGTTAAACTTTGGCCGAGAAGCTGAATCGGGTTACCGAGAGGCAGACAGACGGACATACAGACCAAAATTTTTGCGTTTAAGTATCCCAAAAAGACTATTGTCTTTAAAAAAACATTAACGAAAGGTCAATACACCGTAAAAATACCGACATTAAGCGCTCATCCATCAAGCATCTGACAGTGCAATACACGTTGCAGTGAAGCTACACTAGAGGACGCTGCGGTGCACAAATGCCTATATAAGTGCGATCCATACCACACATTCTCTGTGTGTCATGGATCAGAACGAACGTAAGGCGCGGCATGCGGCCGCTCAACGACAACGTCGACAATCGGACCCAGAGTTGAGAGTGCGGGAGGCGGCAGCAAAACGACAAACAGGTTAGATCCAATCGAAGAACCATTGGCTCTACATTTCACGGAGCACAAAGCGGTGATAATGAAAGGAAAGCGGAATCCAGAACTCAATACGACATACCAATTATGACCAAAATAAAATTATATATAATGTATACACGCGTTGTCACTCATTTCCATGAGCGAGTGGGCAATGTCACGGGAGATTCACGGTTACCGAACAATCGCCGTGCTTCGCCCACTCATCATCATTCACTTCGTGGATATGCGTGGATTTTTCAAAAGACTTCGCTACTAATCTCCGGCGCCTCGCAAGTGTCCTGGAATGCCTCACACAGGCTGGGCTACAACTAAATTTGAAGAAATTCAGTTGAAATTCGGCGCCCGGAAGCTCACCATCTTAGGGCATGTTGTCAACAAGGACGGCGTTCTACCAGACCCTGCAAAGCTCCGCGCCGTCACCGAGTTTCCCAAGCCATCGACACTCAAAGAACTCCGGAGCTTTATAGGCCTCTGTTCGTATTTTCGACGATTCGTTCGTAATTTCGCATCTCTAATGGCCCCTTTAACACGCCATCTTGCTGACAGCCAAGGTATCTCGGCATGGTCACCCGCTTGCGATGACGCATTCGCGAAATTACGTCATCTACTGACATCGCCACCGATTCTCCGTCATTTTGACCCAGACGCCCCAACCGAAATCCACACGGACGCTAGTGGAGCCAGCCTTGGCGCTATTCTTGCTCAACGCAAGTCTGGCTTCGACGAGTACGTCGTTTTTTACGCAAGTCGCACTCTCACCAGAGCTGAAGAGAATTATTCGGTCACGGAGAAAGAATGTCTAACCATCGTTTGGGCAATCGCGAAAGTTAGACCTTACGTGTATGGCCGGCCATTTGATGTGACTGATCACCAACGCCCTCGGCTGGTTGTCGTCCCTAAAAGACCCATCGGGTCGTCTAGCTCGTTGGGCATTACGTCTCCAAGACTACGACATCCGCGTCGTCTACAGGTAAGGGCGCAGACATTCCGATGCCGACGCTCTTTCTCGCTCTCCGCTTCCCCATGAATGTGCAAATGCGTATGTCTCCAGCTACGATTCTGTGTCCCTTACAAACGCTGACATGCCATCTGAGCAGCGCCAGGACCCTTCGATAGTTTCTTTAATGGAGTTCCTATCCAAGCCGTCACCGCATACCGCCAGTCGTTCGCTGCGGCGCGCAGCTCGACATTTCACCATGCGCGATGGGCTCCTTTACCGGCGCAACTACCTAGCTGACGGTCGCAAGTGGTTGTTGGTGATTCCTCACCATCTACGTGCTGCTACCTGCGCCTCCTTCTACGCAGACCCCCAATGCGGCCACGCTGGTGTCATAAAGACGTATGCACGCCTCCGGCTGCGATACTACTGGCGTGGGATGTACCGCTTCGTCCGCCAATACGTGCGTTCATGCTCCAAGTGTCAACGCCGGAAGAGCCCACCGCGTATAGTCACTGGGCCGCTTCAGCCTTTGCCTTGTCCCACCCGACCTTTTGATCGCATCGGCATTGATTTTTGTATGGCCCCCCTTCCGTACACACCTGACGGGAACCGCTGGGTGATCGTCGCTATTGATCACCTGACACGGTATGCTGAGACTGCTGCGCTGCCAGAAGCCACATCACGTGAAGTCGGCTTATTAAATGCGAAGCATTTCTTAGCGAACTTCGGCGACTTTGAGCGTATCTATCTATCTATCTATCTATCTATCTATCTATCTATCTATCTATCTATCTATCTATCTATCTATCTATCTATCTATCTATCTATCTATCTATCTATCTATCTATCTATCTAGCCGCCTACGACTTTGTGCTCTCCCGGCCGTATCGTTAATGGGATTTATACCAAATTTGGTATGGCATAACATGACTCTATGCCGAACGTAATGGCTGGTCATATCATGAAAATCATGACTAACATGTCATGAAAAGTATGATTTAAATGCCACGCTCATGGTGCGTTCGCGGCCGTTTCGTTAGCTTGATATACACCAAACTTGGTATTGAGTGACGTGACTGTATCACGAACATAAAAGACAAGTGGTAATATGGAAATCATGACTTGTCACGTGTGACATGACTTGCATGCCACGCTCATGGCGTGCTCGCGGCCGTTTTGTTAGCTTGATATACACCAAATTTGGTAGTGAGTGACATGACTGTATGACGAACATAAATGACAAGTGGTAATATGGAAATCATGACTTGCCATGTGCGACATGACTTGTATGCCACGCTCATGGCGCGCTCGCGGCCGTTTCATTAGTTTGATATACACCAAATTTGGTATTGAGTGACATGACTGTATAGCGAACATAAGGGGCAGGTGGTAACATGAAAATCTTGGCATGCATGTCATCTACAACGCCATTTACGTGCCACGCTCATGGTGCGCTTGCGTCCAATTCGCTAGCTCGATATACACCAAAATTGGTATTGCACGACGTGACTGTATGATGAACATAAATGGCAGGTCCTAACATGTAAAACGTGACATGCAAAACATGTAAAGCATGATTTGCTTCCTGGCTGCTTCGCATTACATCGATTCCCACAGTGCGTGGGATCTGCCGGCTTTTTCATACTTCACAAACTTGTTCTTCGCCACTGGCGCGCCCCGCGAGCTACTCAGCGACCGCGGACGCACGTTCCTATCTGAAGCAGTGCAAGCACTCTTGCGTGAATGCAACGTTGTGCATCGAACGACCAGCGCGTATCATCCACAAACCAACGGCATGACTGAGCGCTTTAACCGCACACTAGGCGACATGCTGTCCATGTACGTCTCCGCTGACCACACCAACTGGGACCGTATACTACCATTTGTTACGTACGCTTACAATAGCGCCACTCAGTCTACGACAGGATTTTCTCCCTTCTTCCTTCTTTACGGCCGCGAACCCTCCTCATTTATGGATACCATTCTGCTGTATCACCCGGACACTTCAGAGTCTACAACCCTATCTGAAGTCGCCACCTATGCTGAAGAATGCAGGCAGCTCGCACGTTCGTTAACTCCAGAAGAGCAAGCATGCCAGAAGGACCGCCATGACGCCAACCTGCCTCCCAAGTCATATTCGCCTGGAACGTTGGTATGGCTTCGCGTTCCCTCTTCTGCTCCTGGACTTTCACCGCGTGCTACGTCAAGCATTCCCCGGTCAACTATATTGTCGAGCCCGTTCAATCATCCGCAGACCGCCGCCGCCGTGGCCGTCAGACTGTTTACGTCGACCGACTGCAGCCGCACTACCACCCACCAGTCATACCTGTACCTTAGGTCGCCAGGATGGCTCCTTTTCGGCGGGGGAGTGAGTTGTAGAGTGGATAGAACGCAGGCAGCAGTACCAGCAAAAGACGAAGACGAGGACCGTTGTTGGTGCTCGTGCTTGCTCCGTTTCCGACCGCTGATCGCTTGACCTGCGCTATTTCCTTTAATAAACGCACCCCGGACTCAACGCTAAACGCGTACTATCACTTTATATATGTTTGTCGAGCGTTTGTACGCCTGCATGTATATACACAAATGCAAAATTGAACATTTTGAGGAGGGAGGGGGGGGTGTTGAACTTCTTGTTGCTCCTACCGTGGCTACATCGCTGCTGTACAGTCGACGCATACTTCGTGTTGCCAGATGAAAAAGGAGAGCACGGAAAGCACTTCTGGAGCGAAGCTGTTTTCGTGCTTTCTCTCTCTGGTGTTAACTGCGAGCATTGCTAACCTCGCAGCAGGCAGCAGGTGGCCGCAGTGACGGCAGTGAATTCCGGATGGCCTTTAACCACACTGTGCACATTTCAGTGATGCTCTTTTAAACGATCGTTCAAGTACTTTCCGGTTTACCCTATGTATGCCTTCGCGCACGACTACGGAAAAGGATGTAGAACGGCGGCAGCACTGAACACAAAGTGCGTTCTGTGTTTCACAGAGCGTCGTAGTCGATTCGCAGCTGGAGCATTCACAAGCTGACAAAGCCTTGATAGCTTTTCTGGTGTGGAAAAAGCGTGAGTGATGCCAGCGCGCTTTGCCCAATTTTCTTCAGCGCGAACGATACGTTGTGGAGTTAAGGGAGCACTGCAACATAATTCTTAGGAAGTGGCGCATTTCGAGGCTGCAATTGCACACTATGCTTGGATTGCTTCAGATGTTTTTCTTCCAGAGCAGTGTGAAGGCCTCGGGATAACCAGCGTTTAGGAGGTGCTCGACTTGTGCTCATTGCGTTGCATCGAGTGCGGGCAGGACCTTCTAAAAATGTTAAGGAGGCACGTATTAGTAATACTGCTTTTCACCAGTTTTGTATGCCCTGAGTGGAGGGGTAAAAATCAAGAATTTCCCACTAGCCGTGTAAAGCTTAAAATACAGCGAAGCTGGTTGAGCTTAGAGGCTTAACGTGACCTTCTAGGCTGATGTTCCTTGGCGTAGACAAAGTAGGGACGAATCACAGCTTGTAACAGACTATGAAAGAAGGTCCGAACTCCAGCGCCAGAACTAAAGTGCAAAGCTGCCTGTGGCACCCCCGGTAGAAGCGAGGGCCTTTTATCGCTCGTACTCGGCTCGCGCCGCGGTCAAACTCGGCGCGGCGGCTGCGCGGACGATCTCTCGGTGGGAGCGGCTCGTAAGCAGCGGTGCGTGATAAGCAACGGTGCGTAGGGTTTTTCGCGGACACCCGACGTTCTACCTCGAGCTTTAAGAGCTTCGCTCCTAAAAATGATTTTCCCCTTCCAGTGATGAGAAGTGCCAGCACAAATTGTCACCCGAAAAGCAGATTAAGTTTTGTTAAACTGGACGAATTACCAATTGGCAACTCATGCGCTAAGTTCAAGCGAATGCAAGTGTTCCGTAAACAAACTTGGAAGTCAACGGACAAGATCAAAATTCAGCATCCGAACAATCAACAAACACTAAGACATGCCCTACCAACATGCCGCAGTTTACACCCATCATGAGGAAAAGAAGAAATATGTACGACAGGCGCAAAGTAATGTTTATTTAATGAAGGATTAATTCATACATGAATAAGGTTATTTTCTCATCGTGGCGTCACAACGCCTCTATGGCATCAGAAAAAGTCTCTCTTTATGAAAAATCACGCCATATCAAGGAAGTGAATGATAATGAGTGGGCGAAGCTCGATCGTTTTCATCCATGGCAGAAAGAGAATGTGTAGTCTGGAACGCACTTATACTTCATGGTCATCAGCGTCATCATCATGGTTATCACGTGTAGTGGGTACAATCCACTATACTGGAACGCGCTTATACTTCATCGTTATCACGTGTAGTGGGTACATTCCACTATACTGGCACGCGCTTTATACTTCATCGTTATCACCTGTAGTGGGTTCATTCCACTAAACTGCGTCATCGTCATCTTTATCACGTGGAGTGGGTACATTCCACTACACGTGGCTACCTACCTATCTACCTACCACTACTACGACCACTACAGAGGAGGGACAGACCCACACCCTAAGGAGCTTCGCCCCTAAAATGTGAACAACGGGCATACAGGGTTTGTCCCAAAAGTTCCCGGAATTCTTCATTTGAAAATAATTTAATCAATATCAGTTTACAATCTTTTCAGAATTTTGAATGTACTTTCCCATTGGTTTAATGCACCATTGCCAACGCTTCACACAATCACTGAAGGGCCCTGGAAGCCGTCAACGAGAACCTCCTCAGAGTGTATGATTTCGATGGACCTCTAGAATGGTCGTCGACCTTCCCAGAGCCTCTTGTTCCACATAAAAGTACGTCATCGCGACGTCACCGTAGACTTTCTGCGGCGTTTCGAGTGTCTCTGCCTTGTTCTTATTGCATTTTCACACAAAACTTGATTGCATGACGCTGCTACAAGAACTCGTTCATTTTTTCTTTCTCGACAAGGGTGCAGTGGATACCTCTGCGCAATCGCTTGACCCGCCTCGACAACTGCACGCAGGCAACCGAAACCGGTCTCGTTTTGAAGCTTATATCCCCCCAATAACCTCTGCAGCTAAAGCGCCTCCCCGCGATTCCGCGCTGCCGTCTACCACAAAAATTCCGGTAACTTTTGGGACAGAGCCTGTATAGTGCTTTTGGGCTTGCGCATAGTCAAACTATCAAAACTGGGTGCTAGCGCTAGCAACCTGTGTTCAAACCATGCGCGTGCTGTTGCCACGCGCGTTTCTAATTTTCACAGTTGCGCAAACCGCGCCTCTTTGTTCGAGAAGCTTCGCGATTGTTATAGATCATTTTGTTAAGATTGCGCGCGAACACTCGAGCTTATTCCAGAGCTTGCGCGACAACCAGTGATAAGGCTGGAATATTCGATGCCACGCTTATAAATGCCGGCGCGCTTCACTGCTCGTCAGTTTATCGACGGCCGACGCTCTGTTCGCCGCTATCAGTGCCAGCGTGTATTGCTGTAATTTTACTTTCCGTTTACCGACCAAAAGTTCGGCCTAATAAACAGTTTCATATTGGACACGTCGCCTGCTGCCTTTCGTCGACGTCACGACCACGTGACATCTGGTGCAGGTGCTGTGCGTTCATGTTCCGGACGCCCCCGTCAAGCCGTGCACCCAGCCCAAGTCGCCAAGAAGAAACCGACACCATCCAGGAAATCGAGCTAGCGGAGACTACAAGGACTGGCACCACAATACGGACCCCTGCCTGCCAAGCCAAAAGCCACGGAGACGAAGACAAAAGGCACGATGACGGCCGAAGTGCCCCCCTGCAGCGATCGTGATGCAGCCGCCCAGGGAGCCACCGACATTCTGTGGTTCGCCATGTGAAGACCCTGAAACCTGGCTAGAGACGTTCGAGAGGGTCTCAACGTACAACATCTGGAACTCCGAGGACAAGCTGCGCCACGTATACTTTTACCTAGAAGAAGCAGCAAGCACATGGCTCGAGAATCGGGAGTCCACAATTCGTACCTGGGACCTGTCTCGCAGCACTTTTTTGGAGACGTTCACGAGCGTCGTCCGAAAAGAAAGGGCCGCGACCTTGCTTCAGACACGGGTGCAGCTGCCGAACGAACATGTGACCATCTTCGTAGAAGAAATGACGCGACTGTTCCGCCACGCCGACCCTGCCATACCCGAAGAGAGGAAAGTTCGCCTCCTCATGCGAGGGGTCAAGCAGGAGCTCTTTGTGGGACTGATGCGGAACCCACCTACCAGTGTCGAAGAATTTGTCTATGAAGGGTAAGAGCGCGCTGAAGACGAAGACACAATGAAGGCACACACACGCACGCACATAGTGTGTGTGCCTTCATTGTGTCTTCGTCTTCAGTGCGCTCTTACCCTTCATAAACATGGAATACCAACATGCCCACATTACCACCTTGAAGAACTTGTCGCTGAAGCAACGACAATTTAGAAGACGCTAGACATGCGCAACCGGCAATACGATCGTCGTTCCACGCCACACATCACCGAAGTCCAAGGGCTCCGCTCCGACGACCTGCGCGAGACGATAAGGGCCATTGTGCGAGAAGAACTGCGCCGCATGTTCCCGTCATCGCCTCCTCAGGTGGACTCAATCACTAATATCATTCGTGAGGAAGTCCGGCAATCTCTGGGAACAGCGTAGCTCATGGCCTCAGCCGGAGGCCATGAGCTACGCTGCCGCAGCACGTCGTAACGCTCCCCCCGCCACGACCACGTGAAGACGTCGCACCGCCGCAGTTCCGCCGCCAGACGCCACCGCCACCGACGCCATATCGCCCACCCGCCGGTAAACGCTACACTCCTAGAAAGACCGACGTTTGACGCGCCCCTGACCACCGCCCACTTTGTTACCACTGCGGAGAAGCTGGCCACACCTACCGCCGGTGCCAGTACCGACAGATGGTGCTACGAGGTTTCGCCGTCAACGCGCCTCGTCCACAGAGGGGTGAACGACCGCAAGACATCGCCGACTACCTGGCAGGAGCGCAATGGACGCCGCGAAGTCCTTCTAGATTGCCGTCGCCAGGCCGCTACACCTCACCGCACCGCCGGCAGTACACCGGCCCAAGCCGGGACCGGTCGCCTAGCCCGTATCCGGGAAACTAAGGGCAGCAACCGATGGAGGTGCGGTTGCTGTACGACGAAATGCCGAATATCCTCCGCGGCCGCCGACGACGACAACGCGACGAAACCTGCAGAACACGACGGGAAGCAGTCGAAGCCCTGCTGACGAAACATCGTGGGCCGACGAAGACGTGACGACGCAACATGGAAGCAGAGCAACATTTCGACGGAGCCGTGATCCGACGCCGCGACCCAACCGCAACGCACGACGACGAACCAGCGACCTCGACCTCCACGGCCACAACGTCACCGCTCTCGTTGACACTGGAGCGGACTATTCCGTCATCAGTGGGCCTTTCGCGACGAAGTTGAAGAAAGTGAAAACTGCTTGGCAAGGCCCTGAAATCCGAACCGCTGGGGGGTCATCTAATAACGCTGGCCGGTGTTTGCACAGCAAGAGTCACCATCAATAACCGGACTTATCCCGCCAGCTTTCTAATTCTGCAGCACTGCTCCAGGGATGTGATACTGGGGATGGACTTCCTAAGTCAACACGGCGCCGTCATCGACCTGAGGTCTGAGTCGATAACACTGACTTCAGAAAAAGCCTTGCCGCCCGACACGTCACCGGAGAATCATGCCTTGAATGTAATAGAAGAGCAGGTCACCGCTCCGCCTCTCTCCAGCGTCGTCATTTCCGTCGGCACCGAAATACCCGCTAACCTTGAAGGTGTCGTCGAGGGCGATCAGCACCTGCTTGTGAACCATCAGATTTGCGTCGCAAGAGGCATCGCGGAGTTGCGCGACGGCAAAGCAAAGGTACTGCTGACAAACTTCAGCCACGAATATAGGCACCTCAACATTGGTACGACGGTCGCCTACATCGAGAAATTCATGCGCACCAGCAATGCTGGTGCGCACGAATTTAGCGCCTGTGCTGTCTCCCACATGTGTTCGTCTTTTCTAGCGCTAAAATCATAATGTCAGCAATGCTTTCGCCCTCTCCGATACTGCCGAACATTCTTCGACGAATTCGAGGTCCCGAAACAGATTTCGACGTCAACCCCAGTCTCCCAAATCAGAAGCAAGACCAGCTCAAAAATCTGCTCCTGCAATTCAAGGACTGCTTCTCATCGTCGTCAATAATTCGACAGACCCCAGTCGCCAAACATCATATCATAACCGAAGAAAGTGCCCGACCAGTCCGTCAGAGCCCGCATCGAATTTCAACGCAAGAACGCGAAGCCGTAAAGAAGCAAGTCGACGAAATGCTACACGACGACATAATCCAGCCGCCCAAGAGTCCCTGGGCGTCTCCCGTGGTGTTGGTGAAGAAGAAGGACGGGACGCTACGTTTCTGTGTCGACTATTGTCGCCTGAACAAGATCACGAAGAAGGACGTGTACCCCCTCCCACGGATAGACGACGCCCTGGGTCGACTCCACAACGCGAAGTATTTTTCGTCGATGGACCTCAAGAAAGGCTACTGGCAAATCGAAGTCGACGAGAGAGACCGAGAAAAAACTGCTTTCATAACTCCAGACGGCCTGTTCGAGTACAAGGTAATACCTTTTGGTCTTTGCTCGGCCCCCGCGACCTTCCAACGCGTTATGGATACCGTACTGGCCGGCTTAAAGTGGCAGACTTGCCTTGTGTACTTGGACGACGTCGTTGCATTTTCCTCGAACTTGGACGACGTCGTTGCGTTTTCCTCGATCTTCGACGAACACCTGCGGCGCCTTGAAGCTGTACTTCAAGCAATCAAGACCTCCGGACTTACCCTGAAGCCTCAAAAGTGCCGCTTCGCCTATGAGGAACTCTTGTTCTTGGGCCACGTGATAAGCAAATCCGGAGTACGCCCCGACCCTCAGAATACAGCCGCCATCACTACGTTCCCGCCACCCACCGACAAGAAGGCCGCGCGTCGATTTCTCGGCCTGTGCGCCTACTACAGGCGGTTCGTCAAAAACTTTGCCCGCATCGCCGACCCACTCACTAACCTTACCAGGACTGACGTCGAGTTCAAGTGGCAAACGCCGCAGGAGGAAGCATTTCAAGAACTAAAACGACGCCTACAAACGCCTCCGTTACTTGCGCATTTCGACGAACACGCCGAAACAGAAGTGCACACCGACGCAAGCATCGTGGGACTCGGCGCCGTTCTTGTGCAGAGGACGGACGGACTGGAAAGGGTCATCAGTTATGCTAGCCGGTCGCTATCCAAGGCAGAGGCCAATCATTCCACAACAGAAAAGGAGTGCCTCGCCACGTCAAAGTTTCGCAATAAAACCGACTGGTGGGCTAGTTGGTACTGCATTTCTTATGTTTCAGCGCAAGGAGACACGAACACGAGAGAGAAGGCACGAGGACACGGCGCCGTGTCCTCGTGCCTTCTTTCTCGTGTTCGTGTCTCCTTGCGCTGAAACATAACAAAGTTTAGCCCCTACCTCTATGGCAGGCCCTTCAAAGTTGTGAGCGACCACCACGCCTTGTGTTGGCTAGCTAACTTGAAGGACCCTTCAGGTCGTCTCGCAAGATCGAGTCTAAGGCTTCAAGAATTCGACATCACCGTCGTTTACAAGTCCGCCCTAAAACATTCTGACGCCGACTGCTTGTCTCGCGCCCCCCGTCGACCCGCCGCCGCAGGACGACCACGAGGATGACTTCTTCTTGGGAACCATAAGTACCGACGACTTCGCCGAACGACAGCGAGCCGACCCGGAACTCAGGGGCAGGGTTGCCGTTGGGTGGACTTGAAAAGGAGCCAGAACTCAAGCCAAAAGTAGCCAAAGTAGCCATGCAATTTAATATTATCGCCAAATTTGTAGCCAGACGGAACATAAGTGGTATTATCAGCAGATTCTTTAGTGTTGTTCCATAAATAGCATTTTGAATGAGTAAGACCATAGAAATTCACTGATAAGTTGGAAATAACTTAAATGAACGAATTATGATAAATTCATTACGCATGTATATTAGTTATGTTAGAATATTCCAGCCAGCAAGTCAGTAGCAACATGCAAGTTGAAACAGATTTTCGTTGAAGCTGCAGACCAAATTCTGGTTGTAGATGAACAAGCCAGCTAAATTTTATTGCAGATGTCTGTTTTCCAAAGTCTGCACGGGAACACGCACTGCGCATCAAAATTATTCGTAAAACTTGCGCGTAGCATCACAATGGATGGTGGGAAGCTTGGGCACCGGGCTGGCCACGCGTTCATCACCTTGCACGCAACTTAGCCACTCCGTATGTGGAGACGCGCTAAGCGTCGCGTAAGGGTGCCTCGATGCGCACCAGCCTGGTGGGTAGAGGACGACCTACGCATCGGCTGAAGCGAGAGAAAAGCTTAAAAACAATGTATTAAATGCAGAAGCATTTCTTGCTTGAACTTCGGCGAGTTTGAGCGTATCTAGCTATCTATCTATCTATCTATCTAGCCGCCTACGACTTTGTGCTCTCCTGGCCGTATCGTTAATGGGATTTATACCAAATTTGGTATGGCAGAAGATGACTGTATGACGAACATAAATGGCTGGTCTCATGAAAATCATGACTAACTTGTCATGAAAATATGATTTACATGCCACGCTCATGGTAGCGCTCGCGGCCGTTTCGTTAGCTTGATTTACACCAAACTTGGTATTGAGTGACGTGACTGTATGACGAACATAAATGACAAGTTGTAATATCGAAATCATGACTTGTCATGTGCGACATGACTTGCATGCCACGCTCAAGGCGTGCTCGCGGCCGTTTCGTTAGCTTGATATACAACAAACTTGGTATATAGTGACGTGACTGTATGACGAACATAAATGACTAGTGGTAATATGAAAATCATTACTTGTCATGTCACACTTGTCATGTGCGACATGACTTGCATGCCACGCTCATGGAGCGCTCGCAGGCCGTTTCGTTAGCTTGATATACACCAAATTTGGTATTGAGTTACGTGACTGTATGACGAACATAAATGACTAGTGGTAATATGAAAATCATGACTTCTCATGTGCGACATGACTTGCATGCCACGCTCATGGAGCGCTCGCGGACCGTTTCGTTAGCTTGATATACACCAAATTTGGTATTGAGTGACATGACTGTATGACGAACATAAATGACAACTGGTAATATGGAAATCATGACTTGTCATGTGCGACATATTTTAATGCCACGCTCATGGCGAGCTCGCGGCCGTTTCGTTAGCTTGATATACACCATATTTGGTATTGAGTGACATGACACTATAATGAACATAAGTGGCGGTGGAGGTAACATGAAAATCTTGGCATGTATGTCATCTACAACGCCATTTACATGCCACGCTCATGGTGCGCTTGCGTCCAGTTCGCTAGCTGGATATACATCAAAATTGGTATTGCGCGACGTGAATGTTTGACGAACATAAATGATAGGTCCTAACATGTAAAACATGACATGCAAATTATGTAAAGCATGATCTGCTCCTTCCTGGCTGCGTCGCATTACATCGATTCCCACAGTGCGTGGGATCTGCCGGTTTTTTTGTCTGCAAAAAGCTGATAAAAAATGACCATTTAATGCGCCAAATCAGCACTTTAAAAGTAGCCAGAAAATAGCCATGGCGCCAACTGCAAATTTTTGTCGCCAGACGGGGTCAAAAAGTAGCCAATTTGGCGCAAAGTAGCCACCAACGGCAACCCTGCTCAGGGGCCTTATGGAGTACCTCGAAGGCAAGACAGCGATCGTTCCGAAGGCATTCAGGCGGGGAGTCGCATCGTTTCTCTTGCGAAACAGCGATCTCATAAAGAGGAATTTCTCGCCGCTTCGAGCCGAGTACCTTCTCGTAGTGCCTTCAGCAATGCGTCCAGAAATCCTCCAGGCACTACACGACGACCCGACGGGTGTACATCTCGGACTTTCCCGTACGCTCGCAAGAGTACAGGAAAAGTACTACTGCCCGCGCCTTGCCGCTGACGTCGCCCGCTACGTAAGGACGTGCCGAGACCGTCAGCGACGGAAGACACCGCCCACAATACTAGCAGGCTTCCTTCAGCCGATCGAGCCTCCTTGGCGACCGTTCCAGCAGATCGGGAGGGATCTCCTGGGGCCGTTCCCAACGTCGCCTTGCGGAAATAAATGGAATTTCTTTGAAGTGTGCTCGAGTGTCGTCAATGTAGTTTATAAACCACATCGAAAGAACTCATCATTCGCAACACAATATGGCATTAGTATTAGTCTGATAATCAAGATCAACCTGCTCTAGCAGTCAGTCGTTCCCGCTTGTACCGCAGAAAGCCGCACGTCACCGGCAGCAGTTAGCCGCTGCAACGCCCAATCGCGGCGTTTTTAGCTTCTGATTTGTGTAATCGAAGGTGCAAATATGACCTCGCTTGGGTCAGTTATGATGGAAACTACATTTTAGCGGTTATTAGACTCTTTGTAATCGAATATATATCCACGATCTTCACAGCGACCGTGGCTCACGAAGTGCGGCCCTAAGCCTAATGCTCGTTTCGGCTAGAGTGAACTACTGCAGATCTAGTACGCGGAACGTAAACAAGGGGACAGAAAATATGTTCAAACGGGTGACGAAAACTACGATGTTCAGTGAGCAGTTCAGATGCACGATGTTTGCTACGTAGTTATGACTAACCGCTTAGCGAGACAGTGCGATTGCCGCAACACATCTGCGATTACGCTCATAAGTTTTGGTGCAAAACGTGCCAGGTAGACGTTCTGATTCAAGGCAGCCCATAACAAACAAACAAACAATCTCCTGTCAGGTTGGCGCGAGCACGAAGAGACGAAAATCTGCGTTTCTAAGCGAAAAAACATTGCTATTGGATACCGGAATTAGCTATAACATGAAGAAAAAATAACCCGAAGCTTGTCTTTCGAGTGTGGCGTAGTGGGTAGCGTGTCAGGCTCGCAATGAGTAGTTCGCCAAGGTAGCAGGTTCGAATCCCGCACGTTCGTTTTTTTCTTTTAATTTTTTTCTTTTTTTTTTGTCCCAGCGCTCGTGTTTCAGCCTTAATTACGATGTGGGCATAACCAAAATTTTTAAAAACAGTTTAAAAGCCCGATTTTCGCTCATAACGCGTGTCCCAGTGTGCGCGACAGCGCCCAGTGTGCCCCGTGCAGCGTGCCAGTGTCCCAGTATCCAGCGCCACACTGGTCCCATAATCAGGTATGGCGCTGGGACAGTGCCACTGGGTTTTCTGATAGGGTCGTCGTGGCTACCGACTACCTCACCCGCTACGCCGAAACAAAGGCCCTGCCCAAAGGAAACGCCGCCGAGGCAGCCAAGTTCTTCGTCGAGAGCATCGTCCTGCGTCATGGCGCCCCAGAGGTTCTCATCACCGACAGAGGTACGGCCTTTACTGCGGAGCTAACTCAGGCGATCTTGAGATACAGCCAGACGAGCCACCGCCGGACCACCGCCTACCACCCACAGACCAATGGCCTCACCGAGCGTCTCAACAAGACCATCGCCGACATGCTGGCCATGTACGTCGACGTCGAGCACAAGACGTGGGGTGCCATCCTTCCGTACGTGACCTTCGCGTACAACACGGCCGTGCAAGAAACGACACAGGTGACGCTATACAAGTTGGTCTACGGACGCAGCCCGACAACGACGCTCGACGCGATGTTACCGAACGTCACCGAGGAAGAAAACGTCGACGTCACCGCCTACCTACAGCGCGCCGAAGAAGGCCGGCAACTCGCCCGTCTGCGTATCCAGTGCCAGCAAAAGACCGACAGCCGTCGCTACAACCTTCGAGGACGCTTCGTGGAATGCCAGCCTGGCGATCGCATGTGGATCTTGACACCCATACGCCGACGTGGACTTTGTGAAAAGCTTCTTCGGTGATACTTCGGGCCGTACAAAGTGCTCCGACGTCTAGGCACTCTGGACTACGAGGTTGTCCCGGACGGCATTACGAACACTCAACGGCGCCGGGCGCGACCTGAAGTAGTCCATGCCGTGCGCCTCAAACCGTACCACGCGCGTTAGCGAACCTGAGGACAGCACTTATTGGTTTATTATTGTATTTTCTTGCTTTATTGTTATTTATTGTCGCATGCATTTTTACCCCGTGTTCTGTTTTAAGCATCGGGACGATGCTTTTTCAGAGGGGGGGCATTGCCACGCGCGTTTCTAATTTTCACAGTTGCTGTATTCGGTTTTCGCCCACAAAGACTGTGAGCAAAGCTCATCGCAAACCGCGCCTCTTTATTCGAGAAGCTTCGCGATTGTTATAGATCATTTTGTTAAGATTGCGCGCGAAGCGCGAACACTCGAGCTTATTCCAGAGCTTGCGCGACAACCAGCGATAAGGCTGGAATATTCGATGCCATGCTTATAAATGCCGGCGCGCTTCACCGCTCGTCAGTTTATAGACGGCCGACGCTCCGTTCGCCGCTATCAGTGCCAGCGTGTATTGCTGTAATTTTACTTTCCCTTTACCGACCACAAGTTCGGCCTAATAAACAGTTTCATATTGGACACGTCGCCTGCTGCCTTCGTCGACGTCACGACCACGTGACACTATACTCGGCGGCAACGTTTCTTGACAGCACT
The DNA here is from genome assembly GCA_030522465.1 of Rhipicephalus appendiculatus. Lineage (NCBI taxonomy): Eukaryota > Metazoa > Arthropoda > Arachnida > Ixodida > Ixodidae > Rhipicephalus > Rhipicephalus appendiculatus. The sequence goes on from JALIZH010032989.1 coordinate 860,267, forward strand.
GTTGACGAGGGATGCGATGCGGGCTTGTTGGTAGCACATCTTCAAAAGGTTTATTTTGTAGTGCACATAGACGACAGGAGAAAAAGAAGACTCATATAGACACACTGGGCGCTAACTTCCAACACAGTTTATTCGCGGAAACCAGGTTACATTTCTGCGCTCGATTACTACTCACGGCCACGTGGTCATGGTGAACAAAGCAAATAAAGCAAAAAAGCAAAAAAACATTGCCAAGTAACGGCATGCACAGATACGCTAATTCTTTTGCTGACAGTGTCAACGACGGCTTGCTAACACACATATCTCCAAGTGCAGCACTCTGTTCGGCTTCTATTATCAGTCGTGTGATTTCACATTTTCTCCTAGCTGTTATTTTGGTGTTTTCAAAAGAGGAGGACATTGATGCAGATTACAATGTCCGCGAGAAAACCATCCCTTGCGATTTTTCCAACTTTACTTTTGTGTTCCCGCAACCTATCATTAATGCATCTTCCTGACTGCCCAACGTAACACTTGCCGCATGTTAACGGAATGCTGTAGATTACTGACGTCTTACATTCAAAAAACTTATTCCTGTGTTTTACTTTGCAGTGCGGAGCACTTTTCTTCCCTGGTTTTGTTTTTCTGCATAGGCTGATTAGTTTATTAGGCGCTGAGAAAGCAACATAGGTTTTTCCGCGTCGTGCGATTTTCTTTAGATTTAGGAAGTTGCGCTCCTTCAGCGGGACATGCAACAAGGATTCTCAAGATTTTACGTGCTGAGTGGCGGTGACAAGCCCGACTTCTCAGGACTCACCTCAGCACACAGTTGCACTGTACGTACGAACCTGGAGTGACGAATAACCAAGTTCGCAAGTACTTGACCCTTGCCGATCAAGTGACGGAAAACCTGTGGCGACAACAGCTGTGGCAGTTCCGTGGTCAAGTTTCCAGGGAGCGTTACATCTCGTCGGGCCACAAAGGTAGCACGGTCCACATTCCGGAAGGCTTTTGCCTGCCGGATGATGTGCATCAGGTCTGGGAACGATGACCTAAGTTCGCCACTGAATTCAATAGGACAAAACCGGAGCTACTCTCCCTGTTGCGGCAGATCTCCAGATGTGTACCGGAAGAAGAAGGCGTGAGGATGAACTCTGAGGGTGTGGACGTTCTCATGAAATGTAGGCCTCACCGTTCGAAATTACCTATTAATAGCGTTGCTTCGTACCTTGTTAAAAATGCAATGTCCGTAGTACGAGCAGATAAAGAAGGGGGGATTCGCAGTGTTTTCATGTGGTATCTACGAGATGAAAGCAAGTAATGCCACAAATGCTGTGTTTAATGAACATAAAGGAACTTCGTTGGCCAAAGTGAAGAGCAGAGCTGTCGCGTTGTGCCGTGACATGAAGCTAGACGGCGTATTGAAAGGAATTGCAAAAAGTAAAAATACCAGTCTTGACGTATTTTTTAGCGCCAAGACTCATAAAGAAGGGGTCCCTGTTCAGGGTGATTGTGTCAGAGAAGGGCACTTGGCAGAAGGCCATTGCAAGTTATCTTTTAGACAAGCTGAGCCTCCTCGAGGTTAATGATCCCTTCCTGACGAAACATTCCGAAGAGGTTATCGCGTTCGCAGAAGCTAACTCTGATATAGGACTTAAGTCCGCCGCGGTGGAGCAGTGGTTAAGGTGCTCGGCTGCTGACCCGAAGGTCGCGGGTTCGATCCCGGCCGCGGCGGTCGCATTTCGATGGAGGCGAAATGGTAGAGGCCCGTGTGCTGTGCGATGTCAGCGCACGTTAAAGAACACCAGATGGTCGAAATTCCCGGAGCCCTCCACTACGGCGTCTCTCATAATCATATCGTGGTTTTGGGACGTAAAACCCCAGAAAAAAAATGATATAGGACTTAAGGCCTTCTCAGCTGATGTGAAGGACTTGTATTATTCTGTGCCGCAGAATGAATTGTTAAGTTGTGTTCAGTCATGCATAGATGAATTTGGGGACGTAAGATTTAGTACGGAAGCGGGCACTACCGCAGGACGTTTTTTAGAACTTTTACGCATGTACCTGAAATCAACCTTTGTTGAAAGAAATAACACGCCGTACCTACAGAAACGGGGGGTCTGTATAGGATCCTGCCTAGCGCCAGTTTTGAGCAACCTATATTTAGCCAAGCTAGACAAAGACCTGTGTGCCCGCCTCAGTGAGACAAAGGTTGTTAGAATCTTTAGATTTGTTGATGATTCTTTAGTGTTTGTTAATTGTTTGTTAGATGACTTTGACACTGAGTGTTCCACTGTTTTTACTGCTGTACGCGAGTGCCTTAGTCCGCTACAAGTTACATTCGAGGTTCCCGTGCAAGGAAGTATTAAGTTTTTAGATGTTAATTTTACCTTCCGTGATGTCCTGACATGCTGGCTCTACAGTCCTACGGCAATTAAACCATTGTTATCATATCCCTCAGCCCATTCTAAATTGGTTAAGAGAGGAGTTGCGAAAATGTGTTTCACTAACGCGCTTAACAAATCATGCGTTCACTGTACCGACGAAGCATTCAGTCAGCAGGCTTTGCGTCTACAAGATGCTGGTTATCCCAGACAGCTCCTGGTGTCAGTCGCTGAAGGAATGCTGAAGCAAGCGCGAAAAGCTAGTAACCATGAAAGCATGCAAGAAACTTGTGAACGGGAGAAAAAACGTCCGACAGTAATTCCCTACATCCACCGGGTATCCCACAATCTAAAGAAAATCGCACGACACGGAAAAACCGCTGTTGCTTTCTCAGCGCCTAATAAACTCATCAGCCTATGCAGAAAAACAAAACCAGGGAAGAAAAGTGCTCCGGACTGCAAAGTAAAACACAGGAATAAGTTTGTTGAATGTAAGACGTCAGTAATCTACAGCATTCCGTTAACATGCGGCAAGTGTTACGTTGGGCAGTCAGGAAGATGCATTAATGATAGGTTGCGGGAACACAAAAATAAAGTTGGAAAAATCGCAAGTGATGGTTTTCTCGCGCAACATTGTAATCTGCATCAATGTTCCCCTCTTTTTGAAAACACCAAAATAACAGATAGGAGCAAATGTGAAATAACGCGACTGATAATAGAAGCCGAACAGATTGCTGCACTTGGAGATATGTGTGTTAGTAAGCCGTCGTTGACACTTTCAGCAAAATAATTAGCGTATCTGCGCATGCCGTGACTTTCCAATGTTTTTTTTTGCTTTGTTTGCTTTGTTCACCATGACCACGTGGCTGTGAGTAGTAATCCAGTGCATAAATGTAACCTGGTTTCCGAGAATAAACTGTGTTGGAAGTTAGCGCCCAGTGTGTCTATATGTGTGTTCCTTTTGTCCTGTCGTCTATGTGCGCTACAAAGAAACCTTTTGAAGCACTGTTGAAGCTACAAAACTGCAACGCGTGCCTGCTAGCACGCCAAAAATAGTACTTAAGTTTACGAATGATTTGTCATTTTGCCTTGCTGAAAGAAATGCCGCTTTCTTTGTTACGAGACTCAAACAGCTGCGGGAGTCGTAGGTAAAATACAGTTATTGTTCACTTTGCAAGAATGCCTTCCTTTCCTTTCCATTTCTTAGACAGCACCACCTTTTCAGCACGCCCGTTTTCCAATGTGAACATGGCGTCCATGACGTAGTTGGTCAGTGTGCGGCTGCAAACACGCTGTTTAGTTCTCAAACAAAATATACTCGTAATGTGACACTAAAATGTACACTGAACCTTCAAAATGTTTCTCCCATTTACATTTTCGTGTATATAATTTTCTAAACGCGTTAACGATGCGAGGGAGCCAAACCCAAATCAACTGCAGGCAGCCGTACTACTTGAGGAGCATCACCAATTAGCGGAAGTCCCGCCTCCGTTGCCTTCGCTCCAATGTCAAAATAAGTTGTCGCCGAGTACAGATTCAACGAACAGATAAGAGAAGACGAAATGTACTTTTATATCTTTTTCTTTCTCGTTTTTGCTTTATGCTGCATTCTGCCTATACATTGCCGTTATTTAAAAAGAGAGTTGTCGTGCCATGTTGCAGCCCTGCCTGCTAAATTGCTCTGCGGACGTCCTCGCGTCGCCCAGGAGGCAGGTGTCGCAAGATTGGCGTGGTGCAGCCGACAAGGTAACCGCAGCAATTCATTACAACCACCTGTCTAGCGCCGAATTCGCATAGGTCGACAGTATCAGAGAATCCCCACTCACGCTCACACACAATAACTTTTTCATGTTATAGAATACTACAGCGCTAACACACAGGACGGAGGAAAGAAGTGACACACACGGCGCTGAACTTGCAACTAGTTCATTGGAAAAACATGTACATGTTTTTTTTGAAAAACAGACATGGTGAGCACGCATGCTCAATGTCAAAGATAATAGATTTATCAAACCGTAAGGCACAGCCTCGTGTAAGCTTCCTAGTCACTGCCGTTTTAACAGGTCCATTTCTTTTGAAGATAACGCCAGGGAAGGTTGGCTGACGCAATGGCTCCCGCTTCTCTTGTGCGGTATCATGTGGAATGTGGAATGTGGAATGCCTCCGCTTCTCTTGTGCAGGTATCATTATGCACAAACAAGATTTCTGTATCAACAAAAAACGGCACACACTGACACTCAAAACAGTGCTTTGACAAGTTCGTTGAATTCTTTTCCAATGAATTCCTGTGCTCAAGAAGGCTCACATTAATGCACCGGCCTGTTTGCCCTATATATGTACGGCCGCAGGACAGAGGTATCTGGTAGACAACAGCAACTTTACACGGGACAAACCTGCTCACATGTCTTATTTGACAGCCTGTGCTTCTTCCCAATGCCTCTAGCTTCCTCTGAACTGCAGCCCCTACCTTGCCCACTTTATTAGGGGCAGAAAACAGTACATTAACGCCATACCTAGCCCCTACTCTCCGAAACTTGTGGGAAAGAGAATGCACGTAGGGGATCACCGCTACGTTTCGATTACGTTCACCCGCGTTGCTTCGTTGCTCCAGGTGGCGTTTTGAGGGTTTCAATGTTTTAAGTAATCTACCCGCACATTCTACAAGGATGGAGTCTTTGAAACCGGCTTCCTTGCAGCGATCCACCTGGGCCTCTAGACTTAACAAACATTTGTCTACACTAAATATGACAGATCCGTTTTTAGTTCCAAACTCGGAAAAAATCACTGATTACCTACTCAATGATAACCCAGGAGATTGTTCCGGGTTCAGCGTTGACGTTGAAGATCTGTTTTTTTCCCATCCGCATGGTACTCTCATGCAGTATGTTTGAGAAAGCATTGAAAATGACAATGACGAGACCCTTTTCCAGAATGATTCCGGTCTCTCGACCGGGTCATTCTTGGAACTCTTGTCTTTCTATCTAAACAACACATACATTGTCTCGGAAGGCCAAACATACATGCAGAAGAAAGGTGTGTGTATAGGTGCGAAGGTGGCTCCCGTGCTGAGCAACATTTTTCTGAGCAAGGTAGACAAGAGAGTGCAGGACGATTTGACGGGGGACTGTATCCGCATTTTTCGGTACGTTGACGATTTTCTGGTCATTGTCAAATCCATTGAGCCGGAAACAGTGCAAAACGTTCTTGATGTGTCCAGAAAAAAATGGGTCCGGGCTTAATTTTACGCATGAGCTTCCGGAACATCGCTAATTGCGGTATTTAGATTTGGAACTAACTTTTCAGAAAGACCACCTGTGCTGGCAATATGCTCCTAGGAGCGAGAAGCCACTACTGAATTACAAGTCGTGTCACTCGAAACTTGTAAAGAACGGCGTGGTCACCGGCTGCCTGGGAATGGCAGTTAAGAAGTCTTGTACTCACAATATGAGCGCTAGTCTAGAGGCCCAGGTGGATCGCTGCAGGGAAGCCGGTTTCAAAGACTCGATCCTTGTAGAATGTGCGGGTAGATTACTTAAAACATTGAAATCCTCAAAACGCGACCTGGAGCAACGAAGCAACGCGGGTGAACGTAATCGAAACGTAGCGGTGATGCCCTACGTGCATTCTCTTTCCCACAAGTTTCGGAAAGTAGGGGCTAGGTATGGCGTTAATGTACTGTTTTCTGCCCCTAATAAAGTGGGCAAGGCAGGGGCTGCAGTTCAGAGGAAGCTAGAGGTATTGGGAAGAAGCACAGGCTGTCAAATAAGACATGTGAGCAGGTTTGTCCCGTGTAAAGTTGCTGTTGTCTACCAGATACCTCTGTCCTGCGGCCGTACATATATAGGGCAAACAGGCCGGTGCATTAATGTGAGGCTTCTTGAGCACAGGAATTCATTAGAAAAGAATTCAACAAACTTGTCAAAGCACTGTTTTGAGTGTCAGTGTGTGCCGTTTTTTGTTGATACAGAAATATTGTTTGTGCATAATGATACCTACACAAGAGAAGTGGCGGAGGCATTCCACATATTTAGAAAAGGGAGCCATTGCGTCAGCCAACCTTCCCTGGCGTTATCTTCAAAAGAAATGGACCTGTCAAAACGGCAGTGACTAGGAAGCTTACACGAGGCTGTGCCTTACGGTTTGATAAATCTCTTATCTTTGACATTGAGCATGCGTGCTCACCATGTTTGTTTTTCAAAAAACATGTACATGTTTTTCCAATGAACCAGTTGCAAGTTCAGCGCCGTGTGTGTCACTTCTTTCCTCCGTCCTGTGTGTTAGCGCTGTAGTATTTTTTAACATGGAACCTCACCAACTCGCCCAATCTGCCTGTCTTCTACAATAACTTTTTTTCCGGCTTCGCACATATTCACATTATGGATCACATCTACTCACACTCACTGGTAACCACTCGCGTTGAAACTCGCACACACTCGCACTCATAGCCACTTACTCACATTCAGACTCACAGGACTCGCATTCATGCTCACTGAGACTTATTGTTGCTCACTCGCTTTCGCACGTCTTTTCACACTTATCGGCAGTCACTCACGCTCATATTCACGCCCACTTAGGCGCATATTCAAAGGCATAGTTAGGCGCTAAGCTGGCTTGAGAAGCTGCACATAAGGGCACACAAGGGCCGCGAGAGCAGTCTATCAGCATAGCCGTGCGCACAGGGGTAGGGGGGGGGGTCGCCCCACACACTGGCTTAATAGCAGGAGAGGGGGCGCTGCGGGATGTCCTTTGTCCCCGCTGTTATTCATGCTGTACATGGTGAGGATGGAAAAAGCGCTAGAAGGTAGCAACATTGGATTTAATCTGTCACACAAACAGGCAGGCGCGATGGTTGAGCGGAAGCTTCCAGGTCTATTTTATGCTGACGATATTGTCTTATTTGCGGACAGTCCAGATGATATACAGCGGCTGGCAGATATATGCGGAAGGGAAGGCGAGGCTCAAGGACTAGGTTTTAATGCAACAAAATGTGGATTGATGGTATTCAATGATCACGAAGACCGTGCGGTCTTAATACAGGGCCAAGAAATACCGAGGGTAAGCGAGTACAAGTACCTCGGAGTGTGGGTAAATGAGGGGAATAGATATATGGAGGTACAAGAGAAAGCATCGGTAACAGAGGGAAAGAGGAATGCTGCAATCATGAAGCACAGAGCGTTATGGGGATACAATAGGTACGAGGTGCTTCGAGGGCTGTGGAAGGGTGTGATGGTTCCGGGGCTTACATTTGGGAACTCAGTGGTGTGCATGAAGTCAGAGGTGCAATCAGGAATGGATGTAAATCAAAGGACTGTGGGACGCCTCGCGTTGGGCGCTCACGGGAAGACGACAAATGAGGCTGTAAAGGGTAATATGGGATTGACAGGTTTTGAAGTGAGGGAAGCTCAGAGCAAAATTAGATTTGAAGAGAGGGTGAGGAAAATGAAGGAGAGTAGATGGGCAGAGAAGGTTTTCAGGTATTTGTATAGAAAAAGGGTTGACACGCAGTGGAGAAAAAGAACTAGGAGGCTCACCAGTAAATATACGGCTAGCAGTGCGGGCGACATGACAACAAGGAGCATTAAGCGAAAAGTCAGAGAGGCGGAGAGGACTTATTGGATGACAGCGATGGAAAAGAAGCCGGCTCTCAGTGACTACCGAAAGGGAAAAAAATGAAATAAGGAGGGAGAGGTTTTATGATAATTCAAGGGGAAGCGCTTTACTGTTTGAAGCAAGGTCGGGTTGCCTTAGAACGCGTAGCTATAAAGCGAGATTCTGTAACGAAGAAGAACAATGTACATGCTGTGGGGGAACTAAGGAAACGATGGAACATGTACTTATTGAATGTGGCGATATCCACCCAGATATACGTGTGGTCACGAGTATACATGACGCCTTGGGTTTTAGGGACAACAATGGAAAGCTGAACACGTCCGCGATAGAAATAAGTAAGAGACGGTTAGAGTATTGGTGGCAGAAAAGTAGAGATAAAGGACAAAAATGAAGAATGGGGAAAAATAAGGTCATTCTGCCTTAAGAGGCAGAGAGATGGACCGTGAATTTATATTTTTCTTTGCTATAATAACATAGATTTAACCAATGTAGGTAAGGCATTAGGCCAACATAAAAAGAAAGTTTTTTTTTTCGAGCCTGGTGGCAGACATGTCACCGCCCCGTTATAAAGGGGACGCTCATAGCATCCATCCATCCATCCATCCACACATTGACACTTAATAGAGGGGGGGAGGTGCGATGAACTCCCCCCCCCCCTGAAGGAGAACCCTGCGCACGCAGGGTTGCCCTTCTATGTCTAACAGCATAACTTATCAATCGCAATCCTCACAAAGTCATATCTACACTAAGGTGGTAATGTGGGTATGTTGGTATTCCATGTTTATGAAGGGTAAGAGCGCACTGTAGACGAACACACAATGAAGGCACAGACACGCACACACATAGCGCTACTTTCAACAGTTTATTTTTGTGATCTCGACACTACTTATAGGGCAAACCATGAGCACATCTGCTGCGCAGAAGTAACAGCAACATTACTAAGCATCATGACGGACACCAAGGAAATCAAATTCTTTTTTTGTCAGCGCGATAGAAGGCATACTAACACACATGTCACCCAACTTTTCAATCTCTCCTGCTTCGATTATCTCGCGTGTAAGCTGATTTCTATTTCTTGACAGAACTCTGCACGCGTCGAACAAAGGCATACAACCGCACTTCTTGCAATGTATTGCTAAGAACCCACCTTGAGTTCAAAGACAGTAGGCAGTAACAAAACCATTATTTTGGCATATTTGACTGTTTCCATTTCAATGAGCGGTAGCTCAAACAAAAAAAAATGTCTCGGGAGGCAGCCATCTTGATTACGCCATGGCGCACAGACTAGACAAAACTTTGAACAGAGTGCATATCCGCGATCAAAGTAACGCGGTAGTACTGCAGGCATTGCGGGCAAGCACCCCAGTTAGGTGAAGGTGATTTTTCCTAAGGTCAAAAGCAGGATAATAATCGACAGAGGGTAGGGTCACCTTGGAAGCAGGCCTTGAACCCGCATTCAAGTGACGTCTAAGCGTTCCAAGCAGTGCAGCAAAGTAAATTGTTTCTTCCAAGGAGAAGTACTCAGTTCCATTGAGTTACGGGAAGGCCACGACAGCTACGAGGAAGGTCAAGTTAAGAACTGATCCGCAGTCAATGTAGAATACAAAAGTGCTAAGTGCGACACAAACCCTACTTAGAGATTGAGCATCAGCCTCGCATGCAAGCGATCCGTAGTTCGAATCCCGGGGCCGGACATTTCCCAACCGGATTCCGCGTGATGATAGAAATGTAAGGCCTGGGGTGTGGCCTCACTGGCAACCAATGGCGTAAATCCATGAAGGCCACAAGGGAGGACACCCATCTCCCAGCGGCAGCCATTTTGTTTTTACAAATAAGCTTTATTTTAGTAATACGAACTCCACTGGCTTTTGGAACATTTTTTCACGAAATTAAAGTTATGCATTCGCATATAATAATAATAATAATAATAATAATAATAATAATATTCTTTATTGTCATCTTGAGTAGAACACACAGATAAGAGGCCTGTCAAAGCCAGACGGTGGCTTGGAGGACTAGGCCCGGCACATCGGCAAACGCGAGATGACATACACTTTGTAAAGCTTGTGACGTAAAATAATCAGAGAAAGAAGACATGTAACTCTTTTACACTACATTTAAACACAATAAGATTCAAGAATCAAACTAGCAGGAGCAATACTACCTAAAAAGCAGAATGTGAACAAAAGGATTGAGCAACTTTAAACAGATTATACCCGGCATGAAAGAAACTGAAAAAAGAATAGTAATGGGATAAATGGTGCAGCAATTAAAGTGACTTTATGATGTTTCGTAGACTGCGTTTCGTCGTTGCAGAAAAAACATTGTCTGGGAGGTCATTAAAACAGTATGGGACATAGACCTTTCTAATACCTTTGCCATATCGAGTTTTGACGAATAGTACAGAAAAGCGGGAACTTTTTCTTAATATACGAGAGGAAATGTATTCGTTTCTAAACTGAGAGTTACAGAAATGGCGCAATACAACAGTTTGATTAAACGACGGTTTGAAAGACGGCAGGCGAAGTAGAGAAAATAAATTTGCATTGTCTGTTGAACGATTGTATACAATAGATTACAACACGCTTTTCAAAATATTGTCAACCCGACACTACCATCGCGAAGAACAGAAAGCAAATATTGTGATGCCATATCGCAGGATACTGTACGCAAGAGCAAGCATAATGGTGACTTTAATATTGGTGGGTGCAATTGATCTAATATTGAAAAGTAACCATGAGATTTTTCGTAGTCGGTCACAAATGTAGGCCAAATGATCATTTCAGGACAGGTCGCTATCGAAGAACACACCAAGATATTTTATAGAATTAACATATTCAACGGTAGTACAGTTACAGGAGTTCTAAGATTTTGAAATGGCTCCAGCCAAGTTTATAGAGAGCCCGACGTTTCGTCGGGCTCTTTATAAACTTGGCTGGAGCCATTTCAAAAGCTTAAATATTCCACCCAGCCAGACAGATTTCTGTCAAAATGTTTATATTCAACTTACAGGAGGTGCAGTCAAGGGCATGAAGAAGTAGGGATGCATTTGTCACCATTGCTTTCAACGGGTTTTTAAAGCAAATTAGTTTCGTTTCTTTTCTGATTAATCACCAAGCAATTATTAGTAAACCATGACTCAGCCTCATAAACACTTTTTTGTAGTAGTGACAGCACTTTATGGTGACAGATATATTTCGTTAACAGAACAGTGTGGTCTGCATACTGAAATACAAGATATTTTGGGACAGCAGCATTAAAATCATTTATGAATAAATTAAATAAAAGAGGAGATAAAATGGACCCATGTAGTACACCAGCTTTCAAGGGAAGCCTATTGCTGTAAGGTAGCTGATTGTCTAACCGAACTACAAGGGAACGATCGGAAAGATAATTTTTAAGAAAGTCGTAAAACGAACCCCTGAAGCCAAGAAGGTATATTTTTTCAAGCAGTATAGAGTGGTTTACGGTGTCGAAGGCTTTGGAGATATCAAGAAATAAAGCACAGGCAAACATGCTATGTCTAAAGCATCATGCAGTTCATCGGAAGAGCCTTCAAGTAGATCAGTAGTGCCTCGACCTGCGACAAAAGCGAACTGGTGACTTGAAATAAGTGAAAATTTATCTAGAAATGAAGTCATGCATTGCAATAAGAATTTCTCAATTATTTGGGATAAGATAGGTAAAACTGAAATAAGTCGATAACTGTCAACGCCATCTTTTGGTCCACCTTTACATTGTGGCTTTACAATTGCTGTTTTTAAGTCTGAAGCAGAGATGCTGTCTCCAAGAATCCATTAAGAATGAAAAGCAGAATCTCTGATAATGCGTCCACATTACGCTGCAGCAAAGATACAGAGATACTATCAATACGTGCTGGTTTCTGCCTTTTGAAACCGGCGACTATTCTATCGAGTTCGTCTATTGTCGAAGTTGTAAGGAAAGTGGAGGGAGGTGTTGATTTATTTAAACTGGAACGGCATTTTGGCGCCGAAGAAAGCCCACCAGATACATCAGCGAAGTGCTGGTTGAAGAAATCAGCTATATTCGCGTGGTCACCAGTAAACACATCAGTAGGTTTAGCGTCGCTGCTGTTTTTACCTCGAAGGTGGTTTATCAGTGACCACATCCGCGCCGGGTTCCTAGCAGATAACTGAAACTGATGTTGGAAGTATCATCGTTTTGCAGATCGGACAAAGGCAACCACCTTATTCCTTGCGATTCCGTAGTTGATACCAAGTTCTGCGTTACCAGTGGAGCGTTTAAACCGTTTTCAATGCAAGTTTCTGTCGGCGACTGCGTCCAAAATATCTGGGGACAGCCAGTTGTGACTAGGTCTTTGCTTAGTCCTTGCAATACGAGTACAGGAATGTTCCAGACTACGCATTTTCGAGCAAAACCTGTCACATATTTCACCAGGAGAACCAGAAACAATAAGAGAAGACCAGTCGAACGCTTTAATTAACGAGTCCAATTGGCGTTGTTCAATAACTGACACACGCATTTCTTTACAGGAGTTGCCTACTTTCAAACAGCAAGGGGCAGGAGGCATTCAAAGAAAAGCGGCAGGAAGTAAAGTAATGGGCTGCTAGGCGTTGCGCTATGACATAGGAACTCAGACTGTGATTCGGCGCTCATACTGCTATATGGTCCAAACAAGAGCGTTTTGTCTGACCGCTTACGACTTCTTCTCGTGTAAAAGCTGTAATTGTGTTTTCCAGGCCGAATGCCGAGAGAGATGAAATATAATCAGACACTTGGATCTCTACTGGACATATAATTTCAATGTTCAAGTCACCCGTGATGCAAAATGTTTCTTCACAACTAAGACGCTACAAAATAGCTTCTAGGTCAAGAATAAAAGCGACTGACACTATTATTAGGGGGTCGGTAGATTGCTAACATAGTAAGTCATATATGGAAGAAACACAACTTTAAAGAAAGGACTTCAGCATGGGTGAAACTGACATCAACATCAGAAACAGTATACTTATCATTTACAAAAAACACGGTTGATCCCTGGTAATAGGAATCGGTATAACACGAAAGTGAAACGTGTACTCACAGAAGTGGCGCTTATTGTTTAGTGATATATGAGAGCTTGTAGAGTGTGTATTGGTGTTTGGCAGCTATAGCATTGTTTGACGTGGACACACCTACATTGACGCCTGGTGGCACATCTCCATCGCGACGACTACAGCTCATGATCATGATTTAATCGTTGTGGTAGCTGAATTTTTTAGCGTTTTCTTGGACACAGCGTATCATGAATCCCGCGCAAAGATAACAAGCACACACTAAGCACTGCTACTCGATATGGGCGTCTTCAAAGCATCGTCTATTAAGGAGAGAATGGGCACGGTGTGCGCTTCTGAGTAATAGGGTAACCTATTAGCGCCTGTCCTGTGTATTTCTTCCTGTGTCTCGTCTTCCTCGCGCTAGGCTTCGTCATGAATCTACACCAACTCGCCCAGTACGCTACCTTACTCCAGTTCATAACCTACACCTGCGCTCATGCATACACCACAGTGCGCTTCGGCAACGCGGGAGGCAGAGGTTCATAGCTGGAGCCGCGAACGCGTGCGGGTGTTCCACGTCCCGCTGGGCTCTGTCTCGCTTCACCAAGGCACGACATTCACCCGTCTACATCGTTGCCTTGCTGCGGTGCTTACTGCAGCAGTTTCATTAGTCGGTGCAATGTCAACCGAAGTAGGCGGCGGCGAAACACCATTGGCGCACGTAGACGCTGCATGACTCCGACAACCATGCCAACAGCGACCCGCGAAACGCTAACACGAAGCGAAAGGCAAAGAACCTAACTGCGTCGGCGATTCCCTGATGCTAGCGCGACCAGGGTTTTTCACTGCTATCGAGAAGCTTTAAGCATGGACCTCCAAGATTGCGCGCCGGCGCGCAATCTCGAACGCCATGCTTTAACTGCGTCGTCGAAGAATCACTCTCTATCGGTGCTAATAAGTGTCACGCCGCATTACTTCTCTTCATCGGTCACAGACGGCGGCACCGCCGCGCCTCGCCAACAGATAGCTCCGTGCAGGAAAGAATGTGTGAGAGATATAAGGCGCGTTTGTAGAGAGGTTTGCAACTGCTTCGATAGCTCAGTCGGTAGAGCATCGGGCGCTTTTAGTCGCGGCCCAAGGAGTCAGAGTTTCGACGCCCGGCGGGAGAACATTTTTCTGAATGATTTTTCTTTCGCATTTGGTCGCATTAATTTTACAACGTCATATCCGTGACGGAATTACGTCACTAAAGTCTTCGTGGACCCTGGCATAAAACACTTTCGTGTTAAAACAGCAATACCACCCCCTCTACGGAGCTCTCGAGTTAAAAACATTTAGCGGTGAAACCTTTCTGTACAAATAAATGCAGGATTGAATCTGGAACAAGAATTTCAGAAAGCACAAAAACATCCACGTATGTGTTTGCATTTTCTGCCATCCTTTTGAACTCCTCCCAGTATTTGCGCAAGCTGCCAATATTTACATTCACCAAAGTAAAATCTGAAACGGAGTTAGGACCGAAGCTCCTCTTAAAGGTGTCGAAGTTGGAAAATACAAGTGGGGCAGATGGCATGATATTCATTTGATCTTTTCAACATCAACCTCACTGATTATTCGAATGGTGAAGCGTCCTCATCCTTTTTGGCAAATATTTTGCCTGCTCTTACCCGAACAAAATTCTAGTTGTTTTGCTTGCCAGCCGACCTAGCAAGCCAAAACAGATGTCTGTTGATCTTGGTTAGGTTATCATTGAAGAAAAGTTTCGTTAGCACTTTAGAAAGGTATAACTCTCGAAGTTTCCCATGTCTGTTAAACCATTTTTTCTCTCATAGCGACCTTGCAAAAGCGCACCAGAACTCTTGAAGAAGAATCGTGCTTGCCAGGGAGGCGGTGCACGGCAACCACATCATTATCAGAAAAATCATGCAGTTCAAGTTCCACAGCAAGATCTTCGAGCACTTCTTTCAGATTTTCATTTTGGGTGGCTGGTAAGCCACGAATTTCCAAGTTGGACAGTCTAGTGTATTGGTCGAATTCATTTTGCTCCTGTTGTAAACGATGTAAAACTGTAGCCTTGGTCTCGACAGTTTCGTTCAGTTTTCTAGTTCCTCTGTCTCTGTTCAAGGCAGCGCCCTCTGAAGACTTGAGCTGTTCGCATGTGGTAACATATTGCTTTGAAAGAAAAGAAACCGACTCGTCAAGGTCAGCGACTGACTTCCACCAGTGCAAAAATTGTCTTTAGAAGCAAGAGTCAATCAACCTTCTGACTTGGTGCAGGCAAAACTTCTAAACTTTTTTTCACATCCCTAATTTCCTCGATCAAAGCTGAAATAGAATCGCTGCTGCTTGGTGTTTCCGGGGCATCGGAGGACATAGCAGAAGCACTTAGCATTTTGTTGGCTGTGCAGGTCTTGCATACCCAACAGTCTCTTTTCGACTGTCGCATGGTAGCAAATGTATTGGGCGTTATGCCTGAGAAGCTAGATCCAAGGTGATAGGAATGTTTGCATTCGAGACAATTCATAAATCCACCATCAGAAGGCACAGTCTTTTGACATGAAATAAATATATCTTCACTCGGCTTAGCAAGATGTGTGCTTGCATAGGCGGAGAGTACGGGGGACTGGGGGGCTCGGGCCCCCCTCCGGGCTGATTCATGGGGGCAGAGCCCCCCTGGCGCTGGCCCACGATATTTTTTAAGAGCTTGGCGTACGCTCTAATCCAATGCCAACGGACTGTTGGTCATCCTGTCTTGCAGCTATTTCACCGGGGACTGCTTATGCCCACCCCTTTTCCTTTCAGGATTTTGAAATTCAGAGCCTAGGACAGTGACAAGTAGGTAGTCTGGCACCTTGGTCACATTGAGAACGAAGTCGCAGGTTGACGAAAATTGCGGCATTTGCACGGCTCTTGTGCAAAATAAGTACGACATGTACGCATCAAGAAAATCAAATTTTTTTATGTAACTAGCGAGATAGAGATGCTGTGGAAAACCAAATTGGTTGCCCCGCCCCATCCGGGAATATGAAAACTCTCCGCCTATGTGTGCTTGGGCAAGAGGTTCATACTTGATGCGAAACAAACGAGCGCTAAAAAACGGGGACATAGACAAGAGGCACACAGGACAGGCGCTCAGCTTTAACTCAGGTTTATTGAGCAGACAGAAAAATTTATACCAGCAACCAGCCGAGGCGATAACATTGTTCTGCCATCCATACCACTTTATGATATTGTCCTTGGAAACATCGAAGGAGCTGTGCCACTTGGCACATCGAAAATGAAAAGTTACGCCTCAAAACCGAAGCAGAAAAGGCCAAGTGATCCAAAACATCCGGAATTCAGTTACGACAACGTATATTCAGCAAGAAGCAATACCCGAACAGGATGCGCCAAGCGATGGCAATCTAAGGAATCTGAATCTGGAATTCCGTGACTATCGACTCCGCCATGTGCGAATTCACGACGACAAGCGCCGCGTCCCAGCGGTATTCCTATCCTGCAAGATAAGACTTGCTTGCCTATGGACACGACGCCCAGGGCAACACCACGTCGACGAGAAAGGCGACACGCCTACTTCGACCGACAGAATACCGGCCGCCGCATTTGCTTTCGTGCGGGGTTTCATACGCCCGTCAGCGGTGGCACGGACACGCTCATCCAGCAATACTCACAGTTGGGCGATTTGGTATGTGTTCATGATTAAAAACGGCGCAAAAGAACACGAGACACAAACGAAGGAAACACGAAGACAAGCGCCGGACTCTCAACTAATATTTATTCACGTCGACTTACATTTATATACACTGTAAACCACTTTGCACCCTTAAGGGTGTTTCAAACAGGCAAAACACCCTTATGCCTAACCAAAATTTGCAGAATTAGGGTGTAAGGGTGTTTCCCTTCCCCAAAACACCCTTAAGGGTGATGTTCTAGCTAAAACACCCTTTAGGGGGGTAAGGGTGTTTTGGCTAATCGAAACACCCATGGCCCATACAACAGCGTACCAGATGATAACTGAGACTCGCTGATTAAAGAGTCGCTAGACCATAGGCGAGTTTAGATTAAAAGTTATGTCTCTTATAGGGGTATCTACAAGCATACCATAAATTTACGCCTGATATCTTAATGTTTAGTGCTCACTTCTAGGGAACAGGAATATCCCCACCGGCACTGAACGGTGGCTTAAGATACCATGGCTATATATAGCCGATGGTCACTGTAAGGCTATGTAGCGCGTCGCAGAGTCCATGGGATATTTTACAATACGCTCTGTTGTGTGTATGGTCTGGCGCGCGGGTGCACCTTCTATGCTGATGGCAACTGGGATTCCACGTTTCCTGACTGGTAGATTTCATTTTTCCCATTTTTTTTCAGTCATAAGGGTGTAAGGGTGTTTAGGCCATTGGAAACACCCCATGATATGGGTGTTTTGGTACGTCAAAACACCCTTTTCCTAGGGTATAAGGGTGTTAGTTATAGACACGGCAAAACCCCCTTAAGGGTGCTAACTGGTTTACTGTGTACATGCACGTGGTTACACAAACGATGCAAAAGTAAAAAAACAGGCAGGGGTTATCACGCTGACCCGCTCAAATACGAAACTTTTTTTTGCTGTAGGGCGATGGATGGAGCGCTGATACATGAGTTGCTATGAATGTGTAGAGCCTCTATTATCTCGCGAGTTGTCTGTTTATTATTCCTGGCGATGATGGTGGTTTTTTCAAATTGAGGAGCGCACCCGCACTCTTTGCAGTGCGCGCCTATATGTGATAGACCATCGGTGCGATAATTGGTCTCATGTTCCCTTAATCTAACGTTAACGCACCTTCCGGTTTGTCCTATGCATACAGCGTTACAAGACAAGCGAATGTTGTACACCACCCCCGTTGCGCAGTCAGTAGCTGGGGATCGGTGGTTAACACCGCATCCTGCCGTTTTCTTCTTCTTCCTTTCTTTTGCCTTCTTGCTGACACGTGCGCATATTCGTTCCAGCTGATTAGGCACTGAAAAAATTACTTTAACGTCAAATCGGCTTGCCACGTTCTGCAACCCGTGCGACAGTTTATGCACATAGGGTACTACAGCTGTTTTCTTATTACTTTCTAGGTTTTTGTTTTGCTTGTCTCCGTTCCCTTCAGACTTTAGTGATCTGATTAACTTTTCACATGCTCTGGTTACTACATGTTCCGGAAAACCCGCGCACACCAACCGACCCACTTGTCTAAACACACTTTCCGTAATTCTATGATAGCATGACTTCTGGACAGCCGACCTCAAACATGAAGTTGCAATGCCGTCCTTTACTACCTTGGAGTGGGCTGAAGAGTAACTTAGAAGGCCCTTTTTGCAGCGTGGCCAAAATTCCCAACATAGATGACCAGGCGTCACGAAAAGTGCCAAATCAAGAAATCTTAATTTCTGCTGCTCCGGAACCTCATGCGTGAACTTGAGGCCCATACCTTCCTGCTTGAACAGTTCTAAAATCTTGTTCTTTGTTATTGAGCAATGACTTTCATCTGTGGGCACTAGATAATCGTCTACGTAACGGAAGATCCTAATGTTCTCACGTTTTATACTCCGTTCAATACCTTCATCTACACATCCTAGAAAAACATTGCGAAGGATAGGGGCGATCCTAGACCCTATGCAAATACCTTTTTTCTGTGTGTACAGCTTATCTTCAAAACCAATAACAGTAGAATTCAAATAGCACGTTAAAATTTCCAAAGAACGATGCCACAGAAACGCAAGACTTGGTAACAAAATTGAAGTCATCATTATACAAATCAATGCATCTTCTAACACATGTCAACAAGTTGCTCCTGTGGTATCGAATAATACAAATCTTGCACGTCCACACTAACCGCGGTATACCGGCCCGGTTCGCAGTTCCTTAAGTGATCAACTACGCCTCCCGTATTCGATATCAAGAAAGGATCTGAAACTATCAGGTTACCTAGGCACTTCTGAAGGTACTTTGAAACAAGAAGGCAATGTCAAGGTGCGCGCATCACCGTTGGTACCAGCCAGGGAAACCAGGAGCGTCCCAGACGCGACGCCTCAGAGTCTTTTAGTCGGGGCTCGATGTTCCGCTGCAGTCTGGTGTCCAGGTGGTGTGCCGTGAACGGTTGTCGTCGCTGCACCGCACGACCACTGACGTTCAGATGCACTGTTGGGCAGCCCGAGAACTTCTGCGAACCATTTAGAGCCATAGCCTTAGGGACACCAGACATCGGCAGGAGCCAGGATTTCTTGTCCGCATATCTGCTTCTCCCGCCGATTCTCCTATAGCCGCTCCTCGTTCTCCTCACGCGCCGCTGCTTTTTCTTCTTTTTTTTTTCTTTTCAGCTGCTCGTGCCACGAGGGTTTCTCGCGTCGCTCCTTTTCTTTGTTTTCTTCCCGTGGTTAATATTACGGTGTCACATCAGCTTTCTTCTTATTTTGTCACTGTCGTTCACACACTTTTCGTTCCTACACGCACCACATCACACTGGCCTCCCTGTATACGAAGCGTCTCTTGACGGGGAGGGTACCAGAATTACAGGCCCATCAGCTTACTGTGCATTGTCTAGAAGCTATTTACAAAAATAATAGCTAATAAACTTAAGACGACATTAAAGTTCAATCAACCAAAGGAACAAGCAGGGTATCGTACAGGCTACTCAACAATAGACCATATTCATACTATCACTCAGGTGATAGAGAAATGCGCGGTATACAACCGACCTCTATACATACCCAGTTGAAAATGCTACGACAGAAATTCTGTAGTCTTTCGTATTTTGGGACACTGTTGTCTGTTGCACTGTTGTCTATTGTCTAACCTATAGTCTATTGTTGGTCGTATGGTCTATTGTCTAACGTATGGTCTATTGTTTGTTGTGTTATCTGTTGTCTGCTGTATGGTCTGTTGTCTATCGTATGGTCTGTTGTCTGCCGTATAGTCTGCTGTCTGTTTTTTAGTCTATTGTCCGTTTTCTATTGTCCGAGTCTATTGGTCTCCCTTACTGCGCATGCGCAGACCCTTCAAAAAAATAAAAATAAAAAACCTCCTCTCCCCCTCTCTCCTCTAGGCATCCCTCCCCGCGGCAACCACACCCTCACTGCGCATTCGCCTCCCCTCTCCCCTCCTACGCTCCCCCCCTCTCTCCTCTAGGCATCCCTGCCAGCGGCGTCCACACTCCCACTGCGCATGCACGTCCCCCCCCTCTCTCTCCTTTCCTACGCTCCCCCCCTCTCTCGCCTCGCGACGCCGACACAGGCAGCGTCTGCTAGCGAGTTTCTTGGTTGAAAAAACCGACTGCTCGCGCTGCACAACCGTTCACTGGCCACCCCATATATATGGCAATGGATCTTGACCTGCAAGGTGGTGCCGGTGGGAGATTTCTCCTGTGCGTGGTTGAACAATAAAAATTCGCAGCGTGCGCGTTAACTAAAAGCGGACTGCGGCTCTCTGTGTCCAGTCGGAGTCTTCTGTCTCTCATTGCCCATTAGCAGTGATTGTCATGTTCCAGTAGGAAACACCGCTCCATCACTGCGTGCTTTGCACCTCCCCAGTTTTCTCTACTGCGCAACGCTGCGATGAGCGCCAGCGTCAACGCCGCGGCCAGTATAAGCGTTAGCGCCCGCTGCTTCACATCTTCACATGGTTTCCTTTAGCGGGAGATGGTGTAATTTCGAGTGATGTCATCATAACAGTTGTTCTTTTGTATTGAAGCTTTCTGTAATACTACACAATTTTGTTGCATTACTCTATAGACACTTCTGTTGCCACAATTGGATGCACGCTTAGACAACAAATTTCTGTTGTACGACAGATTTTTGTTGCATTACTTACGGAAGACCTCTGTTGTCACAATTGACTATACGCTAAGACATCAAGTCTCATTTGTATCACAACACATTTCTTTCGTACAATAAAAATTTATCGTACAGTATATAGACATTTCTGTAGTAGCAGCCGGGTGCTTGTTGTGAAGACACATTTTTTTACAATACTATAAAGATTTGTCGTAGCACTTCAACGTTCTGTTGTTGCACAACAGAAAGTTGTGCAACAGTAAAAGATCGGATGCGCAATTGAAAAGTGTGTTGTCTCAACAAGAATGTGTAGCAACAACAGAAAGATCATTTTGTACAATTGAAATTTCTGTTGTGCTCAAGGCAAGTGGTGTTGTCATTTTCAACTGGGTAGCCTTCATAGAGTACGAGAAGGCATTGGATTCAGTCGGGATATCAGCAGTTTTGCAGGCACTGCGGAATCACGGCATCGACGAAACCTATATAAACATACTGGAAGAAATCTACAGCGGATCCACAGCCACCGCAGTCCTCCGTAAAGAAAACAACGGAATCCCATTAAAGAACGGTGTAAGGCAGGGAGACAGAATCTCTCCAATGCTATTCAGCGCGCGTTTGCAGGAGATTTTCAGCGTCTTAGATCTGGAAGAGTTGGGGGTAGGATTAAATGAAGCGTATCTTAGTAACCTGCAATTCGCTGATTATATTGCATTGATGAGTAACTCAGGGGATGAATTACAGCTCATGATTGATGAACTTGACACGGAAAGCAGAAGAGTAGGACTGAAAATAATATGCATAAAACTAAAGTAACGTGCAGCAGTCTCGGAAGGTAATAGCGCTTTGCGATAGGTGGTGACACACTGGAAGTTGTAAAGGAATATGTCTACTTGGGACAGGTAGTAATCGCGGTGCCGAACCATGAGAGTGAAATAACTAGAAGAATAAGGATGATGGGATGGACCACATTCGGCAGGCATTCTCAAATCATTAATGGTAGTCTAGCACTATACCACAAGCGGAAAGTATATAACAGCTGCATCTTACGGGTACTTACCTACGGAGCAGAAACCCGGATACTTAAAAAAGAGGGTCCAACTTAAATTGAGGACGACGCAGCGTGCGATGAAAAGGAAAATGATATGTGTAAGTTTAAGAAACAGGAAGAGAAAGCAGAGTAGGTCAGGGAACAAACGGGGGGTTAAGGATACTCTCACGTGGTTGTGACGTACACCAAGGCAGCAGGCAGCGTGTCTGTAAGGTCGCTCTCTGCGAGACCCCCCCCTCCTGCCAACGCCCACATTCCTGGGCTTGTAATGTCGCGCTCTTCGGGACACCCCCCTCCTCCTGCCAACACCCAAATTCCTGAGCTGGAGGGAGCTAAAAACCCAGCTCGAGCTGGCGGCCCACGCCGCAGGGCTCACGACGAGCAGGCAACAGGCAGCATACGCATCGCACTACAACAAACACACCGCGGCCAAAAGTTTTCGCGAGGGCGACACGGTCCGAGTTTTTGACGACAACTGGCCTGGGAAAGTGTATCCCAAATGGTTAGAGCCATTCATCGTCCAGGGAAAGCACCGCGAACACTCATATTACGTGCAGACAAAGGAGGGTCGCCGGATGCTAGTGCATGCAAATAGGTTACGCCCATACGCGTGTAGGGTATCGTCGCTGAGCGTTATCTTTCACGACGACAACGACTTCGGAGAAGTAGAATACACCCCCCGAGCAGCTAGCAGTGAGAGCTTTTCTCTCAGTCAAGAAAAGACTGAACATTTGGACGCTCGCACGGCCGAACGCGTGTGCGCGGTATTAAGGGCCCACCAGGCATTGTTTGTCGGCGAACCAGGAATAGCTAATGTGGGGGGAGCTAGCCGATGGTGCCAAGCTCGAGTTCAGTCGTCCTTACAGGGTCCCAGAAGCGCTCAAAGATGAAGTTAGCCGACAGATAGGCGAGCTACTCGAACTGGGCCTCATATACCGATGCCAGAGCTCTTGTGCGCACCCGATTGTTTGCGTCCCCAAGAAGGATGGGTCGGTGCGTTTATGTATAGACTACCGCGCACAAAATGCGGTATCGGAAGCTGATGCCTTCCCGATGGCGAGCCCGCAGGAACTCATCATGCGTCTGGGGTCAGCACGTTACACTACTCTCGTAGACCTTTGGCGGGCCTATTGCCATGTGCCGCTCACCCGGGAGGCTCAGCTGGCCACCGCATTCGTCTCCCACCTGGGCCAGTTTGCATGGAGAGTGTTGCCTTTCGGTTTGAAAAATGCGGCAACCACATTTCAGAGGATTATGAACCAGGTACTGACACGTCGGGAGAGTTACGCGTGCGCCTACCTCGATGACATCGCCGTCTTTAGTCAGACCCTCGAGGAGCATGTCGAACACTTGCATGAAATATTCTCCATGCTTGAAGCTGCGAGCCGCCGAGCGAATTTAGACAAGTGTCAGGTAGCAATGCCCTCGATACGCTACCTAGGGCACGTAGTCGGATCAGGCAGGCATGGCCCAGATCCCGAGAAGATCGCAGCTATTAAGGGACTGAAAGCCCCCCACCACAAAGAAAGAGTCGCGAAGCGCGCTAGGCCTCTGCGGATACTACCGCAGTTACGTCTAATTTTGCTGAGGTAGCCTGACCGCTGACACAGCTCACTTGCAAAAGAGTGCCTTCCAAAATTCCTTGGTCTCAAGAAGCTGACGAGGCATTCAGGTCTCCAAAGCAGGCCTTGTGCGAAGCCACGTCCCTCGCCACGCCAAACCTTAAAAAGCCTTATGTGCTTTCTACCGACGCGTCCATGGTGGCTGCAGGTGTGTACTTGGCGCAGATTCAAGATGATGGCTCTGAGATGCCGATCGCCTTTGGTAGTCATCGGTTTACACCGCCGCAGATGCGGTGGGCTACCATTGAACGCGAGGCATTTGCCGTAATTTGGGCCTAAAAGAAATTTGAGGTATGGGTTTTTGGAGCTAAGGTGACTGTCATCACCGACCACAACCCGCTCTCGTATCTCACATGCAGCACGCCCCAGGGCGCAAAGCTGACACGTTGGGCCTTAGCGCTCCAGCGCTATGACGTGGCCATCCAGCATCGCAAGGGCAGCGCTCACACTAACGCTGACGCCATGTCCCGGTTGCCCAATCAGTGTTGGGGTGAGGGGCCAGCCCGGGCACCATTGGGGTCTTAAGGTATTGCGACTGGGAGGGTTCCCTGCCCTGTCGTGAAGATGGTGTGTTGCGAAGCGAACTTTCGCCCGTCGGACTTACCGCCTTCACATGAATTCAAAAGTGAACTGTGCGACATGAGTGCAGCCTCTCGGCAATTTGAGCATGTGCGGGTGACATGTTTACCTCCCCCCATGTTATGTTGCCTGTCGCGCGAACCTTTTTTTTATTTTCATTTGTTGCATCTGTTTCATGATGAACAAATCTTGGAAGGGAGGTGTAAGGTCGCGCTCTGCGAGACCCCCCTCCTGCCAACGCCCACATTCCTGGGCTTGTAATGTCGCGCTCTTCGGGACACCCCCCCCTCCTGCCATCGCCCGAATTCCTGAGCTGGAGCGAGCTACACGACAGGAGATAGGGGGTGCGTCCCCAAGCTATGCGGGTGCGTCGGACGTGACTCACCCCTCTGCTCCTTGCTTGGGATTACCTGCCCAGCCCTTTTGATCCTTCTGCTACCTGCCCGATCCTGGCCGGTGCCGATGACCGCAGGCAACGCGGAGCGATGGGGGAGGGGGGATACAGGGGATAAAAGGAGCGTCCCAAGAGACCGCGACGTCTTTTTGCTACTGGAAAGCTTGCCGGCTAGACACCGGTACTGCTGCTTACGGCCCCACTGAGGGTCATTTTTCTTTGTTACTTTCTGCCATTTTGTTGTACACAGTCCTGTACATAAAGTTTCTTCTAAAACGTCCAGCGGCGAAGGCGTCTTCCTCCTCCGGGTCAACGTCACGAAGACGGCGGCGATCTCCATCGCGAAGCGCGGGCCCGGCCTTGTTTCGCCCGAAAAGAACCTGCCGAACGCTTCACAAGTTCGGACAAAAATTTACTGTGTCCAAGATGGAACTCTTTATTGGGCCAAACTTGTGGCCGGAAAAGGGAAAGTTAGGCTACAGCAAGCAATGCACACTGTACACTGATATCGGTGCACAGAGCGTCGGTCGTCGATAAACTAATCCGCGGCAAGGTGCGTCGGCAGTGATACAGGCGGCAGCGAACATTCGAGCATTATCACTGCTGGCCACGTTTGTTCCAGAATGAACTCAGCTGTTCGCGTCTGCCTGCTGAAGCCTTAACAGATGATCCTCAATAATCTGGAATGCTCTCAGGCATCCGGGCTCGGTTTGCCTAAAGCATTATTTACACGTACAATGGGCCGGCGACAACCAACATCGAAAGAAAGGCGCCTGTGTGGCATTTTCCCCTTCTGTAAAGGCATCGTCCCGATGCTTTAACGGAACATGGAAGTACAATAACAATGCTATAAAGCACTATAAGCAATAAATACAAGCAAGAAAGTAATAACTATGCAAAAGTTACACTCCTCAGGTTCATTAGCGCGCCGAAAACGGCTTGAGGCGCACCACATGGACGACTTCAGGTCGCGCACGGCGCCGTTGAGAGTTCGTAATGCCGTCGGCGATAATCTCGTAGTTCTAGTGTATCCGAGACGCCGAAGTACCCTGTACGGCCTGAAGTACCGTCGCAGAAGTTTTTCACTCAGTCCACGTCAGCGTATCGGCGTCCACACCCAAACGCTGTTGCCGGGCTGGTATTCCACGAAGCGTCATCGAAGATTTTAACGGCGGCTGTCGGTCGTGTGTGGATTTTTGATGCGGAGACGGGTGAGTAAGCGGGCTTCTTCGGCGTGCTGGAGGTAGACAGTCACGTCGAGGTTTTCTTCGTCGGTGACGTTGGGCAGCATGGCGCCGAGCGTCGTTGCCGGGTTCCTTCCGTAGACCAACCTGTATGGCGACATCTGCGTGGTTTCTTGTACAGCCGTGTTATATGGGAAGGTCACGTACAGAAGGATGGCATCCCACTTCTTGTGTTTGACGTCGACGTACACGGCCAGCATGTCGGCGATGGTCTTGTTTAGACGTTCGTTTAGGCCATTGATCTGTGGGTGGTAGGCGGTGGTGCGGCGGTGGCTTGTCTGGCTATATCCCAAAATCACCTGAGTTAAATCAATCAGTAAAGGTCATACCTCAGTCGGTGATGAGAACCTCTGGGGCGCCATGACG
Source organism: Rhipicephalus appendiculatus (assembly GCA_030522465.1). Lineage (NCBI taxonomy): Eukaryota > Metazoa > Arthropoda > Arachnida > Ixodida > Ixodidae > Rhipicephalus > Rhipicephalus appendiculatus. The sequence continues at coordinate 886,311 of JALIZH010032989.1, forward strand.
AAGGACGATGTTCGGCGGCACTGCCTTTGGGCAGGGCCTTTGTTTCGGCGTAGCGGGTGAGGTAGTCGGCAGCTACGACGATCCATTTGTTTCCGAATGTCGACGTTGGTAACGGCCCCGGTAGGTCCATAATATGCTGCAACGGTCACCGAGGTGGTTTGATCGGTTGAACAAAGTACCGAGGTGTCCAGCCGTTGGGTCGTCGTTTTGGGCCTTGTGGATTTTCGGTCGTAATGATGAAGGCACCACCAGACGGCACCTGGCTCGAACTGGTGAAAAGTCCTTCATGAGGACGCAATTTCGCAAGAAAAACGACGCCCGTCCTCCCTTGAATGCCTTCGGAACATCGGCGTTCCTGCCCTCGGGGTACTCAATAAGTCCTCGGAGTTCCGGGTCGGCTCACTGTCGTTCTACGAAGTCGTCGGTGCGTGTAGTGCCCAAGAAGCAGTCAGCCTCCTGGTCGTCCTGTGGCGGCGGGTCGACGGGGGGCACGAGACAAGCAGTCGGCATCATAGTGCCTTCGTCTGGACTTGTAAACGACGGTGACGTGGAATTGTTGAAGTCTTTCTGAGACGACCTGAAGGCAGGGGCGTAGCCAGAAATTTTTTTCGGGGGGGGGGGGGGGGCACCTTCTTGATTTCGGGAGGGGCACCTCCTTGAAATGGTCATTTTCGCTCTGTATGCCATGGCGAAAAAAAATTTCGGGGGGTGGGGCACATGCCCGGTGTGCCACCCCCTGGCTACGCCACTGCCTCAACGGTCCTCCAAGTTAACTAGCCAACACAAGGCATGGTGGTCGCTCACAACTTTGAAGGGCCTGCCGTGGAGGTAGGTGTGAAAATTTGACGTTGCCCAGATGATGGCAAGGCACTCCTTTTCTGTTGTGGGATAGTTGGCTTCTGCCTTGGATAGCGACAGGCTAGCATAACTCATGACCCTTTCCACTCCGTCGGTTTTCTGGACAAGGACGGAGCCGTGTCCTACGCTGCTTGCGTCGGTGTGGAATTCCGTGTCGGAGTCTTCGTCGAAATGCGCAAGTATTGGAGGCGTCTGCAGGCGTCGTTTGAATCCTGAAATGCTTCGACGTGCGCCGCTCCCCACTTGAATTCTACGTCGTTCTTCGTGAGCTGAGTTAGTTGCTCGTGGATGCGCGGAAATGCTTTGACGAAACGTCTCTAATAGGCGCACAAGCCAAAGAATAGGCGTAAGGCCTTCTTGTCGGTGGGCGGCGGGAAGGCAGCGATGGCAGCTGTTTCCCGTGGGTCGGGGCAAACTCCAGACTTACTGATGACGTGGCCCAAGAACAGAAGTTTTTCGTACGCGAAGCGGCACTTTTCTGGCTTAAGGGTCAGTCCGGAGGTCTTGATTGCTTGAAGTGCAGCTTCAAGGCGCCGGAGATGTTTGTCCAAGTTTGTAGAAAACACAACGTCGTTCAAGTACCCAATCCAAGTCTGCCACTTTAAGCCTGCCAGTACGGTGTCCATAACACGTTGGTATGTCGCAGGTGCCGAGCAAAGACGGAAGAGCATGACCTTTTACTCGAAGAGGCCGTCTCGTATGATGGTCTTTCTGGTCGGTCTCGATTTTCCAATAGCCGGTCTTGAGGTCCATCGACGAAAAGTACTTCGCGCTGTGGAGTCGGTCCAGGGCATCGTCTATACGTGGGAGAGGATACACGTCCTTCTTCGTGATTTTGCTCAGGCGGCGATAATCGACACAGAAACGCAGGGTTCCGTCCTTCTTCACTAACACCACGGGTGACGCCCACGGACTCTTGGACGGCTGGATGATGTCATCGCGTAGCATTTATTCGACTTGTTTCTTCATGGCCTCGCGTTCGTGCGTCGAAACTCCGTGATGGGCTCTGTCGAACTAGTCGAACACTTCTGTTATTATGTGATGTTTCGCAACTGGGATGTGTCGAATTTCTGACGACGACGACAAGCAGTCCTGGGATTGCAGGAGCAGGGCTTTGAGCAGGTCTTGCTTTCACTTCAGAATGCTTGGTTTGACGTCGAAATCTGGTTGGGGATCTCGATTCGTCGAAGCGGGTTGCGTAGCATCGAAGATGGCGAAAGAATTGCTGGCGTTCACAAATTCCTCCATGTAGACCGCCGTCGTACCAATGTAGAGGTGCCTGTATTCGTGGCTGAAGTTTGTCGCCATTACCTTCGCTTTCCCATGACGCAGCTCGGCTATGCCTCTTGCAACGCAAACCTGACGGCTCAGAAGCAGGTGCTGGTCGCCTTTGACGACGCCATCGAGGTCTGCGGGTGTTTCAATGCCGACGTAAGTGATGACGCTGGAGCAAGGCGGAATTGTGACTTTGTCTTCCGGCAATTCAGTGCGTGATTCCCAAGTGCCGTGAGGGTCGGCAGCGTGTTTTCTTATGTTAGTGTTATTGACTCTGACGTCAGCTCGACCACAGCACTGTGTTGACATAAGAAGTCTATCCCAAGTATAACATCCCTGGAGCAATGTTCAAGTATTACAAAGCTCGCAGCGTAAGTTTCATTATTGATCATAACTCTTGCTGTGCAGACTCCAGCCGGCGTTAATAGATGACCACCAGCGGTCCGGATTTCTGGGGCTTTCCCATGAAGTCCTAACTTTCTTCATCTTTGTGGCGAACGGTCCACTGACGACGGAATAGTCGGCTCCAGTGTCGACGAGAGCGGTGACGTTGTGGCCGTCGAAGAGTACGTCGAGGTCGCCAGTCCGTCGTCTTGCGTTGCGGTTATTCGCGGCGTGGGATCACGGCTACGTCGGTTTGCTCCGCCGCTTCCACCTGGCATCGTCAGGTCTTCTTCCGGCCGCAAAGTTTCAACGTCAGGGCTACGTTCAGCATGCGGCGTGTTCTTCAGGTTTCGTCGCAGCGTCGTCGGCGGCGGCGGAGGATCTTGGGTGTTTTGTCGTACAGCAACTACACCTCCATCGGTTGCTGCCCTTAGTTTTCCGGATACGGGCTAGGCGACCGGCCCCGGGTTGGGCCTGTGTACGGCTGGCGGTGTGGCGAGATGTAGCGGTCGGGCGACGGGGAACGGTATGGTCGTCGTTGTTGCCACTGTTCTCCGGTGATGTAGTCGGTGATGTCGCGAGGTCGTTCACCTGGCTGCGGTCGCGGTGCGTTTAGGGCGAAACCGCGTAGGCCCATCTGTCGGTAGTGGTAGCGGCGGTAGGTGTGGCTGGCCTCCCCGCAATGGTAGCAGAGCGGATGGTTGTCAGGGGCTGCGAACCGTCGGTTTTCCTTGGCGCGTAGCGCTGGCCGACAGGTGAATGATGGGGCGTCGGGGGTGGTGGTAGCGGCGGGGGGCGTCTAGCGACGGAACTGCGGCAATGCGGTGTCTTGATGTTGTCGCGGAGCGGGAACGAGACGGGGGGACTGCAGCAGCGTAGGTCTCGGCGCTGTTCTTGTCACGACCACGGGACAATATCATAGTTGAAATCAAGAAGAAGAAATGGACATGGGCCGGGCATGTAGCGCGCAGGCAGAATAACCGCTGGTCGTTGAGGGCAACCGACTGGATTCCAAGAGAAGGCAAACGTGTGAGAGGGAGACAGAAAATCATGTTGGCAGATGAGATTAAGAGGTTTGCAGGTACAACGTGTCAGCAGAAAGCACAGGACAGGGTTGATTGGCGGAACATGGGAGAGGCCTTTGCCCTGCAGTGGGTGTAGTCAGGTTAATGATGATGATGATGATGATGATGATGAGATATGCTTCATTGACATTTTAATGTTTAGGTGAGTACTTTCAAGTTAGAAACATAGATAGGACTAATTAACTAAAGCCACATTAACGAAAAAAAATGAGTAGTGGATTCTACAGTATACTGGGAACAATATGTACTAGGTGTTCTCCGCGTAACGACGTTCCCCTTTTTTAAAATTGTGCTCCGTGGTATTTGCGACAGCCTGTAAATAGGTTGGAAGTATAGTATCACACGAATCGCACTCTCCTGACGATAACCGCAAAGCAATATCAGCAAACATTAGCGTTCCAGGGAAAGCCACTTCCGCATTTCTGAATTCTCCTCGCTCAACCGGTTCATGCGGGACGACAACGCGGTTTTGCCAAGCTAAAGAAAGGCGTTGGAAATGGGCACTACATAATCAACCGCCCATGATGATGGACCCAACTCTAAGGACTATAAAGGCCGTGGTGCACGAAGAGCTTCGTCGCATGCTCCCGTCCGCTCAAGTGGCCTCAATCGCTAATACGTTTCGATCTCGGAATCGATGGGAGGTCCTGAAGCACCGGAACTGAATGTCGGAAAAGCACGATATGATTACTCGGGACGTCGTAGTGGAGAGCTCCGGATCAGTCCGAGCTACTTGGTGCAATGACATTTTGAAAACGGTACAAAAAGTAATATCAGGAGAGTTACGGATACCGTCTGGTGTTCTTTAAGGTGCACCTAAACCTAAATACACGGGCCACTAGCATTTCACCTCCATAGAAATGCGGCCGCCGTGGCTGATATTCGAATGCGCTACCCTCGGGTCAGCAGTCGAGAACCTTCTACACCACCGTGGCGGGTGAACTACCGGAACATCGGATGGACGCTAAGAGCTACGCCACTGCCAGCTGACGTCGCCACCACGCCCACCTGTAAGCGAGCGCAGCAGGATCTAACAAAAAAGGTTTGTAAGCAATCGACAACAAGCCTAGAAAACTGTAAGCGCGAGGAATAAACCAGAAAACAAAACAAGAAAACAAAAGCATGTGACAACAAGCCTGGTGATCATAATTGACGCCCAAGGTATCTAATTTATTTGTCAAAGAGGGCTAGTCATGGCGTACTGACACAAGCTGCTCCCCATTTTTGAATGATGTTCGCCTCACAAATTTCGCGTGCACATTGATCCCGATATTTCTTCGGAACTTTCACATTGTCAAGCATTGTCAACTTTTTTATAGACCCTGCTCCGCGCTTTTTGTTGATTTATAAATGTCCGGTTTAGCAATTTTAATCAGTTTCGTACCGACCGTCATGTCATTATTGTTTTACATATCTTGCTCATGTTCACGTGTTTATGAAATCTCCATCTGCCGCATCTTGAAAACCCTTATCAAAATTGATAGAAATGCCGGCCGCCCGAGTCACTCGTTAGCGTTTGTGCCATTTTTAGATGCGATGCATCTTATGCTCGGGGCTATGTCCGTCGCTCCCGCGTCCCCCGTTCCGCGTCCCGCATCCGGCCACTTTCATGAAGTAGGGAAGCACCCATTATGCGAAAAAGAACACTGTAGTAATATGCAGGCCGTCAACCACTACCACAGTCATCTGAATCATGGCCGAGAGCACAGAGATGCTGTTTAGCAATGGCTAGGCCGGTGGTGTCTGTCGCCCAGGTTGACCCCATTCCTTGATCTTCCTTGCATGTATTTGTAGGGGGCTTAGTCCGTCCCTCCTTCCCGCGTCCCACACTACCACAGCGCATGCGCATTCCTCCCCCCTCTCTCCTACGCTCACCCCCTTTCTCTCCTCTGGGAATCCTCTACTCTACGGAGCGGCCCCCCGCGTCCCACACCCCCCCCCCCCCCACAGTGCACGTGCGTCCCCTCCCCCCATCCTCTCCCTACGCTCACCCCCCTTCCTCTAGTCTAGGAATCATCGACTCTACGGAGCGGCGCCCGCGTCCCACATCCCCACAGCGCACGCGCGTCCCCTCCCCCCTCTCTCCTCTAGGAATCCTCTACTCTACGGAGCGGCTCCGGCGTCCCACACCCCCACAGCGCATGCACGTCCCCTACCCCTCTCTCTCCTCTCCCATGGTTCCCCCCGTCCACTCCTCTAGGAATCCTCTACGGCGCGGCGCGCACGACAGGTGGTGTGACAGCTGCATACTCCGCTTGGGGCACCACGGCAGTTCCGCGGTATGAAAATGACGGAGCGCGCGCGCCTCATTCTCTCTCCTGTGCAGCGCCGCGATGAGCGCCCGGACCGCTGCCGTGAAATGAGAGCGGCTACGTTCCTCCCGCTCAAGCTAATTATCTCCCGGCTGCTTCGCATCCCCACATGGTTCCCTTTAGCGGGAGATGGGGAATTTTTTTCGATAAATGTTCGCCTTCCTATATACTCTTTGCCTTTCCAATGAAGAAATCAGTTGATAGTCAGCGCTGTGTCCTGAATATTCGTCGTCCCATCGTCTGCGCTGTTTCGCCCCAGTGTTCATGAACCAACAGCCCACCTAGAACCCTGCTACACCTCAAGAAAGGCAAATTGTTCAAATATTTGGAACAACCCTCGCCACAGCGGACGCTGTTACGAGATGCTGGTCGGCGCTGCTTGTACTGCGAGATGGGACTGCGTGGTTTCGCCGTCCACAGCAAGGTAAACGACGGCATGACATCGCTGACTCAGGAGCACAGCTTCTTGCCATGCGAATTGAATCAAAGTCCATCGACTAGGCAACGAAATGAAGGGATGCTGAGCAGCCCGATGCGGTGCATATGTGATTTGCTTGGTTGTTTAGGATTGTAATTTTTGAACGTTCAAGTTCAATAAAAACACATTTGGTGGAATTGCACAGCCTTTATTTGAGATCATGCAGCGATTGATCACACGCGCACACTGTCCGCCACAGTGGTCTAGTGGTTACGGTACTCGACTGCTCACCGGCAGGTCGCGGGATGCAATCCCGGCCTTGGCAGCCGCATTTTTCATGGAGGCGAAAATGCTTGAGGCCCGTGATCGCGTAGCGCAAAAATTTTACACAGGACAAGAGAAGGGAAGAAGACGAGCGCTACTGGCAACAAGGTTTATATTAAAGAGCGTTCACAAATATACTCTCGAAATGCGAAAAAACAAGCAAAATCATTCAAGAAGCCCACAATTGCATGCGCGAAAATCTTACATTCTCCGGACTATTCTTTTTTACAAAGCCCGGGAAAGAGAGTGCTGACGCAGTTCAGCCCTAATCTTCTAATCCTCTTTGGCTCAATAATTTCTCTTGTCGTTTTATTTCTGATTTTTCCAACAAAAACTGTGTCGTGCAAAAGCGCTTCAAAATAGTGAATTGTTGGGCTAGTTGGTTCGACATTGGCATATGAGAGCGAAGGCTTGAAATCAAAGAAAGACCACTTTTCTTCTAAGTGGTCTTTCTTTGTTTCCAAGCCTTCGCTCTCATATGCCAAATGCAAAAGCGGTTTGCAGCGACACGTGCTGCACTGCAAGGCCAAGAAACCATCGCGACCATTCTTCACGTTACAAGCGTGTTCCCGGAGCCGGTCATTAATGCAGCGGTCAGTTTCTCCTATGTACTGCTTGCAACATGAAAGGGGTTTCTAATAGATTACATTTGCTGTACACGTGACGAGCGGAATTTTGTGCCTTTTTGTACAACCTCGTATTGCATTTGAGGCACCCTTAGTGCACAAGCACGACAACTTTCTCGGAGCAGTAAAAACCAGCTTCACATTGGCCCGCTTCCCAACCATTTTGAAGTTGTGGGAGACTTCATGCAGATACGGAACTGCAGCAATCCTCTGAGGCCTTACTGGCTTAACTTGTAGGAGGGCTTGTTCCGAAAATTCAAGCATCTTGACCAAACTTTCCGCGACTGAAACCTGTATGTGAGAGGGGTAGCCGGCATTCGAAAGTCGCTCGGCTTGCTCTTTAAAACTAGCAGCCACTAGATGTGGGCAAACTTTTGTAAAGCATTGCGAAAGCACAAGTTTACAATAGCTCTTTCTACGAGTTTTGTGTGGGCGGAGTAGTACGGAAGCAGAGCTTTGTTGCTCCTGGGATGGTACCCCCGACAGGTGTCGTCTTGGTGAAAAGCGCAGGATATTTCTAAAAATCTGAGAGTGTTGTTAGTTGGCAACTCGTAACTTAAAGAGAGTGGTTTAAGTCGCGCCTTGATGAAATTGAGGATGTCTAGGGCACAGGACTTGGGGCCACAGTCAAGAAGAATTAAGAAGTCGTCCATGAATCTAAAAATGTGTATGATTTTTCCTGCCACATAGGTCGCCGGAAACGCTTCTGTTAAGCTTGGCCAAAAACAAGTCACTTAAGATTGAAGCAATGCATGACCCGATGCATATACCCTCATTTCAAAGGGGGGGCTTCCCGTCCCATTATATAAAGATAAAGATAAAGATAGGGCTAAAATAAACGGCTAAATGTTATAAAGAACTACTAGATGGCACACCACTGTTATGAAAGGCTATACTACCAAATTTCTCAATACATTTTTCCACACAACCAAGAAGTGCTTAATGAGGCAGCGAATAATACAAGTCTTTTACATCAATGAAAAATGCGCACATGCGCAAATGCAAAACGAGGTTGTACAAAAAGGCATAAAATTCCGTCCATCATGTGTACAGCAAATGTAATCTATCAGGCACTCCCCTTTCATGTGGCAAGCAGTACATAGGACAAACTGGCCGCTGTATTAATTACCGGCTCCGGGAACACGCTTGTAACGTCAAGAATGGTCGCGATGGTTTCTTGGCCTTGAACTGCAGCATGTGTGGGTGCAAACTGCTTTTGCATGGCACCGTTATCGCTAAAAAAAAACGGAAATAAAGTGACAAGAGAAATTATTGAGGCAGAGAGGATTTGCAGATTAGGGCTGAGCTGCGTCAGCACCCCCCTCTAAGACTTTGTGTAAAAAGAATTGTATTTCCTGAGAATGCAAGATTTACGTCCCATGGCAGTTGTGGGCTTCTTTAATGATTTGTTTGTTTTTTTCGCATTTGGATAGTATATTTGTGTGCGCTCTTTGATATAAGCCTTGTTGCCAGTTGGCCTCTGATTAGCTGTTGCTTCAGCAATACGTGCACCGACGCTTTCATGGACGCCGATGTCACTCGTTCAAAACTGGAACTGTAGGGCCACTACGAAAACTTTGTTTATCCGCTGTATCATTGTTGGATAAAATTGTGACCGCAAAAGTGCGGCGAATCGACACTCGTTCTAAAGAATTCAAAACCAGGATCGCGCGGCAGCGTTCAAAGAAGCGAGCGTAGCCTTTACTTGATCAGGTGCATTCATGAAGACGAAACACATATTGAAGGGCTCAGATGAGCTGGCGATAGCACTGAACCTAAAAAGTTAAATGCGTAATGTACAGCCGCGTGCACGCCTCTGTATATCGCGCGACCAGGGCCGCCTGCTCACACGCTATGCAAAGACGTGGACGCGGCTCTACTCGCTTACCCCATCAGCAATTGAGCGATGGCGATGCAAATTAGTGTGTCCTTGATTGATATACGGCCACAGGAAAGTTGCGCAGGTGTTAGCAGTGAGGATGCCCCTGTGCTCGATCGGCCAGTTTGAAATGATGTGGAACTGTCCCTTACATACTCAATAACCGACAGTTGCAGTCGTGCCACTCACGCACTCAATTCATGGCAAAAACACCATAACAAACTAAGTCATCTATATAAGATAGGTTTATTGAAAAACTAATGATACGATTGAAAAATAGCGAGGTTAGAGAAAAACATCACTGCTTATAATGTACGTCATCCTGAAGTATTGTACCTGTCGAAATACAGAACAAATTACGGAAATCAAATGTTTGTCAACTGCCTACACTACTAAACTGCATGATAAAGGAACGTAACATTAACATATCTATTATGTCACCGAAACAACTGCGATTAGTGTTTTTATAATGATGTGATGTGACGAATACGTTTATCTATGCCTGCATTGTAATCTTTTTTTAAATAACATTATGACACATACATATTTCTCTTCTACTTATCCGCGAGCTTCTGTGCTATCCTGTGGACTATGGGATCAAACTACTGAAGCCGTTCTTGAGCAGTCTGGAACATTGCATCTAATGCCTCTGTTTAACAAATTATGCGAAACAGTGCCGTGCACGAGCGCAGTGGCATCGCCAAGCCCCTGTCAGCGGCAAGTTCTCTTTTTGTCCACTTTTCTTTCTTCACATGTACATTACAGTTACTACTAATAATATCCCCTGTACTTTCCTTGGCCATCGTTGTCCGTTAGTCCTCAATAATATTATGTCTAACAAAGAAAACCAAGCCGTTAAATTTTCACTTCTTTCCTTCAAGCTGTTCTGACAACTTTTGCCTGCCTTTCCTCGTAACATGCTCTTGTTGTGGAATAAAATTGCAATTTCAATTTCTATTCAAAAAACGCCTCAGCATGGTGACATTATAACGGCTTTCGCTAGACGGGAAGTTGTGTGTGGGATCATGAAACGGGAACAAATCGAAATAAATTTTGAAGAAGGAATGCGTCATTGCAATCATTGTGAGAGTAAATGCGTCAAGTGGTGATGTGTGGAAGCAATGACGAGAAAAGTGCCGTAATCCGTAACTGTCTCTCCTTACGAGGAGACCTGTACAGATCGGCAATGAAAGGTACTCAGGAGGAGGAGAGAGGAAAAATATAGGTTAATACAACATGTGCAAAATGTTGGCAACCACTAAGGATCCTAGAAAAAAATCTATTCCACTGGCATGTAGTCTGAGATCAAAGACGACAAAATGGAATGGGCAGTGTGTGCGTATTTGGACAGTGCAATTTGGATGACTACGTAAAATATAAAACCACCACAGCGTATGGTTGTTCCGTTCGTGCCACAGTGCGGTGCGTTACACATGTAATTAGTTGCAAACATACTGACATTTGGTTCCATGCTTTTAAATTTTGACATCGCTATCGCTTACCTTTTCCATAACATTTTTCTTTCCTTCTGTAGATCTGCCCGTCGAGTCCAATTTCGCAGGTACGGAATCATGCTTTCATATTCCATTTCTGGTAGCAATGATAACAGTAGTGTCACAAAAGCTATGTTATCAGCACAGTTGCCCTAATTCGGATCGAGTTTTCTTTACTGCATACTCAAGGACTGCGTTTATGTAATTGGGAATGGGAAAGAAAAACGAGTGATGATGTTCAGTCAAGGACAAATGGTGGGTATTGGCCAACTGATAGGGTCGAGTGGTTCGACACCTGACCTTTCGCATAAGCATCAGAGCAGTGTGTGCATGTCCGTAGGGAAGAAAACGGAGCATGATGGGAAAGATGAGTGGTATAAATAAGTTCTGACAGCAGGGAAAGTTATTATTGAAAAGGACGCATCTTTCCGCGCCTCCACCAGAGTCTATGTGGCAACGCAGTGGGATGGAATTCTTGGAAGCAGAATAAGGGTAAATAAACAATGGAGCTCTTGAATATTAATAATTGGCACAGTCAGCACTCATGTTGAAACTGCCGCGCGGAAAGTACAACTACACCAAGAAATAAACAGACAGGCTCCTGTAACATTAGCGCCTTTTAATTATATTCATCCTTCATAATTACATTAAATGTGCGACCCCGGTTTTGGCTGGCACATCCTTCCTACTATCAAATGTCAGAAGCATAATCAATAAGCGAGATACATTATCGGCTGTCATTGACTCGTGCTGCGCTGACGTCGTGGCGCTCACCGAAACATGGCTTTCCCCCGATATAAGCAGTAGTGAACTATTTGACTGCGACAAAAAGTACACCATCTATCGCTGTGATCGTACTAGTGGAAAAGGGGGAGGTGTGCTTTTAGCGGTAGCCGATAACCTTGAGTCACACATGATACCGGTGAATACTTTCTTAGAACTTGTTTGTGCAAATATCCCTTTACGTCATCAAAGTGCTCTCTTCTGTGTATGCTACAGGCCGCCCAACGCGGCGCCTGACTTTTGTAATGAATTGCTTGTCGTGTTGAATTCATTAGTTTTACAATTTCCGCATTCTCATCTGTTTCTTTTGAGAGACTTTAACTTTACTAAAATTGATTGGTCAGGTACCAGTCCTACTATCACTGAGGTGACAGCGGAAAATAAATCATTTGTTAATTTATGTTTAGATTTCAATTTTACTCAAATGGTCACCGAACCAACAAGAAGAGCCCTTACGTCTGCTAATGTACTGGATTTAATCCTGACTACGACAGCAAACTTACTGAACTCACTGACTTGTTTTCCTGGTGATAGTGACCACTGCTGCCTACAATTCACTTTAAATATTGATATTTCACCCCGAACTAAGGTTACCAAGACCATAAGAAACTACAAAAAAGGGGACTATGCTGCAATAAACGCGGAACTTGAACAGTTTATTGATAGCTATATGCCTGGTTTTTTTTGAACGATCAGTCGAGCTGAACTGGTGCCCTTTTAGAGACAAAATTGCTTCATTGGTAAACAAGCATGTGCCGCTTCAAATTATATCAAAAAAGCAGCGATCGCCATGGTTCACAGCAAACCTGAAAAGGCTTCTTAATAGGAAGAAACGCCTCTTCCGCTCGGTTAAGCTCGGCAGCAGTGTTTGTCGTTGGCAGGCTTATCGCGATTCTCTTTCCGCGTATCGCTTTTCCGTCAAAAATGCCAGGTTTGACTATTTTAACACTACGCTTCCCTCGTTGTCGTCTACTAACCCGTCGAAGTTCTGGAAAACTGTCAACCCAATAAAACAAACTGTCATATCACTTACTGATTCCAATGGCCGCGCGATGCGCAACGAAGAATGCTGTTCTGTTCTTAACAATGTCTTTTCGCAATGCTTTTCAAATTCGTGTGCAGTTTCGGTGCCGCAGGTATATCACAGCGGGTTTTTTCCAAGTGGATTACATAACTATAGAATTTGAAGGAATTATTAACCTAATCCGGCGACTTAAGCTGTCTTATGCCTGTGGCACTGATGAGATAAACGCGAAATTTCTAAAGAACACTAAGTGTACTGTTCCAATGTATTGTCGCACATTTTAAGCAGTCTCTACAGTGTGCCACCTTGCCATCTGACTGGAAGGTGGGGAAGGTTGTTCCCGTCTTTAAATCCGGAAACCAACACTCTCCCCTGAACTACCGACCAATTTCTTTAACAAGCATTCCCTGTAAGACTCTAACCTTATGGCATTTCTTGAAACCAACGGATTTTTCAACAAGTTCCAACACGGCTTTCGTAAGCATGATTCGTGCGAAACTCAGCTTCTATCTTTCACACATGACGTCATCTCCGCACTAGATAACAAAATACTGGTTGACTGCATTTTTTTAGACTTCGCGAAAGCCTTTGATAAAGTTTCGCACCAACTACTACTACTTAAGCCCAGCACACTGAATATCGACCCTAACACCCTGAAATGGATTGAATGCTTTCTTACTAACCGCACTCAGTATGTTACCGCTAATAATTGTTCCTCAAATCCTTGTGCAGTTAGATCTGGCGTACCGCAAGGTTCCGTTTTAGGTCCTTTACTTTTTTTAGTTTACATCAATGATCTAGCAAGTAATATTAAGTCATCCATAAAACTGTTCGCAGACGACTGCGTTCTGTACCGCAGAATAACTAACGAAGACGACAACTTACTTCTCCAAGCTGATCTTTATAGCGTCTCTGATTGGTGCAATACGTGGCTAATGGACCTTAACGTAACTAAGTGTAAAAGCATGACAATCACACGTTCTTCCATCACTCCGAAACTTTTCAACTACACATTAAATGGAACTGAATTAGAGCAGGTTAGTAGCTACAAATATCTTGGTGTTTACATAACAAATTATCTATCATGGCATTCTCACATTACCTACATTATTAACAACTCTAACCGTTCTCTTGGTTACCTCCATAGAAACTTTCGCCAAGTACCAACACACCTTAAATTACAACTCTACCAAACATTAGTCCGACCAAAACTAGAGTACACGTCTGCCATCTGGGACCCAGCTCAATCAGCGTTAATAGAAGCTTTAGAAGCTGTCCAAAACCGCTCGGCCCGCTTCATTCATAACAACTATGCTCGTACTGCCAGCGTGACCTTAATAAAATCTACTCTACGACTCCCTAATCTGGCCAATATAAGAACAATTTTTCTTTTGTCACTCTTTCACAAAATTTTCTTCCATAATCAAGTACTTAGAGAGGAATTAATCTCGGAACCTGCATACCTCTCACCTCGTGTTGACCACCCGAACGAAATAGCCATTCCTTTCTGTCCGCACCAACCACGTTTTGCAATCTTTTCTTCCGAAGACAAGCAGAGACTGGAACCGCCTTCCCCCCCTCCATTGCTGCCACTAAGGACCAAGCGCTGTTCAAGTTGGCAGTTTCGGAGCACTTTACGGTGTGACTGCAGACTATTGTTCTTTGTTTTCTTTTTTTTTCCCCTTTTTCTCCTTTTCTTCTTTTTTTTTCTTTTTTTGTGATTTGTTGTACTTCCTTCACTGTTGTCATTATCATTTTTGCAGTGTTCATATTGTACCCACCCCCCTCTGTAACACCCCCCTGGGTCTTGAGGGTATACTAATAAATAAATAAAAAATTACCCCATCTCTCGCTAAAGGGAACCATGTGTAGATGCGAAGCAGCGGGCGCTAACGCTTACAGTGGCGGCGGCGTTGATGCTGGCGCTCATCGCAGCGTTGTGCAGGAGAGAAAACTGGGGAGGCGCAAAGCACGCAGTGATGGAACGGTGTTTCCTACTGCAACATGCCAATCGCTGCTAATGGGCAATGAGAGACAGAAGACTCCGACTGGACACAGAGACACGCAGTCCGCTTTTAGTTAACGCGCACGCTGCGAATTTTTATTGTTCAACAATGCACAGGAGAAATCTCCCACCGGCACCACGTTGCAGGTCAAGATCCATTGCCATATATTCGAGGTGGCCAGTGAACGGTTGTGCAGCGCGAGCAGTCGGTTTTTTCAACCAAGAAACTCGCTAGCAGACGCTGCCTGCGTCGGCGTCGCGAGGCGAGAGAGAGGCGGAGCGTAGGAGACGAGAGAGAGGGAAGGACGCGCGTGCGCAGTGGGAGGGTGGACGCCGCGGGCACGGATGCCTAGAGAAGAGAGGGTGAAGCGTAGGAGGAGAGAGAGGAGGGGGTGCATGCGCAGTGAGGGTGTGCGTGGAGGGATGCCTAGAGGAGAGAGAGGGGAGATGAGGTTTTTATTTTAATTTTTTGAAAGGGTTTGCGCATGCGCAGTATGGGTGGTCGCGCCGAACACCACCACCGGATTAAGCTTCGCCATAATATGCTTCACATCTAATGAATAAATAAATGGCGTAATAGTAGCGCAAAAAAAAGACGAAGACAAGGAAGTGAACACCAGAAGCGCTTACTCACAAGTGCTTGCTTCACTTTATATTCATCCTGTTTTCTTGTTTTTACCCTTCACGCACCCAGCGTAGTATGCAGCTGTCACACCACCTTTCGTGCGCGCCGCTCCGTAGAGGATTCCTAGAGGAGAGGACGGGGGGGGTCTCGTAGGAGAGGAGAGAGGGGACGTGCATGCGCTGTGGGGGGTGTGGGACGCCGGAGCCACTTCGTAGAGTAGAGGTTTCCTAGAGGAGAGAGGGGGGAGAGGACGCGCATGCGCTGCGGGGGGTGTGGGACGCGGGCGCCGCTCCGTAGAGTAGATGATTCCTAGAGTAGAAAAAAGGGGGTGAGCGTAGGAGAGGATAGGGGAGGAGACGCGCTTGCGCTATGGGGGGGGTTTGGGACGCGGCGGCCGCTCCGTAGAGTAGAGGATTCCTAGAGGAGAGAAAGGGGGTGAGCGTAGGAGAGAGAGGGGGAGGGGACGCGCATGCGCTGTGGTGGTGTGGGACGCGGGACTAGGGAAGAAGGGACGGACTAAGCCCACTCCAAACACATATAGTAGGCCTGCTCAAAAAAGAAACACGGACGAAGCAGAGTACACAGGACGGGCGCGAACTTCAACTGTAAATCGGAAGGAAAAAGCAGCTCGATATGAATGAACATCAGCCTGACACGTGCTCTTACAAAACAAAAAAAAACAAAGAAATAAAGACTAACTTATCAAAAGACTGCGGCCCAAAACGCCAAACAACAAACAGTTGACGATAATGATATGCTGTGTAACAACGCTCGGCAAAAGCCTGCGAAGTGACTACCAACTGGAACCTGTCCAACCGGACCACTAGGTGTGATTAAACAAAACCATCTAAAAATTGCAGCTCCTTTGGAAGCAATGTCAGCGAAGGCATGCTTACGCATTTGTCACTTCTATCAATGAAGAAGGCCTCTATTATTTCCCTTTCCATTTTGTCATTAGACTTGTACAAGATTAGTGTTTCCTGTAGGTTCGGCGTACATCCGCATTGCCTGCAATGTAAATCCAGGTGGCCAGCCGTGTGTGAACGAACAGCTAGTGTGTGCTCCCGCGCCCTGTCATTGAAGCAACATCCCGTCTGTCCTATGTAGCAATTGATGGCCACAGGACAGGGGTACTTTGTATACCACGCCTGTTACACACTCAACTGTGGGGCCGACGTGTCGCTTTCCACAGGTAATGCGCCTACCTTTGTGCATCAAGTGCACAAACTCTCGCCAACTTGCACGAAGCCGAAAAAAAAAATGCCCCCCACCTCCCCGAAGGGAATCGTGAGGAAATGCGAATGCGCCGACACCTGACTTCATCGCCTTGAGAGGCGCCCAGCCAGCGAACAGTCGAGAGTGAGGCGCGAGCGGACGGGAGAGTGGGGCGCAGGGAGGAGAGAGAGCGAACGGCGAGAGAAGGAGCGGCGAAGCACTGCACCTACCCTCTCCTACACTCTCTCGCACCACATGCTCCGTTTGCTAGGGGCGAGGATAAGCGCGCGTGCCCGCAGCTGTTGCCTATGGGAGAGGAAGTGAGAGCGGAGAGATAACACCTGCGGCGCGCGGACACCTCCTCAACCTATCCTCCTCCGCGGACAACGCCGGACAACGCGGGACAACGCCGCCTGACATAGCCCGACTAAGAAATGCATTCGCATTTAAAACAGTTCTAATTAACCCCGTAACGGTTGGGAACTTTTTTCACATTGTGTGACACGCGATGTATGTAGGGCATCACATGTACTCGTCGTCTTTTCATCACATTCTGCCTACGTTTACCATTTCCTTTCATGCTCTGAAGTAGCCGTTCATAGGAGCTTAAACTTACGTCTGATGGGTATCCGGCATTGATCAAGCCTCCCTCCTGGAGTGGAAGGCTTTCTTCGACCTTATGGTGGCACGATTTCTCCAGTGCCGAACGACAACATAAGGCCACGATAGCTCTTTTAACGCGATAGCGTTAAAGAGCTCGTTTCGCAGAAATTCCGGCGTCGGCGTCGTTGGTTGTGAGCGAAAAATCATCATCTTGTCCGTGACCAAAAAATCGAGAAAGATGCAAATAAAATACATAAAAATTTTCAGGTCCGAGTGAGGATCGAACCCGGGTTGTCTGCGTGGCAAGCAGGTGTTCTACCACACAGCCATGGCTCTGCTTGGAAATACTGTGAAAATAACTTCCTCTGCTTGGAAATGCAGTGAAAATAACTTCCATGCTTCGCAAACGCAAGCGTCCTTTATATAGGCGTCGCAATATAACATGTAATATCCCAGGAATATTGCTTGGTACAAGCGTACATTGCCATCGGGCGTCAGAATATGTGACTATCATAACGATTCCATAGTTTAAAGCCAGCCACCCATTACAAACGGCACACACCTTACTGCGCGTATTCCCTTAACACCACGTAGTGGGTCCATAGCAAGTTCGAAAACATTTCCCACATTTGCCGCGCATAATTTCTCCTGGTTTAAAGCATACTACCCATTACATAGTATGCACTAAGTGGATTGAAGTACGCACTAGGGACGGGATATCGCTATCGCGTTCAACTCTTAAAGGCGAAGCTTACGGGTCCCCCCAATTTTTTGTGAGCATCGAATGCGCACTTTCATATTACAGCAACGCCTTGGTAGTTCTTGGTGTGTACTGTCGGCCGCAAAAGTTTTCGGGATCTGCAGCGCGTGGCGGAGCGGCGGAAAACTGCATTGCTGCGCCTCCTACCGTGGCGCGGCATAGTGTCGAGGTTAGCTGTCACGGCTTCCGAGATTAGATCCAGCAACGGCGCATTGTCTAAACGCGCCGTTGCCAATCGCCGAGGCCGCGGAGGATAGCCTCAACACCAAGTCGCGTCACGATAGGCGGCGCAGCAATGCAGTTTCCGGCCGCTCGGCCACGCGCTGGAGATCCCGCAAACTTTTGCGGCCGACAGTACATCCGACACACGTGGCTGTGCGCAAAAAATAGACGCAAGTCAAGGAATTGGAGGCTGCCGTTTGCCGGCTTCTCGTGTGTGAATGTAAGACCATTGGAAGCCAGAAATAACTCATCAACAATAGCTGAAACCTTGCTTTCAAAAACAGTGCTATTTTCCAAAACGCCAAACAACTAACAGTTGACGATAATGATTTGCTGTGTTTGGCATTTTCGACCGCAGTCTTGTGATAAGTTAGTCTTTCTTTGTTTTTTTTTTTTGTTTTGTAAGAGCACGTGTCAGGCTGATCGAGCTGTTTTTTTCCTTCCGATTTACTGTTGAAGTTCGCGGCCGTCCTGTGTACTCTGCTTCGTCCGTGTTTCTTTTTTCGCGCAGTCCTACTATATGTGTTCAAGAATGCACCAACTAGCCCAAACGAGAGCTTTACTGCAAATAATTTCTAGTTCCCTGGGCTCTTTTATGTGTAACCAAAGCCGGCAGGCAGCGGAAATCGCCTGCATGAATCTCATCGGCTTGACAACGTGCCATTCCAGAGTATTGTCCTTGTGTTTGAAGAGGCAAGTCGTACCACTTCAAGTTCAAATCCTTTTCGGGTGCCCGGGCCCCTCATTGCCTCAAGCGAGAAGAGTTTGCAAGATAATGAAGAGCGAAGCCTGGAAGCAGATACGAATGTATTACGACTGGTTGTGGGTCTTGGTTTTCGAGGAAGCCGATACGGGAGTTGCCGCGCTTCGGTATGCCAAACTGAAGAAGACTATTTCCAGTTCTACAGAATTCCTATGGCACTTAGCGAGAATCTCGTTTCCGGCGAAAGTGTCACGGACTGCACAGGAGGATACGCTAAAACTTTTCGGGGGTGCCACAGTACCTGCGGAAGTGAAAAGGGAACTGGAAAAGGGACCAAAGTATTGCTTCCAGCCTGATTCGAGTAGGCCAAAACGTGTGGCTATGATAAGGCGCTTGGGAGGCCTTGTGGTAGAAGAGCTGTGGTAAGAGTGCTTCCCACAACCAAAATCGAAACTGAAAGTGAAACCGACAGCGAAAAATGAAACAGAAGAAGACGACGGAGTGCGGGCGAGGGAGGCCACGTGAAGCGCGTGAGCTTCGCAACGTCGAGAGAAGAGCGTGCGTGGTCAGCGAAGGAGAAGCATCACGTTCGATCCGAGGAGCAGGCGGACCGAGCTGGGGCCATCAGACCAGCCGGAACGAGCCTGGCGTTTCCTGCGGCGAACGGGTGTTCCTGACGAGGCCCTGCGGCGTGTTCCTGCGGTGGGCGTGCGAGCGGGTCAGGCCAAGCTGCTGATCGCGAGCCAGATGGTGTCCGAGACGAACCAGCTACCGAGTCGGGCCATGATGCTGAATCTGCTGGGGTCCGGCACTACCGACTGCTGAGGGCGTGGTCCTGGTGCCACGTGTGTCCGGTACGGCACAACCGATCGCCGAGTGGACTCGGTTCTACTCCAGGTGCATCGGGACCTGGTGCTGGCTCTTCGACGGCCCAGCGTGCCTCTCCTGCTGCAAGCGTGCGTCAGCTACACGGTCGGCGGTGCCGTAAGTGACGTCTACGGACGACAGACTCCGGATTAGGCAGGACGCGTAGATACTCGCGTAGGGGTAGAGGACTGAAGGACTCGGGCTTAGAGGAGGAGCAATTGTGTATGCCATTGTACAGCAAGTGTACGTGTGTGTATTTGTCTTTGATGAGTGGTGTCTATAAATGTTTTCTTGTCTCTGACTCTGTCTGTGTCTGAGGGCCCACGAATCCACTAAAATTGCTGCCAGGCATCATGTATGCTGTCGGAAAAAGGCGAAGATTTGACACCTGAACAGCATAAGAGTGGCTACATTGTTCTCCAAGACGGCGGAACAATACCCATCGTCAATGCCACATCAAGTCGACGATCCGCGAACGTTGGAGTCACTGACATGCCTGTTGTGGAGGGGTTCCTAGAGAACAGACCAGTGCATGTACTTCGAGACACAGGCTGCAACACGGTCGTCGTGCGGCAATCCTTGGTTCCAAAGGAGAAGTTCACGGGAACGACAAGCCCGGTGTACTTACTGGACCGCACTGTGCGATACCTCCCAGAGGCAAACGTCCTTTTGCAATGTACATTGTTTACTGGGGAAGTACTCGTTAAGTGTATGACCGACCCATTATACGACGTAATTTTGGGCAACATCAAGGGCGCAGCATTGCCGGATACGTTACCTCTGAATGAGTCAGCACCACAGTATGACCATGGCCATGTGGGAACAAGGCATGCACCATGCACAGGCTCTAGCAAAGGGAATGCTGTCAATGGTGAGCAGAATGTATCTGGCAATTTGCACGCAACCCAACCAAGATCGAATGCGGAGGAAGCGTATGAACCTTGACATGAAGACATGGAAAAGCGGCCCCAACCTGAAGAAGTCATGAAGCGTGGAAATTTTGGGCAAGTTGGTAGGACATAATTAAATATACGAACAGCGCATAAGGACAAAGACGGAAGAAGGAAACAACACACAGCGCCGCGCTGTGTGTGACAGCGCTGTGTCTTGTTTCCTTCTTCCGTCTTTGTCCTTATGCGCTGTTCGTATATTTAACTGAAGAAGTCCTCGTGGGAAAAGCAGGAGAAACGAAGAAGCATACTTCTTTACCTGTGATGACTCTGCCTGCTTTACAAATGAGAAGTGAGGCACTTAGAAAATATCAAGCGGATGACGAAACTTTGCGAAAGTGTTTCGAGGCGGTTGGCAAGAAAATCGTGTCGAATGATCGGGAAACGGTGTTTTTCATTCGGGACGGAACCTTATTCCGCAAGCACAACTTGCCAGATGGAACTGATTTGGAGCAACTTGTTGTACCACGACAGTTGCGTGAGGTGGTGCTGAAACTAGCCCACGAAGGCATCTTAGCCGGCCATCAAGGCATCACGAAGACAGTGAGCAGGGTCACTGGAGACTTCTACTGGCCGGGTGTCCACTCCGACACAAAACGCTTCGTGAAATCTTGCGACATCTGTCAACGGACGGTGCCACGTCACCTGGTGGGACGCGCTCCCTTGGGCACCACGCCTATCATCGAGACACCGTTTACGAGAGTTGGCATTGATATTATCGGCCCATTGTCACCAACATCTGAAAAGGGCAATAGCTACGTACTGACAATGATAGATTTTGCGACGCGATACCCCGACGCGGTAGCACTTCCCTCCATTGAATCGAGGCAGGTTGCGGAAGGTCTCCTGGAAATGTTCTTTCGCGTCGGCATACCTAGACAGATCATCAGTGATCGCGGCACGTCTTTCATGTCAGCAGTTATGAAGGAATTCAGCCGACTGCTTTCATTCAAACAACTGCCTACCACGCCATACCATCCGATGGCCAATTGTTTGATTGAACGTTTTAATGGGACTTTAAAACGCATGATAGGGCGCATGTGTCAAGAGCGTCCAAAAACATGGGACCGTTACATTGGTCCGTTACTGTTCGCCTACCGAGAGCTTCCCCAATGTAGCACTGGGTTCTCTCCATTTGAATTAGAATATGGGAGATACGTGCGAGGACCAATGGCTGTGCTCAAGGAGCTCTGGACGAACTCTCGCCTCGATGACGAGACCAAGACGACATACACGCATATGATGGAGCTGCGGCAACGTTTAGAACGCACCTGTGCGCTTGCACACGAAGAACTGAAGAAGGCGAAAAAGCTGCAGAAAGGGTACTACGAAAAGAAAGCGAGAAAGCGCGAACTTGTCCCGGGTGACCACGTGCTGGTGTTGTTACCAACCGATGCTAACAAGCTGGTGCTTTCCGTGGAAGGGCCCCTTTCCTGTTATTGAGAAACTCAGCGAACTGGATTACCTCGTAAACCTGGGCCACAAGGTTACGCTCTTTCATATCAACATGTTAAAGAAGTATGAGGAGCGCAAGTCACTTAGCCAACGAACGGTTGCAGGTGTTACCACGACGCTGCCAAGTGACACAGACGAGGTTCAGTCCGACGAAGTGCCCCATATCACACTAGAACAGACACAGGACTGGACGAATGTTACCATAGCATCGGAGATCAACGCTGATGCACGACAGCAAGCCACAGCGGTTCTTAAAGAATTCAGAGACGTTTTCTCAGATGTACCTGGGAAGACTGACATTGTTCAATGTGAGTTGAAGGTTACATCAGAGGCTCCCATACAGGTGCGACAGTACCCGCTACCTTTTGCTGTCAAAGACGCCGTCGAGGAGGAAGTGAAGGACATGCTGCAGTTAGGTGTCATTGAAAGGTCAACGTCAGCCTATCACTCGCCCATAGTGGTCGTCAAGAAGAAAGATGGCACCATGCGTTTGTGTATTGACTTCCGACAACTGTACAAGGTCATACTTCCGGATTGTGAGCCGATCCCTCGTACAGATATGATGTTCGCTAAGCTTACGGGATGCAACTACTTCTCGCGCTTTGATTTTACTAAAGGATACTGGCAGGTACCTATGGCCAGTCAGTCGAAAGAGCTCACGGCCTTCTCATGTGAATCTGGCTTGTACCAATTCAACTTTATGCCCTTCGGCATCAAGACTGCGCCGGCAGTATTTAATCGGTTAATGCGAGTCGTCACCGAGGGAATTCCCAATGTGCTATATTACTTTGACGATGTGCTCGTCGCTACTGAAACTTGGGAAGAACACTTGGTAACCCGTAAAGAGATTGTTTGAGCGCGTCAGAGCGGCTCGTCTAACTATAAAACCGGCGAAATGTGAGGTCGGCTGTCCGACTACCACTTTTTTGGGTCACATTGTTGGGCAAGGTATGCTGCAGACGAGTAAGAGCATTACTTATAAGATCCAAGCAGCTGTGCTGCCAAGCACCAAGAAGGAATTGAAAGCCTTTCTCGGCCTCTCAGGTTATTACCGCGACTTTTTGCCCTATTACGCTGAGTTGACAGTTCCGCTCACGGAACTTACAAAGAAAGGCCACCCCAATAAGTTATTATGGGGTGAAGAACATCAGAGAGCGTTTCGACACGTGCAGAATCTACTGGCCACGCACCTTGTGCTAAAGTCACCCGACTTGCATAAACCATTTGTTCTGCGCACGGATGCGTCTTCGCGGAGCTTAGGAGCAGTATTGCTCCAGGAACACCAAGGCCGTCTGCACCCAGTTTCCTACGCGAGCCGTAAATTACTACCCCGCGAAGCAGCCTACTCCACAATTGAAAGAGAAGGCCTTGCCGTTGTCTGGGCTGTTCGCAAGTACCACATCTTTCTCTATGGCAAGCCATTCACGTTGCAATGTGACCACCAGCCATTGACTTATATTCAGTCAGCTAAGCACCTAAATAATCGAGTCCTGCGGTGGAGTCTCCTTCTTATGGAATATGACTTTCGCGTAGAACACATTCGTGGTGTGGACAACGTTGGTGCCGACTATATGAGTCGTGCGGCTTTTACCGAGCAGTGACTTATTGCCGTTGTACACATTTTTTTTATCATGTTGTTATCATAGTGCAATTGGCCTTTTTAGATCTGTAGACATTTAAAGTGTGTTGAACCTTTGTTATATTCGAGAACTGTGTGTTATGTGTGTGTTACGTGTGTACAACGTACTGGAAGTTGGGGGGAGTGTGGTAAGAGTGCTTCCCACAGGGCTGGGCAAAGATACTTTGAAATTGCATCGCGATACGATACAAGATACTTGGGCAAGAAGTATTGGAGATACAGATACAAGATACTTCCGGAATGAATGTATCCGATACGATACTTCCCAATTGTATCTTAAGAAACTTCGATACATTTGTAAATTTGCTATTATAGATGTATATAATGACGCTGCAAATGCCTATGTACAGATGTGTTTGCTTGAGAATGTCTTAACTGCGACCAACTATGTTTATTTTAATGAAATATTTGTTTCAATCCCGAAAGTTTTATCTGTCTTGCTCAATGTATATTAGTTTCATTCTGAAACAAGTTATTGGCATTTGTTTACCTGACAGTTCTTCATAAGCTGCGGTATCAGTAGTTTTTACTTGACACTTTTGTAATTTATGGGTGTCGCTGCTCTACTTTGCGATCAGCAAGCGGGTTGCCGTCTAATTGCTAGAAATTCAATAAGAAGCCTCCACAAGACGGCGCAAATACCGGAGCAGAATCTTGCCTTGTCAGTAAGCGTATTACCGCTTTCGTAGTACTGAATCGCCCGACAGTCTTAGAGGAGCAATAACGCTGGTAGCGATATTTTTTTTTTTTTTGTGAATCAGCATGTGAAGACGAGAACTACCGAGTGCGATCACAGTTCATTGAGGACATAAAACTGCAGGGATTTTTCATATCCTACCTATCAACTTGCGTAAAGTGTTCGTTAGGTACATATTCACTAACGTGTAGTCTTTTACCGTATCGACTCCGAGAGAACTTGTGCCGCCCAGAAGCTTCCCAGATGTACTGCACGCGGGAAAAATCGTCGCAGGATATCACTGCTATTCACACTATTGCAACTTCTAGCTTGCTTACCTGCTTTTTTTGTAACACACACACACACACACACACACACACACACACACACACACACACACACACACACACACACACACACACACACACACACACACACACACACACACACACACACACACACACACACACACACACACACACACACACGTACACGCACACGCACACGCACACACACACACACAAAGAAAAGACTTTACAGGGACCTAAAAAAAGGAAAGCGAATATACCTAAGTCAAATAGCAAGGCATTTCCTCAATAAAAAGTGACAGTGGATAGGTATACAGGGTGGTTCACATAAGTACAACCAATTATTTTAAAAAGCAAGCGTTCAACCGCGACTCAATGAAATAAATGGTATATGGTTTACCGTCATGTGATGCTCGTTATGGTATTTTTACACTGCGCTTTGTACGTTGGTTAACTATGGTCAATTATGCGACATTTTTAATATTTACTTTTGAGCAGAGTGCACTTCGTGACATCGTAGAACGTATTTAGGAACGACCAAAGCAATTATTTTTTGACGACGTGCATGCTGCGGTCTGAATATTTTCTGGCTTTTAAAGCGAGCACGTGAAATATCAAATAAAACCACGTGACTGCGCCCATGCGCTATCATACTGCAGCGCTCTTAAACGTGCTTCGAGCGAAACAACCGGCGCGCGAACCGTCAGCCTGTCGCCTCGCAGGGACGATGGGGTTTCTTTGCCGCGTGTGGCGGTCAGAAATGTTGAAGCTCTGTGGAGCCGATGCCTAAGCCGCAGCCGCTCATTTCGTCGTAGTCCACTTGCCGGTTGTTTCGCGCGAAGCACGTCTGAGAGCGCTGCAGCACAACATAATTGGAGAGCAGCAATGTGGTCATGTTTCTCCGGCTTTCTTTAAAAGCCGGTAAAATCCCTACGTAGCATGTACCTTTCCACAAAAAAAAAAAACAAAATAAAACAAATCACATATGTCGTTTTAGAATGCCCTCTAAAACGTAACGAAACGCACAGTACCCTAAAGTGAATAGCAGAATTGTTAAATCATTCGTGTTAGTTAAGAAATTAAGTGCAATATAAAAATACCCTAATGAGAGCGACATGGCGGTAAACCCCATCGTTGGTTTTATTAAGCTGAGGTTAGGCAGTTCTTCGCAAATATTTGGTTCCAGTTAGGTGACACCCTTTACAAACACGATACAGGCGACACCCCTAAAAGCTGCGAATGTAGAGCATGATGTATCGTCAACTTAGGTGTTAATGTCAGACAATAGAAAACTCAGTGCCAACGGAAAATACCATTAAAGGGCTCCTGGGGACGCCCATGAGAAAACCGGAGTACTTGGTATTATGTTTCTCAAATCCCCTTCGTAACGTCTTTAAGATTTGTTATTATAATTACGATTATTATAACGTAAACTCAATTTCGCAGTTTTATTAAATAGTGAGCAGAATTTTTTTCCTGTAAGCACTAGGCACGCTCAGATTATTTTACATTTGCCCTCAACATCGCCTGAATATTAAACTCACATGGAATGTAGATATGTCAATAGTAGCAATGACTCCAACAATTAAAAATAAGAATAAATAAAAGAAGGACTAGAAAAAATGAACAGAGGACGATGTTACAAAATACATATTACAGTTAACAAACGGGAAAAAAACTAAAGAGAGACTTAGATAATGTGTGGGATGCAAATGGAAGACAACAAAGAGAGCACTTGTGCTACAATCAGGCTATCACTAAAAAAAACTTCTTGCATAAATGAGCACGAAGAACAGTGATACAGTACGCCCAAATATAATATCTTACGTTAATGTTTGTTCTATTGTATTTAACATCGACACCGGTGGTGCAACGGTTGTTAGAATCTAATTTGCATATAAGTCAATCTGATAGTGTGCAAGTCAAGCTCACATCCAAGATCTGTCAAATTTCTGCGTGAAAGCAGCGAGACGCAAAGCAACCCCATTCTTGCATTCTTGAGACTTTGCAACGAAGGACCACGCAAGACAAACTTCGATAGCAACACTATAGCCACATCTGAATTTGAGCGAAACACACCACACGCATGGGTCTAGGAGCTCAGTACCATGGCTACAAACAAGGTTCATAGCACCGACACAGCTAAAAGGAAAGAAAACATCGAGAAACAAAAGGTGGGCTGCACGTAGACGTTCGCGCGCCTGTTTTTGTCGAGATGGCTCAAGCACCATCACGTGACTCTGTTCCGCCAACAGAGACGCATGTAGACCTTATTTCCAGTGCTCACTGGAACACTCTGGTAGAAAGACAAAGGAATGCAACTGTCATCATTCTTATTGAGGTGACTTAGTGGCAGCAGTGGCAGCGTGAGAAGCAGAGTTCAGCCAACGTGTTGTTTCACAGGGTGGCGTTTCTAAAGTAGTATCTTGTATCTTAAGATACACGATACATTATTGAATGTATCGGAAATACAGATACAGATACTCGTTTTGCGAGATGTATCGCGATACAGATACAAGATACCCAACGAGTACCTAAGATAGTATCTAAGATATATGTATCTTCGATACTGCCCAGCCCTGGCTTCCCACAACCAAAATCGAAACTGGAAGTAAAACCGACAGCGAAAAACAACCGACGAAGACGAACGTGTGCGCGGTGTCAGACGAACGTGAGCGCGTGAGCTGGAGAACATCGACGGGCGGAGGAAGAACGCGGCCAGCTAGCAAGAGCGCTAGGCGTTGGGCCTCAGGGACCGAACGGACCGAGCCGGTGTCACCAACCCAGCCGGGACGAGCGTGTCGTGTTCCTGAGGCGAGTGGCGGTTCCGGGCCGGGCCTAACATTCTCTTCCTGTGGCGGACGAGCGTGCGGGCCAGGGCGAGCGGCTGATCCTGTCCAGACTCCGGTCCGGCACAACCAGTCGCCGAGATCGTGGCCACGGTGCCACGTCGGAGCCGGTCCGGTACAACCGACTACTGCAGGCGTGACTTCGGTGTTACGTCGGCCGCAGGGTGGGCCCACCTGTTGCGACACGAGCAGCTCGTGAGCTCCCGTGCACTGGACAACCTTCCTGTGGCGAGGTTGCGTCGTCGACACCGCCTTCAGCGGTAGCGTGAGTGGTGCCCGACGGACTTCAAAGACTTCTAATAGTGGGGACGCGGATAGCATAAGGACTGCAGGACTGATTATAGTAGGAAGAGAGAGTTTATTGCACAGCTAATCAGAGTGTTTGTAATTGTTTGTGTGATGTCAATAAATGTTTTTCTTGTCCTTGTCTTGGGTTTCTACGTCTGAGGGCGCAAGAACCACCACAAGAGGACAAGGGTCGTGTTATAGGGGATGCTGTTGAATGTCTACAGCGCGTTGGGAGCGACCCACGTCATAGCAAGCCGCCATATAAGAAGATGGTTAGGTGTCTAAAAACAGAAGGACTCAACGTACTACAGTCCGACGAGGAGGGTGGTTTTGCCGTGATGCCACTGACTATGTTCAAGGAAAAGGCCACAAAGGCAGTTTTGAAGAATTTAAAGGGACACTAAAGGGAAACAATGACTTGGTTTAGATTGACAAACTGCACTCTGAGAACTCTAATGCCATATGTTTCACTATCATAAGTTCATTATTAGCGGAGAAAATCAAGGTTGAAGTTTTATTTTTAAATTTGGCGCCGTTATCTTCGCGCGTGACGTCAGAAATTCAGAATGTATTTTTCGTATTTTCGCGACATTGGCTCGATGAAATTTTCTGAAACTTCGAATGCTAGGACTATGGCACCCACAGATGACAATGCACCTCATTTATGTCGATTAGAAGCTACGCAGCGCTCAGTAGACGCCTTCAGAATCTATGACGTCACGGTGTTTGGTGCGGGAATCTCAAGGTGGCGTCTCCATTTTATTTTCGCGTGTTTTCTCGCTTACCAAGCGTCGTGTCGCGGTAAAAGTGGTGTTTTCGGGATTGTGAAATTGTACTTAATACGTGAAAAATTGTTTTGCGCTTTAGTGTCCCTTTAAAGCCCGTGGTGCTTGACCCAACTAAGAGGAAGAAGGAAGCGAGGAAACTTCTTTCGAAAATAGATTTATCAAGGCTTGAAAAAGCCGTTAAAAAGGCTGAAGAAAACAGCCTGGGGGGCGCTTTTTGCATGCAAACCACACAAGCCTGGCGGCCCGCTTCGTTTGATCGTCTCAGAGAAGGCTACATGGCAGCGTCATGTGGGGAGCTATCTGCAGAAACTTTTGACAACTCTTGCTCTCAACGATCCATTTTTGGTTCGAAGCTCCAAGGAGGTTGTTCGACTTCTACAGGATGGTCTACCCCCTGACACGAAAGGCTTTTCCGTGGATGTGGAGGAACTATTCTACTCCATACCACATAAGGAACTTTACCGTGCGGTGAAGGAGTGTGTTGAGGAGAACACCGAGGTTGCTTTTCGGAATGAGGCAGGTGTGAGTATTGAGCATTTTTTTTTTGAGCTTTTGGGCTTTTACTTGAACTCTACCGCTATATGCCATGACGCGAAATACTATGTTCAGAAAAAAGGGATTTGTATAGGGGCTTTGGTGGCACCGGTGCTCAGTGACATTTTTCTACCTCTGTTGATCGTAGACTTGATGCTGCTATTTCTTCACTAGGAGTGGTGCGAGTACTTCGATATGTGGACGATTACTTAGTGCTCGTTAGCGCCCAAAATAGCACTGTTTTTGAAAGCAAGGTTTCAGCTATTGTTGATGAGTTCTTTCTGGCTTCCAATGGTCTTACATTCACACACGAGAAGCCGGCAAACGGCAGCCTCCAATTCCTTGATTTGCGTCTATTTTTTGCGCGCAGCCAAGGGTGTTGGATGTACACACCAAGAACAACCTAGGCGTTGCTGTCATATGAAAGTGCGCATTCGAAGCTCACAAAAAGAGCTATCGTGGCCTTATGTTGTCGTTCGGCACTGGAGAAATCGTGCCACCATAAGGTCGAAGAAAGCCTTGCACTCCAGGAGGGACGCTTGATCAATGCCGGATACCCATCAGACGTAAGTCTAAGCTCCTATGAACGGCTACTTCAGAGCATGAAAGGAAATGGTAAACGTAGCCAGAATGTGATGAAAAGACGACGAGTACATGTGATGCTCTACATACATCGCGTGTCACACAATGTGAAAAAAGTTCCCAACCGTTACGGGGTTAGGACTGTTTTTTCGGCTCCGTGCAAGTTGGCGAGAGTTTGTGCATTGATGCACAAAGGTAGGCGCATTACCTGTGGAAAGCGACACCTCGATCCCGCAGTTGAGTGTGTAACAGGCGTGGTATACAAAGTACCCCTGTCCTGTGGCCATCAATTGCTACATAGGACAGACGGGATGTTGCTTCAATGACAGGGCGCGGGAGCACATACTAGCTGTTCGTTCACACATGGCTGGCCAGCTGGATTTACATTGCAGGCGATGCGGATGTACGCTGAATCTACAGGAAACACTAATCCTGTACAAGTCTAATGACAAAATGGAAAGGGAAATAATAGAGGCCTTCTTCATTGATAGAAGTTACAAATGCGTAAGCATGCCTTCGCTGACATTGCTTTCAAAGGAGCTGCAATTTTTAGATGGTTTTGTTTAATCACACCTAGTCGTCCGGTTGGACAGGTTCCAGTTTGTAGTCACTGCGCAGGTTTTTGCCGAGAGTTGTTACACAGCATATCATTATCGTCAACTGTTTGTTGTTTGCCGTTTTGGACCGCAGACTTTTGATAAGTTAGTCTTTGTTTTTTTTTTTGTAAGGGCACGTGTTAGGCTGATGTTCATTCATATCGAGCTGCTTTTAGATGCGAAGCATCTTATGCTCGGGGCTCTGTCCGTCCCTCCCGCGTCCCGCGTCCCGCGTCCGGCCACTGTCATGAAGTAGGGAAGCACCCATTTTGCGAACCAGAACCCTGTAGTAATATGAAGGCCGTCAACTCTAACACCGTCATCAGAGTCATGGCCGAGGGCACAGAGAGGCTGCTTAGCAATGGCTAGGCAGGTGGTGTCTGTCGCCCAGGTTGACCCCATTCATTAATCTTGCTTGCATGTGTTTGGAGGGGGGCTTAGTCCGTCCCTCCTTCCCGCAGCGCATGCGCGTCCCCTCCCCCCTCTCTCTCCTAAGCTCACCCCCTTTCTCTCCTCTAGGAATCGTCTACTCTACCGAAGGGCCCCCCGCGTCCCACATACCCCCCTCAGCGCTCGCGCGTCCCGTCCTCTGTGCTCTCCTACGCTCACCCCCTTCCTCTACTCTAGGAATCATCTACTCTACGGAGCGCCTCACGCGTGCCACACCCCCACAGCGCATGCACGTCCCCTCTCTCTCCTCTCCCCCCCCATCCTTTCCTCTAGGAATGCTCTACGGAGCGGCGCGAACGACAGGCGGTGTGACAGCTGCTTACTCCGCTGGGGGGCGCCACGGTAGTTCCGTGGTATGAAAATGACGGAGCGCGCGCGCCTCATTCTCTCTCCTGCGCAGCGCCGGGATGAGCGCCCGGACCACTGCCGTGAAATGAGAGCGGCGACGTTCCTCCCGCTCAAGCTAATTATCTCCCCACTGCTTCGCATCCACGCATGGTTCCCTTTAGCGGGAGATGGGAAATTTTTTTAAGAATATATTTTTTTTACTTTTGGTCGGCGCTGTGTTTCCTTCGTCCATTTCTGCATATCTTTAGCGTCATTTCGTAACGTTTCGCTCAGTGAATAAATCACACCACATTCACCTACCCACTTCATAACATCAATTCTTATGGTACGTGGTATCTTCCTCAGTTTTTAGATGCGAAGCATCTTATGCTCGGGGCTATGTCCGTCCCGCGTCCGGCCACTTACATGAAGTAGGAAAGCACCCATTATGCGAACCAGAACACTGTAGTAATATGAAGGCCGTCGACCCTATCACAGTCATCAGAGTTATGGCCGAGAGCACAGAGAGGTTGCTTTACAATAGCTAGGCAGGTGGTGTCTGTCGCCCAGGTTGACCCCATTCCTTGAGTCATGGCCGAGAGCACAGAGAGGCTGCTTAGCAATAGCTAGGCAGGTGGTGTCTGTCGCCCAGGTTGACCCCATTCCTTAATATTGCTTGCATGTGTTTGGAGGGGGCTTAGTCCGTCCCTCCTTCCCGCGTCCCACAGCGCATGCGCGTCCCCCTCCCCCCTCTCTCTCCTAAGCTCACCCCCCTTTCCCTCCTCTAGGAATCGTCTACTCTACCGAAGGGCCCCCCGCGTCCCACATACCCCCCTCAGCGCTTGCGCGTCCCCTCCTCTGTGCTCTCCTACACTCACCGCCTTCCTCTACTCTAGGAAGCATCTACTCTACGGAGCGGATCCGGCGTCCCACAGCACATGCGCGTCCTCTCCTCTAGGAATCCTCTACTCTACGGAGCGGCTCCCGCGTCCCACACCCCCACAGCGCATGCACGTCCCCTCCTCCTCTCCTACGGTCCTCTCCTCTAGGAAACCTCTACGGAGCGGCGCGCACGACAGGTTGTGTGACAGCTGCATACCCCGCTGGGGGGTGCCACGGTAGTTCCGCGGTATGAAAATGACGGAGCGCGCGCGCCTCATTCTCTCTCCTGTGCAGCGCCGCGGTGAGCGCCCGGACCACTGCCTTGAAATGAGAGCGGCGACGTTCCTCCCCCTCAAGCTAATTATCTCCCCGCTGCTTCGCATCCACACATGGTTCCCTTTAGCGGGAGATGGGGAATTTTATTTGTTTACGAGAACGTTCCATCGTATTCAAAACGGTGCCAGTCCTCGCCTAACGAACGATGGTGATGTTGATTTCCAAATATTCTGGTATCCTTCTCAGTCGGTGCGTTGCTGTTCAGCGATGTCGTCCACACTCCAGGAAGCTGCCGTCATTCTGATTACTTTGAGGACTACAGTCATGCTAATGACGTGGATTAAGAACAGAAGCTCTTCTTTATGAAAATCGGCACTTTGCCAACTTTGGCTCCACTCCAGGTGGCCTGAAATATTGTTTAGATGCGTCCTGGGTGTTTGACTCCTGTCAACAGTGTGTCCATGAAGCACTGGAAGGTCGCAGAAGCCGAGCGAAAGCCGAATGGCATAATCTTCAAGTCGAACAGGCCGTCTGGTGTTATAGAAGCCGTCTTCTTTTAGCCCCTCTTGTCAGTAGCCCGTCTTCAGGCTTTACGAACTAAGGGCCCTCGAATAACTCGCTGATGCTCCCGACAGTAGAGTAAAGATTTAGAAAAAACATGGCTGATTCCTCCGTCATAGGAATCGGTATAACACGAAAGTGAAACCGTGTACTCATAGAAGCAATCTTATTGTTTAGTGAAATATGAGAGCATGTAGAATGTGTATTGGTGTTTGGCAGTTATAGCATCGTTTGACGTGGACACAACCACGTTGACGCCTAGTGGCACATCTCCATCGCAACGAATACAGCGCATGATTATGGTTTAACCATTGTCGTAGCTGAAATTTTAACCTATACCTGGACACAGCGTATCGTGAATCCCGCTCAAAGATAACAACAAGCGCACACTAACCACTGGTACTCGATATGGGCGTCTTCAAAACGTGTGCGCTTCTGAATAATAGGGTAACCTACGCCTGCGCTCATGCATACACCATATACTACCACAGTGCGCTTCAGCAACGCGGGAGGCAGAGGTTCATAGCTGGAGCCGCGAACACATGCGGCGTTCCACGTCCCGCTGAGCTCTGTCTCGCTCCACCAAGGCACGACATTTACCCGTCTACATCGTTGCTTTGCTGAAGTGCTTACTGCAACAGATTCATTAGTTGGTGCAATGTCCACCCGAAGTAGTCGTGGGCGAAACACCATTGGTGCACGTGGACGCTGCATGACTCCGACAATCTTGCCGACAACGAGCTGTCACACGCTAATACGAAGAGAATGGCAAAGAACATAACCTGCGTCGGCGACTCCCCCCATGCTAGCGCGGCTAGGGTTTTTCACTGCTTGCCATGAGTAAGGAGACGACGAAGACGACGAAGTAGGAGGTAGAAGCTCGCGGAACAGGTACGAGCGCGTGCATGGAGTAGCACACGGCTCGAAGCGCGTGACACGAGCCGTAATGCAAGATGAACGCGCTGTGAGCTGGCATTGCTTGCGTGGCTACGGGAGCAAGACGGTCGCATCGGTAGCTACGTTCTACCGACGGGCGCAGCGGACGTTCGACTCCAGAGGCCGTGACGCTGGCACTCCGTGGCGTGGCCGTTGACCTCGGCGACGCTCGGGCCGAGGCTCCTCGGAGGTGCTGCAGCATCTTTCGGCTGGTTTGGACGCACCCGCCGCAGTCCCCCCTTCGAACGTCGGCCCGCAGCAATTCCCCAGGACGCCACGTCGTCACTTCGAGTAGAGGACCGGCCTCGTCCGGTAGGCCCAACGGACGACGACACCGTGCCACGTCACCGACGGCGACCTGGGACAGGCTTACGGCAGCGCGGCTAACCGTGATGCAACGGAGCGACAATTGAGGAGGATTGTCGGCTACATCGACCGCGGACCCAACAAGCCGCAGGCTGGGCTTACGGGACTTACGGCGATGAATGGAACCAAGTAAGAGTGTTCGATTCGGACTACGATCCGACGACGAGGCCCTAAGTGGCCAGACATGTTAGGGACGGCAGTGAGTCGTAGGTGAAACTGATTAGTTACTTTTAAGAGATTTTGTTAGTAGTGTTTCCAAGGTTTTCACTGTTAGTTGTTTTTTACTGCGTGTTAAGCTTTCCTATCTTAGTCTTTTCCTTGTCTGTAAATAAACCTTGTTTGCTGTGCCGACCAGCGTCCTCTCACGATCCATCTCCACTAGCACACGCCTCCGAGACCCGTGACACTGCTATCGAGAAGCTCTAACCATGGCCTCCAAGATTGCGTACCGGCGTGCAATCTCGGAGGCCATGCTTTCTCTGCGTCGTCGACGAATCGCTCTGTATCGGTGCTAATAAGGGTCATGCCGCATTACTTCTCTTCACCGGTCACAGACGGTGGCACCGCCCAGCCTCGCCAACACAGCGCCCCATGCAGTGGAGAATGTGTGAGAGACATAATGCGCGTTTCTAGAGAGTCTTGCAACTGCTTCGATAGCTCATTCGGTGGAGCATCGGGCGCTTTTCGTCGCGGGCAAGGAGTCAGAGCTTGGACGCCCGACTGTGGAAGTTTTAGATGCGAAGCAGCTTAAGGCGAAGTTCAATCCGGTGGTAGTGGTGGTGGTGTGCGGCGTGACCACCCTTACTGCGCATGCGCAAACCCTTTCAAAAAAAATAAATAAATAAAAAGCCTCCTCTCCCCTAGGCATCCCTGCCCGCGCCGACCACACCCCCCACTGCGCATGCGCGTAGCCCCTCTCTCTCCTCTCCTACGCTCCCCCCCTCTCTCGCCTCACGACGCCGACGCAGGCAGCGTCTGCTAGCGAACTTCTTGGTTGAAAAAACCGGCTGCTCGCGCTGCACAACCGTTCACTGGCCACCCCGTATATATGACACTGGATCTTGACCTGCAAGGTAGTGCCGGTAGGAGATTTCTCCTGTGCGTTGTTGAACAATAAAAATTCGCAGCGTGCGCGTTAACTAAAAGCGGACTGTGGGTCTCTGTGTCCAGTCGGAGTCTTTTGTCTCTCATTGCCCATTAGCAGCGATTGGCATGTTCCAGTAGGAAAAACCGGTCCATCACTGCGTGCTTCGTGTCTCCCCAGGTTTCTCTCCTGCGCAACGCTGCGATGAGCGCAAGCGTCAACGGCGCCGCCAGTGTAAGCGTTAGCGCCCGCTGCTTCGCATCTACACATGGTTCCCTTTAGCGGGAGATGGTGTAATTTTTTCTGAATGTTTCTTCTTGCGCATTTGGTAGCGTTATTTTTAAAACGTCATATCCGTGCCGGAAATACGTCACTAAAGTCTTGGTGGACCCCGGCATAAAACACTTTCGTGTTAAAAAAAATGGGATCAATAGCACGCACATTACTAGAACTTCCTTTTGGGCGAGTAGGTGTAGAATTATATAGCACATTTTTTTTAGCGGAAAACTAGAAAATAACTAAATCTTGAAAGAGAGAGAGAGAAAGAAGAACGCAGTGCTCCCCTGCCGTTGCTGTCGCCCCCTTGTGAAATCAACTTTTTAGATGGATCGTGAAAAGCTTTCACAAAAGAAGTGTTGTTGAGCTATTTTCAGGGTGATAGTTATCACCAGTTAGATGTCTGCTGAGTCAATGCGTTTTCTCTTTTTTCATTTCTTTTTTTTCTTAGTTGCACCATCAAGTATTTAAGCGCATGTTACTGCTGCAGCAATAAAGCTATGTTGTAACACAGCGCAATCTGTCGTCCTCTTTCTTGTCCGTGTGTTCTCGCGCTAGTAGTGTACTGGCAAATGCGCAGGGCGAGTGCTAAACAACAACTGCATTTACTTCAGAAAATACCGCAAAAGGTAGACGCTTCAGCGCATGCGTGCGGCCGCGGCGTCGCTAATAAACTTCAGTAAGTTTCCTTTGCCTCCTAAAAAGACAAGAAAGAAAAATAAGTACGTCTATACTGCAGACACAAAAACAACTCAACTGAAGCATTCATACACCCTAAAGGGACACCGTTTCCATATTTATTGCTTTGAATACTTTTTTCTTCCCGCTTGCCATAAGGCAGAGGAAAGACTTACCTTCCGCTATTATAAATACTTCCTCACTAAATACCTTTCTTTCCCTACTTGAAAATTACATGATTCACAAATACCAATTACACACTATTCGCGCCTTATGTAGTGATGTACATTATTATTAGCATTTATCCCGTTATCTTGGTTTCACAAAATACTTTTAGAATGTCCGGTTTGTTTTTCGATTTTTTTTTGTAACTCTTCCATATGTCTGTGTGACTATGTTTGTATTATTATACATATAATGGTTTAATATTGCATGAGTGTTGTGTAGTTAAGTTTTCCCGTGCATGGATGTTCATATTTAACTTTACGTTCTTGTTTTGTTTTCTAATTTTTACTTTAAAGTATTTGTTGTTTGTGTCCTTCCTGCAAAAAACCGTAATGCGATTGGTGGCATTAACCCTTTGTAGGACAGTGGTACAAATGTGTACCACATTTTCACTGTGTTTCAAGCACTCACAATAAAACAGCCGTCCAAATTGGCGCCCCTCTTACTGGTGGTAGCATGTAACGAGGTATTGAAGAAGTCTTTTAGGACTTTTTACTTTGCCACGACATGTGGCGCCGAGAGCAAATTGGTTTTAGCGCGTGCCTTGATTAATGCTCGCTATCTACTGACTTGGCCTAATAGGGCGCCTTGAAAACATTGCTTCAGCATGCCTGCGAACTGTCCCATTTTAACCTTTCACTGAAGAGAGCCTAGTGGCTCACTTGCAACACACAAAGATATTTTTGCTGCTCTTATGATTGAGTTTTCTTCAACGAACCGTTCTCGGGCATGATTTTGGCTCGTGGTGTCAGCCCTGACGGCTATCGCACCGATACAGTGGTTCCATATGCACTATTTTTATTTTATTGCGATAGCAATTATATGGACACTTTCGGCTGGTTTTCTCCGTCGGCATCGGCGTCATGTCCCGTATATCTATATGTATCTATATATTTATAAAAACCTCAAAGAAAAATAAATCAGAAATATGTTTCCGACGCGCGGCATCGAACCAGGGACCTCTCGTTCTGTAGCGCGCGGCGCTAACCACTCAGCCACGAGGCGAACATCCTTCAACGTTCAAACGGCGAGCTATTTATATACAGCGAGTTTTCAGCGTGTTTTCAGCCTTACCAGCGAGATGGTGCAAAGGCCGCGCTCGGCGGGGCTTAGCTGGGCGCCCCGGCGTTCGTCGCGACGCGCTCTCTGAGGCGCTCCTAGCTCTCCGGCGCTTCGCCCGAAGGTAGGGAGGGGGGAGGGGGGGAGGGTAGATGCCCGTGGGCGCGCGCGCTTATCTCGCGGTGGCGGAAAAGGGGGCTTTCGGCGGAGCGATAGCGTTGTAGTTACCGGGCGCGCGAAGGTCACATCGCTCGCTGCGGTCCCCACGTTTGTGAGAAGAGCACGCTTTTCAAACACAGCGAAGTAACAACTGTGACACTTGTTAGTTCGCGCTCGTCTGTACCTGTGAATACGTTTCGTGCGTCGTTTTAAATGCGAATGCATTTCTTAGTCGGGCTATGTCAGGCGGCGTTGTCCGGCGTTGTCCGCGGGGAGGAGGATAGGTTGAGGAGGTGTCCGCGCGCCGGCAGGTGTTATCTCTCCGCTCTCACTCTCTCTCCCATAGCAAAAGTTGCGGGCGCGTGCGCTTATCCTCACCCCTAGCAAAGTGGAGAGGAGGAGCGCGCTCTGGCGCGTGAGGGCGCTCGCATCGCGGGAGCACAGCCGAGCTACCGCGATAAAAAAAAAGAAAAAAAAAACATGCGCTGCGCCGTGCTCCCGACCGGGCTGCAGAAATTAGGCGCCTTTTCCTTCTTCGAACCACAACCACCATATATAAATGGAGTGAAGCGCGCGCGAAATGCATCCGCATTTCCTCACGATTCCCTTCGGGGAGGTGGGGGGCATTTTTTTGGTTGAGCAGCGCGTTAAGTGTCGAGCTGTGAACGTTGTTAGTTCTCTCTCGTCCTGTGCGTGTTGTTTTCGTGCGTCATGTGTGCATGAGCAGCGCACTGCACGTTTTGACCTGCTTGCCATTCGTCGCTTCACATTCCAATTTGTTGCTATCGCATTCATTCCTTCGCCTTGTTGGCGAAACTGTGACTTTTTATTGTAGCGCAGATTCTATCGCCAAAAAGCGGCGTCAATCGATGTCCGCTTTAGGTGCAGCTAGTTAGTGCAGCCGCGAGGTCGCGTTGGCTGATGTAGACGCGTCGCAGGTCGCCTTCACGTGCGCTAGGCATATTGCACAGCAGCTAGATGTGCAGCAAAGACCAAGCTACACTGTTCATTGAATGCCTCAAACAATAATAAATAATATCTGGGGTTTAACGTCCCAAAACCACCATATGATTACGAGAGACGCCGTAGTGGAGGGCTCCGGAAATTTTGACCATCTGGTGTTCTTTAACGTGCACTGACATCGCACAGTACACGGGCCTCTACCATTTCGCCTCCATCGAAATGCGACCGCCACGGCCGGGATCGAACCCGCGACCTTCGGGTTAGCAGCCGAGCACCCTAGCCATTGTTCCACCGAGGCGGACAATGCCTCAAACAATTCTAAAAGTAAACAGCCTCCTTAAAATTAGGAAATATTTTTTTTTAATTTGATGCCACCTCAGGACAGTGATACACATATGTACCACTTTTCATGCCCGGCTATGAACACAGTGGTACATATATGTACCACTTTTTTCTCAGAATCTATTCTGCCCAGCTTCTTGAAGATAGCGTCAAACATTTGCCTAAGTAATTCTCAAATATTATTCTGCACATTTTAAGAAAATCTTTTTTATTTTGAAGGTAGAGCGTCACAAAGAGTTAACGAAATGACAAATAAATAAAGAAATTTATTCATGGCACAGATGCATTCATCTGTACGAAATTGTGCTGGGAATTCGAGAATCCCTTAAGTATCAATGAAATAGCTATTTCGGTCTGAGACGTGGTCGCTTTTGAATTACCCTGCTACGGCCCCTACTCGGGGCTAGCAGTATTGTAAAATAAAATTAAAAAAACATGGCTGATTCCTCTGTCAAAGGAATCGGTATAACACGAAAGTGAAACATGTCTTCACAGAGGTAGTTGAGCGTTTATTGTGCATTGTTTCGCCACAAGGGCGAATGAATGCATGCTACAGCAAGAAATTGTAATGTCCCGTGAAGAACGGCAAGCCGCTCGAAACTTGCTGCGCGCACCTCAAGCAGAAAGGACGCACGAAATGAGCATACACAGGACGAGCGTGGACTGTCACAGCTCGACACCTAAAGCCCGCTGCTCGAAAACAAGGAAAGACGGGCGAAACGACCGCACAAATATACACAGGACGAGCGCGAACAACTGTCACAATTGTTACTTCGTGTGTGAGCAGCGCGCTCCTTTCGTAAATGCGGCCGCTGCGGCGAGCGAAGTGACTTTCGTGCACTCTTAAACCACTGTAACTTCAAAGCAAACTTGCGGTAGAAGCAGAAAACGTACAAAGCGCCCCAATGCCCTGATCACAAGATAAGCGCTCGCTCGCGAGCGACCACGCCCCGTGGAGGCGCACACTCATCGCAGCGAGAGGCGCGGCAACCTTGACGACCTTGAGAGCACGCACTCCGTGCCACCTTCGCGCCATCTCGCTAGTGATGACAAAAACGCGCTGAATTCGACGAGCTCTGAGGACTGCCAACGGTATATGGAGTATATAAATAGCCTGCCGTTAGCAAGCTAAGGTACGTGCGCTCCCGTGGCCGAGTCGTTTAACGCCGCGCGTTGCGGAGCGTGAGGTCGTAGGGTCGACGCTCGGTGACGGAGCTTTATCTCCTCGTATTTTCTTTCATCTCAGTGTGTTAGTTTATATTTTACAACGTCATATCCGTGACGGAAATACGTCAGAGAAGCCGTGGTGGACCGCGGCATAAAACACTTTCGTGTTAAAAAAGTTGCACAAAGTGTAAATTTCTCTTGCATTAGAGACGTTGACTACAGTGGCACCACGTTAAACGATAAAAGATGCGTCCTTAACGGGCGCGCGCTGAGTTCCCCCTTTATTTAGGAACTTAATAGCAGACGACGCTGACGCTCGCAAAGACCGCTTGGTAAACGTGGCGCGGCGCCTTCGAGGTTAACGACCGCGTGCATCTCACTGGTAGTCTCGTCTGTCGTCTTGTGCAGCACACATTGAATGCTCAGTGAGCGATCCTGCAGATTCAAACTGCTGGGAGAGGCAGCAGCATAAATCTCTTCAATCATACAAGATGCAAAACTCCCCATTGGCTTCTATATTTACAGCGCGAGACGACACCACAGAAAGGAAGGCACACAAGGCATTCCCTCCTTTCTCTTGTGTCGTCTCGCGCCGTATTAAATGTGGAAGCTAGAAACTAACTCGCCTAACATATTGCCACGCGCGTTTCTTTTGCTGTATGCGGTTTACGCCCACAAATACCGTCAGCAACGCTTAGCGCAGACGACCTGCGCGAGACCATAAGAGCCGTGGTGCGAGAACTTCGCCGAATGATGCCGTCGTGCCAGCCTCAAGTTGCCTCAATCGCAGACATCGTTCGAGAAGAAATCAAGCAGTCGCTGGGGCTGGGAACCGCTGAACCACCACAGTCTCAGCCGCAAGCCATGAGCTACGCCGCTGTTGCCCGACGCGATGCTCCCCATCCACGCTCACTTCAAGAGACCGCATCACCGCATTTAGGTCGCCAGACACAACCGCCACAGCCACCGACGCCATATCGCCCACCTGCCGGCCAGCGCTACGCTCCGAGGAAGACCGACATTTGGCGAGCCCCTGACAACCGCCCAATATTCTACCACTGTGGAGAGGCCGGCCACACCTACCGCCGCTGCAAGTACCGACAAATGGGGCTACGCAGATTCGCCGTCAACGCGCCGCGTCCGAAGCCAGGCGAACGGCCTCGCGACATCGACGACTACCTCATCGAAACACAATCGCAAGAACGACGACCTTCCCGCTCGCCGTCGCACGGCCAGTACATGTCACCGCACAGCCGGCAGTACACTGGCCCAAACCGGAGCCGGTCGCCTAGCCCGAATCCGGGAAACTAGGGGCAGCAACCGATGTTGGTGCGGTTGCTGTACGACGAAATGCCGAAGACCCTCCGCCGCCGACGACGACGACAACGCGACGAAACCTGCAGAACACGACGAAGCGTCGCGACCGACGAAGACGTGACGACGCAACAAGGAAGCAGCGCAACAAATCAACGCAGCCGTGATCCTACGCCGCGCCCCAACCGCAACGCACGACGACGAACCAATGACCTCGACGTAATATTCGACGGCCACAACGTCACCGCTCTCGTCGGCACTGGAGCCGACTATTCCGTCGTCAGTGGGCCTTTCGCGACGAACTGAAGACAGTCAAGACTGCTTGGCAAGGCCCTGAAATCCGGGCCACTGGGGGTCATCAAATAACGCCGGCCGCTGTTTGCACAGCAAGCCACCATCAATAACCGCA
The DNA here is from genome assembly GCA_030522465.1 of Rhipicephalus appendiculatus. NCBI lineage: Eukaryota > Metazoa > Arthropoda > Arachnida > Ixodida > Ixodidae > Rhipicephalus > Rhipicephalus appendiculatus. The sequence continues at coordinate 927,911 of JALIZH010032989.1, forward strand.
CTTATCCCGCCAGCTCTCTAATCCTACAGCACTGGTCCAGGGATGTGATAATTGAGATGGACTGGCTAAGTGAACACGGCGCCGTCATTAACCTCACGAAAAACTGAAGGACACTTTGTACATTCCAAAGTGTGTACGGCGAAAGCGTGTGGCCATTCGACTGACAATACCATGTCTTCTTTTTCTTTTACACTCAGTGGGATAGCACACAAACCGAATGTGTGCGTATTTTCTTGTTTAATTTTTACCACTAATCACACCGAGACATGACACTAACCTTCCTGCGTTCGCATACGTTCGTATTTGCTCGCGCTTTGCGCATCGTACAAACGCCATCCGCGTTCTAGCGCTTAAATTGACGGACGCTTTGTGAGTTCCAAAATGTGTTCCGCGAACGCCTGTGTCCATTGAGACGGCGTCGGTCAGAATGATTCCAAACGCTGGGCACAGCGACGCTACGCAAGCAAAGCGCGAGCGCTGTAAAGTCGGACACGACCGGCGTCCGTTTGCACACCCCGGCGGCCACCTGGCTTCGTGCCAGTGCTCGGACGGACAGACGGGCGGACGGACATGGGCGGATGGATGGACGGACACGGATGGATGGACGGACGGACGGACGGACGGACGGATGTGAGCATGAGACATTCAAGGCTTTCGCCTTAAAATACGCTGCCGACCTCTACGACGCCAGGAAACCACTCATTGAATGTACTGGAAGACCAAGTCACCATTCCGCATTCCTCCACGTCATCATTTCCGTTGGCACTGAAACACCCGCAGACTTTGAAGGCGTCATCGAAGGCAAGCAGCACCTGCTCCTGAGCCGTCAGATTTTCGTTGCAAGAGGTATAGCCGAGCTGCGTCATAGGAAAGTGAAGGTAATGGCGACAAACTTCAGCCATGAATACAGGCACCTCTACATTGGTACGACGGTGGTCTACAAGGAGGAATTTGTGAACGCCAGCTATTCTTTCGCCATCTTCGATGCTACGGAACCCGCTTCGACGAATCGAGATCCCCAACCAGATTTCGATGTCAAACCGATCATTCTGAAGTGAAAGCAAGACCAGCTCAAGGCCGTGCTGCTGCAATTCCAGGACTGCTTCTCGTCGTCGTCAAAAATTCGACAGACCCCAGTCGCAAAACATCGCATCATAACAGAAGAAAGTGCACGAGCAATTCATCAGAGCCCGTACCGAGTATCGACGCGAGAACGCGAGGCCGCGAAGAAACAAGTCGACGAAATGCTACGCGGCCACATTATTCAGCCGTCCAAAAGTTCGTGGTTGTCACCTGTGGTGTTAGTGAAGAAGGACGGAACCCTGCGTTTCTGTGTCGATTATCGCCGCCTGAGCAAAATCACGAAGAAGGACGTGTACCCTCTCCTACGGATAGACGACACCCTAGATCGACTCCATAATGCGAAGTACTCTTCGTCGATAGACCTCAAGACCGACTACAGGCAAATCGAAGTCGACGATAGAGACCGAGAAAAGACTGCCTTTATAACAGCAGACGGCCTGTACGACTTCAAGATCATGCCCTTTGGTCTTTGCTCAGCTCTTGCGACTTTCCGACGCGTTATGGATACGGTGTTGGCTGGGTTGAAGTGCCAGACGTGTCTCGTGTACTTGGACCACGTCGTTGTGTTTGCCTCAAACTTCGACGAACACCTCCGCCGCCTTGAAGCTGTACTTCTAGCAATCAAGACCTCCGGACTAACCCTGAAGCCAGAAAAGTGCCACTTCGCATACGAGGAGCTCTTGTTCTTGGGCCCCGTCATTAGCAGGTCAGGAGTTCACCCCGACCCGCGGAAAACAGCTGCCATCGCCGCCTTCCCACTACCCACTGACAAAAAGGCCGTGCACCGATTTCCCGGCTTGTGCGCCTATTACAGACGCTTCGTCAAGGAATTTTCAAGGATCGCCGAGCCGTTAACTCACCTCACGAAAGCCAACGTGGAATTCAAGTGGAAAACTGCGCCAAATCGAAGCATTTGAAGAACTTAAAAGACGCCTACAGACGCCTACGATCCTTGCGCATTTCGACGAATACTCTGAAACAGAAGTACACACCGACGCAAGCAGTGTTGGACTCGGCGCCGTGCTTGTGCAGAACTTTGACGGACTGGAAAGGGTCATCAGTTATGCTAGCCGGTCGCTATCGAAGGCGGAAGTCAACTATTCAACAACAGAAAAGGAGTGTCTCGCCATCATCTGGGCTACATCCAAGTTTCGTCCCTACCTCTACGGCAGGCCTTTGAAAGTTGTGAGCGACCACCACGCCTTGTGTTGGCTAGCTAAGTTCAAGGACCCTTCAGGACGCCTCGCACGATTGAGCCTGAGATTTCAAGAATCCGACATTACCGTCGTTTACAAGTCCGGAAGAAAACACTCCGACGCTGACTGTGTCTCGTGCCCCAGTCGACCCACCGCCACAGGATGACCAGGATGTTGAATGCTTCATGGGAAACATAGGTGCCGACGACCTCGCCGAATGACAGCGAGCCCACCCAGAACCCAGGGGCCTAGTGGAATACCTGAAGGACAAGACCACCGTTGTTCCAAAAGTATTCAGGCGAGGATTGGCGTCATTTTTCTTAAATGACGGCGTCCTCGTAAAGAAGAACTTCTCTCCGGCCCGGGCCAACTACCTTATCGACGTACCATCGGCAATGCGACCAGAAATTCTGCAGGTCCTGCACGACGACCCGATGGCTGGCCACCTCGGTTTTTCCCACACGCTCGCGAGGGTACAAGAAAAGTGCCACTGGCAACGCCTTTCCGCTGACATGGCATGTTACGTGAAGACATGCCGGGACTGTTAGCGACGTAAGACACCACCGACAAGGCCAGCGGGACCTCTGCAACCCATCGAACCACCTCTTCAACAATTCCACCAAATCGGTATGGACTTACTGGGTCTGTTCCCGACGTCAACGGTCGGAAACAGGTGGACCATCGCAGCTACCGACTACCTCACCCGTTTCACGGAAACAAGGGCCGTACCTAAAGGCAGTGCCGCGAATGTAGTGTAGTTCTTCATTGAGCACATCGTCCTGCGTCATGGCGCCCCATAGGTTCTCATCACCGACAGAGGTACGGCGTTTACTGCTGACCTCACTCAGGCGATCTTCAGATACAGCCATACAAGCCACCGCCGTACCCCCGCCTACCACCCACAGACCAATGGCCTAACCGAACGTCTAAACAAGACCATCGCCGACATGCTGGCCATGTGCGTCGATGTCGAACACAAACGTGGAATGCCATCCTTCTGTACGTGACCTTCCCATTGTTTATTGTACTTTCTTGATTTATTGTAGTTATTTATTGTTCCATGTATCTTTCCCTATATTCTGTTCTAAGCATCACGACGATGCCTTTTTGGAGGTGGGCATTGTCCACGCACGTTTCTTTTGCTGTATTGGGTTTACGCCCACAAAGACCGTCAGCAATGCTCAGCGCAAACCACGCCTCATTGTTGCGAGAAGCTTCGCGTTTATTGTAGATCGTTTTGTTAAGATTGCGCGCAAGACGCGAACACTCGAGCGTACTCCAGAGCTTACGCGACGACCTGTGATAAGGCTGGTATATTTGATGACACACGTATAAATGCCGACGCGCTTCCGCGATAGTCAGTTTTTCGACGGCCGATGATCTGTTCGCCGCAATCATTGTACAGCCTGGCTTGCTTGCTGCAATCTGACTTTCCGTTTCCCGGCCACAAGTTCGGCTAAATAAAGAGTTTCATCTTAGGCACGTTGCTTGCTGCCTTCGTCGACGTCACAACCACGTGACAATATTGCTTTGTGGATCCCTAGTGGCCCCAGGTATCAAAATCCGGACACGAATGGCCGGAGTTTGGCTGACTGTCGCGTCATCTATTGACCAAAATGTAAACTTATAAATGATAGCGACGATGCCAGCACGGCGAGTGCTGCGTGCGGCGTTTAGGAGCTTGCGAGCAGCACACACTGGTGCCGGAGGCGCTTTGGTGCTTCGTATAGCTGCTCCCAGATGGCGCGACAATCAGCAGTCCCCCTACAATATCGGTTACGGGCGTGTCCGTGTTTCGGAAGGCAGTTCCGGAACTGGTATGATTGAAGAACTATAACATAAACGACACGCTACCTGGTGGTGGAACAACGTTTATCGATAGCACCGCATAAATACATATAGTGCAGGGGTTTGGGAAAGGGGATGATATCTCGTATAGGATCAGGGCCAAGGAAAGAAGGTGCGCGCACAGCTGGCTTGGCTGGTCCGTAGCTACGAACAACAAAAACATAGCACTCCCACAGCACTGCCGCCATTACCTGTCCGACTTTATTTCTGCAAAGTGTGACACATCACCTGTCGCGCTTAACATACATGGTTACCATTTGTATAACTTCTTCAGGGTAGAGCAGCGCAAAGAGACGAAGATACGAGATGAAGGAGAACACAGGATCTCGTGTCTTTGTCTTTATGCGCTGCTTTACCACGAAGTTAAACCTACCAGCCCAGTATAATTTCTGTACTTCAACCCCTTATGTAATAGAGGGGTCTTTAAGGAAATGAAATAACAGGGGCATTTGCTTCTTTGCGGCAGACAGCTTGTTTTTGGTATCGATTCTCGTTTTGCCCCATCCCATGCCTGCGGCGTCGTTTCGCGTCTTGTGGTGCATACAGATTTAATTAGGCTAGACTAAGGCAACTTTTCATATCCGGGGCGATGAATTCGGCTAGTTGGTGGTGGTTCATGGTTTCTTTGATGCGCTGCAGATGACGAGACGAGGACGCTAGGACGATACAGGGACACAGGACAGGTGGTGCGCAAACTTTGCGCACCACCTGTCCTGTGTCCCTGTATCGTCCTAGCGTCCTCGTCTCGTCATCTGCAGCGCATCTTTTCATATCCACAAGGACCTAGCGTACGGAAAGGGCTAACGCTATAGCAAAAAAAAAATCCAGCCAGCTCTACTTCGCGAACACTGTAGAAACAGCGAAGCTTATTTATGCCTTTCCTTCATCAGGCTGCGCCGTACTTCTATGTTCTTTTTTTAGTTGTCCATTCGTTGGCGCTTAGCATCGGCCTCTCTTGCGCGAACATAGCGAATGGCTCGGTGATGACATGCCCATTCTCGCGTCAGCTCTCATGGTAGCTCACACCGGACGGTTTCTTCGTCGGGAGAATGAGAAATGTTCACCAGCTTGACAGCGCAAACTCCAGAACACTGACACTGACATGCTATCTTGCCCCTCGACTGCGCCTCGCCGTCACCCCATCTTGGCGCGTTTCTCGAAGGTTCACCCCTCGACATCCTCCTCCCTCGCAGCGCACGCAGCCCTCGCCTTCTTCCTACCGAGGCCACAATACGAGGCCATGAGATCAGTTATACGCCTACAAAAGCCACGACTATGGACTGTTTCGCTGTTAATATTTCACGCAATACTCAAACCATTTTATTATGGGGGAAAATCCTGTCTTTTTTAGCACTTATTGCGATATGCTCGATTCCTTCGAATTCGTTTTCAGACATGACGCGCTGCTTTTACTTTCTTCGAAGTAGTCGTAACTGACTTGAGAAAGCTTAGTATTATTTAGCTGCATCGAAATTAACCGTTGTTTTTTTTGTTTTTGTTTTTTCAGCCACCGAAGACCTGGAGTAAGCATACCTGTATCATTTTTTTTAGTTTGCGACACTCCGAATCAGTTTTGGTGCTCCGAAAAAATATTTGACGCTTGTCAGCCCTCGCGAACTATAGATGTCCTGTGTCCTTTCATGTCCCGTCATTTTAGCGCTGTTTTTCACTTCTGTAAACATGAAGCAACCAGCCCAAATGCGTACGCTGCTATAGATTAGCGCCAGTTTAAACATTTAGGCAGCGGAGGAGGAGCGGCAGCGGAAATTATTACTGGGAATACTGACAAAGAACAAAGTGCTCATATATATTTATATATTTATATGTATTGCTCTCGAAACTGTGCGTTGAGCTATTTAGGGGTGTTGAAAACTCCGATTTTCATGTACCACATCGATTTAATTTCGCACAAAATATCGCATTGAACAAACTCAACTGTAGCTCTCAACCTTGATGAGTCGCGCCCAGTGTTTCCTGCAGTAATCGATGTGGAAATAAAACAGTGGTTCAGTTGCAGGCAGGCCATCGGTGCTGGTGGCCCAGTGGTGATAGTTCATACAATATAATCTGCAATTAACGAACACCCATATGTTCATCTTTATAATTATCCAGGTCAGCCGATTAAATTTTGCTAGAAGAGCAGGGCTAGCTGGCTGACGCTGAATTTAGAACAGCGTGACAAAGCAGACGAAAAGACTATTCAATCAGACGAACACAAGCGCCAACTCACAACTGATAATAATAATATGTGGGGTTTTACGTCCCAAAACCACGATATGATTATGAGGGACGCCGTAGTGGAGGGCTCCGGAAATTTCGACCATCTGGTGTTCTTTAACGTGCACTGACATCGCACAGTACGCGGGCCTCTACCATTTCGCCTCCATCGAAATGCGACCGCCACGGCCGGGATCGAACCCGCGACCTTCGGGTTAGCAGCCGAGCACCCTAGCCACTGATCCACCGAGGCGGACAACTCACAACTGAAGTTTATACAATAGCACAGAGCAGATATATACACACACGTAGCTACACACAATGCAAAAGAACAAACAAACGGCAAAGCAAGTTATCCATTGAGGTACAAGTTTTCTCTATCCTGTAGCGTGATTGAGGGACAGCTGATACATGAATCACTTTCATTTTAGATGTGTCATGCTTCGATTATTTATCTGGTTGTCTTATGATGTCTTGAAATGATACTTGTGAGGTTAAACTGAGGCACGCAGCCGCACTTCTCACAGTGCTGAGAAATGTGTGATAAACTATCACCACGTAAGTTGGCCTCATGCTCCCTTAATCTCACATTTACACATCTGCCCGTCTGGCCTATATATGCAGAGCCAGAAGACAACGGCAGATTCGTGGCAGACTGATAGCCTGAGTTATGTGCTTCACACCACAACCTTCTTTCTTTTCTTCTTTGGCCTCTGCCTGTCTACGTACACGTTCGCGAATTACCCCTACTTTGTTTGGTACTGTAAAAAAAAGCCATATCTACCGGCGACGTTTCTCAAACCATGGGACAAGGCATCAACATACGGTACATTTTCTTTTTATCTTTGTAGGACAGTTCTTTTTTGTATCCCTGCCCTGACCTTGTTTTATTGATCGATTTCTCACAGCTTCGTGTCAAAACGTAATCTGCTTTGTCGTGTGCTTTGTCGCACCGTTCTAAATCCATGCATCCGTACGAACTCACCCAATTCTCAGTGTTTGACGTTCATTCCGTAATGGATTAACTGCTCTACCCACTTCGGGAAAGCACCAGGGTTTTGTATGGTGATAAGGACCACACTATGCGAGAGCTTTACGGGGCCCATGCTTTTAAGAAAACACCCGGGTGTGTCAGCGATCCGTCCGCGCTACTTGCTGACTGTCAAGTGCAATATCTAGAAGCCAGATTGGGATGAAGTGACTAAAGCGTTCACGTGACCATCTTTTGCCAATGAGCTCATGCTGTCTTTTCATGCCCACTGTATATGTCATCTTTCACTCAATAAAATTTTAGTTGCGAGTCTGCACACGTGCAGTCTTTCAATTTCTCTGTGTTCTTATGTAAGCATAGTTATACTATTACGGAATATATTTTGCTACTTTTGCAATGTGGAAGTTTGGGCCAGTTGGTAAAATAAAGCGTAATAGACGGCACAGGAAAAGGTGAGACAAACGGGACGAAGCGCTTCGTCCCGTCTGTCTCACATTTTTTTGTGTCGTTTATAGCGCTTTATTTTACCAAATGTTTTACTTCAGCCGGCCAAACATGTACAGCCGTCATTTTTATGAAAGGGAACAGGCGAGCGGGTGGCCCGCGCGCTCCGGCGGCTGCTTGCAGCGCGTTCAAGCGGGAGCGACAGCAACCACAGCCTCGCTCCGCGTCATCTTGTGGCGAGCAAAACAAGCGGTCATTGGTGATATGAAACTCGCGGCAAGATTGCAACCCCCTCCCACTTCAAGGCGATTACGCAAGATGCCGAGCATCTTGCGTAATCGCCTTGAAGGGGGGGGAGGGGTTTGCATTCTTGCCGCCTGTTCAATATCACCAATGGCTGGTTGTTTTCCTCTCCACGAGATGACGCGAAAAGAGGCTGTGAGCATCTTGCGTAATCGCCTTGAAAGGGGGGGGGGGGAGGGGTTTGCATTCTTGCCGCCTGTTCAATATCACCAATGGCTGGTTGTTTTGCTCTCCACGAGATGACGCGAAAAGAGGCTGTGGTTGCTCTCGCTCCCGCTTGAACGCGCTGCAAGCAGCCGCCGGAGCGCGCGGGCCACGCGCTCGCGTGTCCCCTTTCATAAATATGACGGCTACGTACGCTTGAAAACGCACACACTTGTTCATTGCTGTATCGGCCGTGGTGCTCGTTTCGACATGATTGTGACAGTCGCGGCGCTCTGTCGCCGGCTCGTCCCTCGTCCAGCAACTGTTAATGAAAGCTATAGCTACGCCCGCAAAGAACCACCGCAGACGATGCCTTCCCATGTTACTTCGGACAGCCCTTCGTCGAGCTGCCGCGCCTTCGACCCACGTCGATCGCCCTCCCCGCGCCGACGTTCACCTTCGCCGATGCTTCGTCGTGCACCACCTGCCCAAACGTAAAACTGACCATCGCAGTTCCGGAGGCAAGAACTGCGCCGCTGTCGAACTCTACAAGGCCTCGTTCTCTACATACTAATGAAATAACTGTGTTTATTGAAGGTGTTGCCGTTCAAGCATTAGACGATACTGGAGCTGCTGTGTCTGTATTGAGTGAAGCAATGTGCCGCAAGTTAAAAAAAATTACACCATCTCCCGCTAAAGGGAACCATGTGTAGATGTGAAGCAGCGGGCGCTAACGCTTACACTGGCGGCGGCGTTGACGCTGGCGCTCATCGCAGCGTTGCGCAGGAGAGAAAACTGGGGAGGCGCAAAGCACGCAGTGATGGAGTGGTGTTTCCTACTGGAACATGCCAATCGCTGCTAATGGGCAATGAGAGACAGAAGATTCCGACTGGACACAGAGACGCGCAGTCCGCTTTTAGTTAACGCGCACGCTGCGAATTTTTATTGTTCAACAACGCACAGGAGAAATCTCCCACCGGCACCACCTTGCAGGTCAAGATCCATTGCCATATATACGGGGTGGCCAGTGAACGGTTGTGCAGCGCGAGCAGTCGGTTTTTTCAACCAAGAAGTTCGCTAGCAGACGCTGCCTGCGTCGGCGTCGCGAGGCGAGAGAGGGGGGGACGCGCATGCGCAGTGGGAGTGTGGGCGCCGCGGGCAGGGATGCCTAGAGTAGAGAGGGGGGAGGGTAGGAGAGGAGAGAGAGGGGGGACGCGCATGCGCAGTGGGAGTGTGGACGCCGAGGGGAGGATGCCTAGAGGAGAAAGAGAGGAGGCACATGCGCAGTGAGGGTGTGGTTGCCGCGGGGAGGGATGCCTAGAGGAGGGAGAGGGGGGAGAGGAGGTTTTTTTTTTATTTTTATATTTTTTAAAGAGTTCGCACATGTGCAGTAAGGGTGGTCACGCCGCACACCACCACCACCACCATCACCACCACCGTTTAAGCTTCGCCATAAGATGCTTCACATCTAAAAAATTGGCCGCGTATCTGCGTGCTTCGCTGCAAATGTCGTCGAAAGACGATAGTCTTGTGCCGACTGCACTGCATGAGCGGCATGAGTACCACAATTTAATAGCCGGGCTAGACGCTGGGCTCGTTTTTCGGACGTTTTCCGGGCGCGCTTAGACGGACGCCGGCGTTTCTCCGCTGAAATTTGGTCGTCGGTCTTTTCTCTGCGTTCTCTGATCATGTGGGTCGTATTTCATCAAGCGGCCATATATGTTTTGCCTTGCCTGAGACAGCGCTCTTCTACGATGAATCAGCCGCATCTGGCTGGCATTGATAAAACAGAAGAGGACGCCATCTACAGCGCTACCGGGGAACATCGGCTTGTGTTGAACAATGCTGCTGCCAGGTGGCAGCACCACAGCCAGCAACAGCGTCGAAGTTAAATCACTGGGCGGAGACTTGTTTTGTACACAGCAGCGCCGCGTAATAAACACTAGGATCTTTATAATTACGTATCTATAGATTTTGTTTTAAAGGAACACTGTGAATAGTACTAAGGTATTGATGTTGTGCCTCAGGTATGCGTAATATTTGATTTTAATTGCCCACGCTCACCCGTATGAACACATGCTTCTTGGTCATGATTGGAGGTCGTAAGGCAGGGGGTTAAAGTTTGGCCAACTAGCTCAATCGTGTGACGTGCCGACAAACAGACAAACAGACAGACAGACCAAAATTTCTCCGTTTAGGTATCCCAAGAAAGACTATCGTCTTTAAAAGTTACGATTCCGCTTTCTGGCGTCTCCCCGCGTACGGCATCCGCGCATCACGTAAGCCCTTCGATGGCGTGCACGGCTCGGCTACTCATACAGGACGTTCTGTGCGTGGTCGAATTCGTTGTCATTGCACAGTGCTCGCACGACGTCATATTGGGCTGGGACTTCCTTTCCACACATCATGCCGTAGTTGATTGTGCCCGTGCCGAACTAGAACTATCAGCGATCTCCGACGACGATTCTCCCAAGTCTTCTTTTTCTCGTGTCGTCGTCGCCACGGACACTGACATCCCACCTATGTCTTCTGTTCTTGTGCCGATCTCCTGCGACCATGCCCCTTTTTCAAACGCCTTGTTCACGCCGTCAGAAGACCTTGCTTCTCGAAAGAACTTCCTTCTACCTTTTGCTCTTCTCACGATCGAAAACTCTTGCGCGTCCATTTATGCCACGAATCTGCTTCCAGTGCCCGCCACATTAATCCGCGGCGAATGTCTAGGCCGACTTGAGGACATCGATTCTGTTTGTGCCAGTCAACTGCCCGATCACGCCACAAGTCTTCAGATCGCCAGCGCTTACTCCCGTTCCCACGTGCACCACATCTTCCCAAGACGCCTTCCTTGCATCAATTGATTCGGACCTTCCTGTTGCTCAACGGACCCAACTCTTGACCCTTCTCGACCGCTTCCGGACCTCTTTTGATTACAGGAAAACTAATTTGGACCGAACATCTGCAAACGTTCATCGTATTGACACCGGCACCCATGCACCATTGCGTCAGCGTTCATACCGGGTCTCTCACGCTGAACGCCGAGTTATTGACGACCAGGTGACCGATATGCTCAATCGTGGCGTCATACTGCCGTCCAACTGTCCGTGGGCCTCTCCGGTGATACTTGTCAAAAAGAAGGACGGTAGCATCCGATTCTGTGTTGACTACAGGCGCCTTAACAAGATCACGCGCAACGATGTTTATCCGCACCCCAGAACCGACGACGCTCTCGACTGTTTGCAAGGGGCAGAATTCTTTTCCTCGCTGGATCTTCGATCGGGGTACTGGCAGGTACCCATGGATGAAGCTGAACGCCCCAAGACCGCGTTTGTAACCCCGGACGGCTTGTACGAGTTCAACGTGATGCCGTTCGGCCTTTGCAACGCCCCTGCCACCTTCGAGCGTCTGATGGACAACATACTTCGAGGCCTCAAATGGCAGACGTGTCTTTGCTATCTGGACGACGTCGTCGTTTTTTCAAAAGATTTCGACACCCATCTTCTGCGCCTCGCAAGTGTCCTGGAATGCCTCACACATGCTGGGCTGCAACTGAACTTGAAGAAGTGTCATTTTGCTGCCCGGAAGCTCACCATTTAGGGCATGTTGTCAGCAAGGACGGTGTCCTACCCGACCCTGCGAAACTCCGCGCCGTCGCTGAGTTTCCCAAACCATCGACACTAAAAGAACTCCGGAGCTTTATAGGCCTATGTTCATATTTTCGTCGATTCGTCCGTAATTTCGCATCCGTAATGGCCCCTCTAACACGCCTACTTGCTGACAGCCAAGGCATTACGGCGTGGTCTTCCGCTTGCGACGACGCATTCGCGAAACTGCGTCATCTGCTGATATCTCCACCGATTCTCCGTCACTTCGACCCAGATCCCCAACTGAGAGCCACACGGATGCTAGTGGAGTCGGCCTTGGCGCTATTCTTGCTCAACGCAAATCTGGTTTCGACGAGTACGTCGTTTCTTATGCCAGTCGCACTCTTACCAGAGCTGAAGAGAATTATTCAGTCACAAAAAAAGAATGTCTGGCCATCGTTTGGGCAATCGCAAAGTTTCGACCTTACGTATATGGCCGCCCATGTGATGTCGTGACTGATCACCACGCCCTTTGCTGGTTACCATCACTAAAAGACCCATCTGGTCGTCTAGCTCATTGGTCATTGCGTCTCCAAGACTATAAAACCAGTGTCGTCTACAGATCAGGCCGCAGATATTCAGATGCCGAAGCTCTTTCCCGCTACCCACTTCCCCATGATTATGGAACTGCGTCTGTTTCCAGCTACGATGCTGCGGCGCTTGCATACACTGACATGCCTTCTGAGCAGCGCCAAGACGCTTGGATATTCTCTATAATGGAGTTCCTGTCTCAGCCGTCCCCACGTACCAGCCCTCCTTCACTGTGACGCACAACTCGACATTTCACCATCCGCGATGGACTCCTGTACCGTCGCAACTACCTTTGTGACGGCCGAAAATGGTTGCTGGTGATTCCTCGCCGCCTACGTGCCGATATCGGCGCCTCCTTTCACGCGTATCCCCAATGCGGCCATCCCGGTGTAATAAAAACGTATGCACGCCTTCGGCATTACTGGCGTGGAATGTACCGCTTTGTCCGACAGTACGTACGCTCTTGTCCCAAATGTCAACGCCGGAAGAGCCCACCGAACATGGTCGATGGACCAGTACAGCCGTTGCCTTGCCCCTCCCGGCCTTTCGACCGCATCGGAAGACTTGTACGGTCCCCTTCCCTACACACCTGACGGAAACCGCTGGGTGATTGTCGCCATTGATCACCTGACACGCTATGCTGAAACTGCCGCGCTGCCAGAGGCCACATCACGTGAAGTTGGCTTATTTATCCTCCAAAAAATTGGCCGCGTATCTGCGTGCTTCGCTGCAAATGTCGTCGAAAGACGATAGTCTTGTGCCGGCCGTACTCCTATGTTTTGCCTTGCCTCAGACAGCGCCTGCTATACGTTGAATTGGCCGCATCTGGCTGGCATTGATTATATATAGGCGGTGCTGCGCGAGATATGGACGCCATCGAAAAACAGAGCAGGCGCTGCGTGAGATATGGACGCCATCTGTCGCACTATCGGGAAACATCGGCTTCGGAACTCCCAGCTTATGCTGCCAGGTGGCAGCACCATGGCGTCGTAGTGAAATCGATGGGCAGAGGGGTTTTTTGTGCACTGCATCTCGCTTCTTTGAGCACTAGGATCTTTAGAATTACGTATCTGTAGATTTTGTAATAAAAGGAACACACTGTATAATGCCTAGATAATGATGTAGTGCCTCAGATATGCGTAATATTTATTTTTTATTCGACCACGCTGAAAGTATGATCGCATACACCAGATCAAGTTTGGTGGCCTTTAGGCATGGAGTGTGACGTGCCGAATCGTGTGACGTGCCGACAAACAGAGAAACAGACCAAAATTTCTCCGTTTAAGTATCCCAAGAAAGACTATCGTCTTTAAAACTTGTTCTTCGCCACGGCGCTGCTCGTGAGCTACTCAGCGACGGCGGACGTACGTTCTTCTCCGAAGCCGTACAAGCCCTTCTTCGTGAATGCAATGTTGTGCACCGGACAACCAGCGCGTACCATCCGCAAACCAATCAGATGACAGAGCGCTTTAACCACACTCTGGGTGACATGCTGTCCATGTGCGTGTCCGCTGACCACACCAACTGGGACCGCATACTACCCTTTGTTACTTACGCTTACAATAGCGCCACTCAGTCTACGACAGGATTTTCTCCATTCTTCCTGCTCTACGGGCGCGAACCTTCCTCATTCATGGACACCATCCTATTGTGGACTTGGTTGCGCCGGAAAGGAACGGATGCTAATTCCCCTGTTCTTCGTTATCCAGGTCGCTTTGTGTCCTTCGGGGCATATCGCTGTGACCGGTGATCATGCCTGGCTACAATTCAACACTTCGCCGTCTGCGCCGGACCAATGCGCCATACACAGAACGGAGCTGCCGCCTCACGTCGACAGCGTATGTGCATCGCGTGAACCCTGGTGGACCAGCACCGTGACGTCAACGGATGAACCACATCTCGACTGTATAAATAGCGGGAGCGCAGGCCGATGCTTCAGTGGACTTGGTTGCGCCGGAAAGGAACGGATGCTAATTCCCCTGTTCTTCGTTATCCAGGTCGCTTTGTGTCCTTCGGGGCATATCGCTGTGACCGGTGATCATGCCTGGCTACAATTCAACACTTCGCCGTCTGCGCCGGACCAATGCGCCATACACAGAACGGAGCTGCCGCCTCATGTCGACAGCGTATGTGCATCGCGTGAACCCTGGTGGACCAGCACCGTGATGTCAACGGATGAACCACATCTCGACTGTATAAATAGCGGGAGCGCAGGCCGATGCTTCAGTGGACTTGGTTGCGCCGGAAAGGAACGGATGCTAATTCCCCTGTTCTTCGTTATCCAGGTCGCTTTGTGTCCTTCGGGGCATATCGCTGTGACCGGTGATCATGCCTGGCTACAATTCAACACTTCGCCGTCTGCGCCGGACCAATGCGCCATACACAGAACGGAGCTGCCGCCTCATGTCGACAGCGTATGTGCATCGCGTGAACCCTGGTGGACCAGCACCGTGATGTCAACGGATGAACCACATCTCGACTGTATAAATAGCGGGAGCGCAGGCCGATGCTTCAGTGGACTTGGTTGCGCCGGAAAGGAACGGATGCTAATTCCCCTGTTCTTCGTTATCCAGGTTGGTGGAAAACCCACTTATTCCATTCGAGACGACTCCTTAACCTTGACGGTGCTGCCAAGTCCACATTTTCTTCTTGAAACCATGAAAGATTGTGTTGATGTCATCAAGTTGCTGTTACTAACCACCGGTGATATAGAAACTAACCCAGGGCCAACTTCAGACTCTGAATCAGAATCCAGGTCAACAAACGATCTCCTGAAAAAGATCTTGAAAGAGCAAACAAAAACCTCGAAATCTTTGAAGGAATTGACTTCTAACTTGAAACGAGTTGAATCTGCGGTGACCAACGTTCAGGAACGGGTTGCTTCTATTGAAAAGGAAATATGTCGCCTGCAGGCTCTTGAACAAAAAGTAGCGGTTTGCGAACAATCTTTTAATAACACGAACGTCCAACTCCTTGAGCTGTCGGCTAAAGTTGACGATTTGGAAAATCGAAGCCGACGAAACAACCTAGTAATTTACGGCATCGGGGAAGATCCACGTGGAAGATTGGAAATCACTGGAAATCAAAATTAAAGAAGACGTGTTTAAAAAATTGTTAGGCATAGAAGTTAAGTCGCTAGAAAGAGTTCATCGGGTGGGGAAATACCAAAAAGAACGCCCCCCGTCCAGTTATCCTTCGGTTGTATGACTTTGCAGAAAAAACAAGAATTATGTCTGACTGCAGCAAACTGAAAGGAACAAAAAATCGCTATTTCAGAGGATTTTTCAAAGAAAGTGCGTGACACAAGAGGAAAACTTTGGCATTCCGCAGAACAAGAGAGGGCACAAGGCTTAAAAGTGTCGCTAAATTATGACAAGATGAAAGTAGGTGGGGAACTGTTTGTCTGGGACACGCTTCAAAACCGAAGGGTGAAAATAACAAAACCAGTTGCGCCTGCGCAAAAACAGCCGAAAAGCCGAGGCAAGCAATGACAGCCTTGTACCAAAATCTTGCGAGTTGTGTCACTGAACGCCCGTAGTGTTTTAAACAAGTGAACTCTACTCGAAAGCCTAATACTAAACCACAATCCACATATTTTAGTCATTACTGAAACAAGGTTGCATGATGACATACTCGATTCTGAGGTTGTTCCCTCTTCATATAAATTATTCCGCAAAGATCGAACAACACGGGGTGGCGGGGTCGCTATAGCTATTAAAAAGAACCTTAAGTCTTCCCGTTTAGAAGACATTAACGACCACGAAAGTGTGTGGTGCAAGGTCAATTACCATGGGAGAAGCATATTTCTTGGCGCAGTGTACCGGCCACCTAACTCTTCCTCTGAATATTTAGAAATTATGCACGATTACATTGCACAGCATACAAACTCACGTTCGAAGATAATTCTTTGTGGTGATTTTAATTTGCCAGGAATAAACTGGCCAGACTTATGCCACGACCAACGAGAAATAGCAAGTTCAGAATCGTTGTTACTAACAGCATTCAGTTTTTCATTGTCCCAACTAGTATCTTGTGCCACACGTGTTGTAGATTCTTGTTCGTCAATACCTGACCTCGTGTTCGTTAGTAGTTCATTCGAGGACTGTGGTATCAGTGTTGAAGATGGAATTTCCGATCACAAGATTATTATTCCTTTCAATGTCCTATAACACTATCTCAAACAACAAAAACAACTCGCACCACCTATTTCAGAGACTATGCGCATGCGGACGACGATGCCGTTTTAGCCCATTTAGAATCATCCTTTCCCGATTTTGAAAAAATCGACAACGTAAGCGAAATGTGGTCATGCTTTAAAGATATCGTGGGTTATTGTGAAACATATTACGTTCCTCTGAAAAGGAAACGCGTTGATCGAGAGTATCCGTGGGTGACGCGGGAGATTATACATTTAAAAAGAAAGATTAAACGACAACGGAAGCGCGGAATATCTAGCAAACTACACAGCCTTATCGCCACGTTAAACAACAAAATTTCTACCGCTAAGTCTCACTTCTTTTCGGAAACACTACCGTCTTTCATGCGATCGGAGCCAAAAAAGTTTTGGCGCTATTTGTCAAGTCAGCATTCCGATATCCCCCCAGCTTACATCGTGCCATCAAATCGTCACCGAGGCAGACCAAATAGCCGATAAAATGAACGGTTTTTTTCACTCCGTCTTCACGCATGGGTCTTCTGGAGGAACATTGCCATCATATTCTTTATTTGAACCTATGTCAGAAATAAATATAAATCTAGAAGGTGTCCACTGCTTACTACGAAAACTTGATGTCAAGAAGTCCGCAGGCCCCGATAACATTTCAAACACTTTCCTTAAAAAATATGCTGACTGGGTGAGTCAATATCTGTATAAAATATACATTAGCTCCCTATCTACACACACGATCCCTGATGATTGGCGCACGGCTAAGGTCATTCCCATACATAAATCCGGATCTAAAGATGAAGCTAGCAATTACCGCCCGGTCTCTTTAACAAGCACAAGCTGCAAAATATTAGAGCATATAATTTTTAAAGGCATTATAACTCACCTAGAGGCTAACAACTTGCTCTACTCTCGACAACACGGATTTAGATCTGGCTTGTCAACAGTTACACAGCTAGCCGAGATGACCAACGACATTGCAAATGCACTAAACACAACAGGACAAATAGATGCCGTTTTTCTGGACTTTGCAAAAGCCTTTGATGTCGTTCCCCACCATGATCTCATTATAAAAATGCAAGCAATCGGTATTGAACATAACGTTATTCAATGGGTAATGTCATACTTAAAAAATCGTAAACAATTCGTTTCCGTGAACAACAATATCTCAAGCAGCCTAGACGTCTTGTCAGGCGTACCACGAGGATCCGTATTAGCGCCAATTCTATTTCTTATCTATATTAATGACATTTCTTTTTGCGTCGACCCATCCATTCAACTAAGGCTTTTCGCAGATGACTGTGTCGTGTACACGACGGTAAGTCAAACTGAGGACCAGGTTCATCTTAATCACTCGCTACAAAAAATTCAGGCATGGTGCTCTGAATGGGGAATGACACTGAACGCAAGGAAAACTGTAGCCATAAGTTTTACAAACAAGAAAAAGCCTCTTAACTTCCCATACAAATTAGGAAATTCGGAAATCACCAAAAGTAATCATGTAAAATACTTGGGAGTTACATTAACATCCAACCTAAGTTGGGAACCACATATAACGGCTATTTGTTCAAAAGCGCAAAGAAAGCTGTCGTTTGTCAAGAGAAGACTAAGGAATGTGCCTCCTGAGGTTAAACTAACCGCGTATAAGACACTCATTAGACCGGCACTAGAATATGCCGACATAATTTGGAGTCCCCATCACAAATTTCTCATTAAAAAAAATTGAGCGAGTCCCAAAATTTAGCAGTCCGATTTGTGTTTTCAAGTTATTCAAGGCATACCAGTGTTACAGCTCTGCGTATAAAAGCCGAACTGTGTTGTCTTGATCAACGCAGAATAATTTCTAAACTCAAATTTTTGTATCATTTGTATCATGAGCATTATAAAATATCCAGAACAGAACATCTCCTTGAACCCCTCAGACACTCCTCAAGAACTAACCACAACAAGACAATACGTCTGCCTAAAAGTCACAACGACATTCATAAAAACTCCGTTTTTCCATCATCAATATCATACTGGAATGGTCTACCATCATCTGCGGTGAACTGTGAAACGGTAGAATCTTTTGCTCAGGAAATCAGCGATATTTTTTGTTCAAATTAGTGTATTACATTTTTGTATTATGCTCGCATGTGATCTAAACGCTGTATCTTTGAAACTGTTGTTAACATGCTTTTTTTTAAATGTGTTCGTCACTTTCGACAGAATTGTAACCATTTTATGTACTACCACTCCTGCTTGGACCGAGAAGGTCTGCAGTATATTGAAATAAATAAATAAATAAAATTATTGCGGTAGCAGTTATATGGACACTCTCGGCTGGTTTTCGCCGTCGGCGTTGGCGTCGCCGTCATGTCCCGTATATGTATCTATATATTTATAAAAACCTCAAAGAAAAATAATTCAGAAAAATGTTTCCGACGCGCAGCATCGAACCAGGGACCTCTCGCTCTGCAGCGCGCAGCGCTAACGGCTGAGCCACGAAGGCGAACGTCCACCAACGTTCAAATGGCGAGCTATATATACGCAGCGAGTTTTCAGCGTGTTTTCAGCATTACCAGCGAGATGGCGCCAAGGGCGCACTTTGCGAGCTTTGCAGGGCTCGGCGCCCCTCTCGTCGCGACGCGCGCGCGGATGCGGTCGCGCACTTTGCGACTTTGCTCCGTTGGGGGGGTAGACGCCCGTTCGCCCGCTCGCGCGCGCGCTTGTCTCGCGGTGGGAGAGAATCGAGCTTTCGACGGAATGATTGCGCTGTAGTTACCGGGTGCGCGAAGGTCACATCGCTCGCTGCAGTCCCCCCCGTTTGCGAAAAGAGCACGCTTTTCAAACACAGCGAAGTAACAACTGTGACACTTGTTAGTTCGCGCTCGTCTGTACCTGTGAATACGTTTCGTGCGTCGTTTTTGTTTGAGCAGCGCGTTAAGTGTCGAGCTGTGAACGTTGTCAGTTCTCTCTCGTCCTGTGCGTGTTGTTTTCGTGCGTCATGTGTGCATGAGCAGCGCACTGCACGTTTCTATCTGCTTGCCATTCGTCGCTTGACATTCCAATTTGTTGCTATTGCATTCATTGCTTCGCCTTGTGGCGAAACTGTGACTTTTTGTATCACCCGGACGCTTCATAATCCACAACTCTATCTGAAGTCGCGACTAATGCCGAGGAATGAAGGCAACTCCCACGTTCCTTCATCGCGCAAGATCAAGCGTGCCAGAAGGACTGTAACGATGAAAACCTGCCTCACCACTCGTATTCGCCTGGAACGTTGGTATGTCTTCGCGTTCCCTCATCTGCCCCTCGCCTTTCCACAAAGCCACTGCCGAATTACGAAGGCCCCTACCGAATCCTACGTCAAGCCTCCCCGATCAACTACAATGTTGAGCCAGTTCAACCATCGACGGACCGACGCCGTCGCGGCCTGAGACTGTTCATGTGGATCGATTGAAGCCGCACTACGACACACCCATCGTACCCGTTCCATAGGCCGACAGGATGGCTCCTTTTCTGCGGGGGGAGTGATTTTTAGCATGGGTACATGGCACAGGCAGGAGGGCCGGCGAAAGAAGAGAACGAGGACTGTTGTTGATGCTCACGCTTGCTCCGCTTCACATCTGGTCGCTTTACCTCTGCCAGTTCTCTAATAGACGTGTCACGGGCTCACCGCTAAACGCATCCTATCAATATTTTTTTACACCAGGTGCACGTTGAAATGTTTGGCTGCAAATCATGCACAGCTAAAATCTAGACGGGTACAAAAGAACACGAGGAAAAACGCTGACTGCCTGTTTAGAAATTGCATCACGCAAGGTGGCTTTCATGAGCCTAAAATAGAATGGAACCCTCGTAACGCGAGGAAAATTACACTAGGGGGCTGTTATGTCTGAAAGTTCGAATCAAAGTGCTGTTGCTTGGCACCTCAGACGCAGCGCTGACCCGTGTTGGTTTGTCGCAAATCATTGCTATGGCCTCGCAAAATTTCAGATTTTGAAGCTCGCGAAGATTTCTCAGCACGCTGGAATTTTCAAAATTTCGTTTACGCCCACATTTGTGCAGTGTGTTTCCATGCAAGCGAGAGTTCGACGGAAACCCGTCTGTCGGTGTGAAACACGATGAACAAAAGGAAGTGCACCGACCGGCGCGCGGTGCTTGCGTCATTGCTGATCGTTTCGCCTCATTGTGAACAAGGCTTCCGTATGAAAGCCGAAATCTTTTAATATTTTATATGTCCGGTGTACTTCTTTTCCTTCAATAATGTGTTTCTGTGTTACAGTGTTCTTGCCGACAGCGGTAACATCCTCAGAAATTATAGAGGAGTGCTGATGGGCATGCGAAGCAGCTAGGGGCGACGTGGGGTTCCCGTAAATGCCGCTTGTCTAGGTCCGCTTGTCTATGTTCACGTTGCGCTGCAACCGCGCGAGACCGTCTCTTCAGCAGCGGCGTGGCAGCCTTTTTCGTCGAGCTTCAGCTTCCCTTGCACGAAGTTCAGGGTCGGCTTGCCGTTTCGCGGCAGCGGCTCGAGCGCGCCGAGCAGCAGCTGCGGATGAGTCAGACTGCTGTTTACCACTCATACCGAAGCGCTCCCATTAAGTGTCACCTGAAGGAATGCGTGCGCAACAGCGTGCAACCTGGGTTTATGGCGCGCGGACCAGCGCCTTCTAGTGGATTCTTCAAGAAATTCCTTGAGAAGCGCCTCTAGTGGGAGGAGCGGTGACTAGAGTGGACAGCGTCTCACACGGGACGTAGTGTCGAGCGTAACTGCTTCGCATCCAAACATTATTGAGAATGTCCGGCGGTATTCAGCGGGGTGGGGCTACAAACAACCCGGCATAGGCGACCGCCTTGGACACGGGCGGCTTCCTGGGCGTGCCAGAGAGCCAACAGTTATTGAGGAGCTATGAAAATTTATTAGCAAGGGATGGCAGCGCGCCAAGATGCGTGAGTCGTCCGCAGGGGTGCATTGAGAACAAGAAGAAAAAGTTTGTCAACGTGGCTTTTTGGGCTAGTTGGTGATACGATTCAAAACGGGGCATAGCGCTAATGCACACGGACGAGCAAGAGAGCGCTTGTCCTGTTGTCTCTTGCACGTCCGTGTGTATTAGCGCTATGCCCCGTTTTGAATCGTTTTGAAGAAGAAAAAGGTTATGCCAAATGGCATCGCACACCAAGTAAACAACGATCACGCACACAGAGGGACGACACGAGCGCTGAACCTCAATGACTTACCAACTAGCCCGCAAATACGTTTTAAGCAATGCAAATGACTTCTGCGGAAACCCGCAAAGTAACGGAAGGGTAAAGAACGGGAAAATTGACAACCACCCGTTTGTAGCACGAAGCCACAAGGAAGGAAGCACATTGTTTGTACGCGGAACGTTAGGGAACACTGCATTCATAGCGTGCCTATAGGGGCGCAATAGGGCATGTCACGTGGTATGAGTTTTTTGTGTGTATTTTGCGCGCATCTATAGTGCGGAGAAAAACACTAATAATTAAAAGATTTAAAGTTAGGAACTGCCTAATTGGACTCGGACGTTTTGCCAATTGATCTACAATTTTTCCCCACGAAATATTTGGCTAGGTTCGTAGATTCAAAAGTCAGTTAGTTCATCATGCCTAATTAGGCAATTAGGCGGAAAACAAAAAAAAATGTGTGACTTACTCCAGACGATAGTAAGCAGCATGCATTTGGTCGCATCGTCATAGAGTGCGTCTCCATATATTTCAACCCTGGCTAAAAATAGCTGGGGCACTCTTCACGCCCATCTTGTGTGCGATCTTTTCGTGTGCCCATTGCTCGTGAGCGGCTCAATGCAAATATCGAGCTGCTTGCCGTTCTTCGTGTTACGTGCTAACTGGTTGCTATCAAATTCATTGTTTCGCCCTTGCGTCGAAACTGTGACTTTTTTGGCACCTACCAACGGACTCTATTTCGTACGCGTTTAATGTCTCAATCTGACGTCACTGTAGGTAATGTTCAAGCACGCGCTCTGATGCAGAAGGTTACGATAGCCGAGTCAATTGACATAAGGCAAAGCAATTAAATCTGAACATGACGGATGCGTTACAATTAGTGACAAAATTATGTCTAACGGCAAGATGAACCTTTGCCGATGATGTATCAGGCAGACTCTATAGAGCTTGAAGTGAAAGGCGGGCTGACATGTCGAATTTCATGAAATAGCCTGCAACAGCACCAAAAAAAATAGGTCTGTTGAGGATTATCGCACATTTGGGTGTTTTGTGTGGCACACGACCAGCAATCAACCGCGCCGAAAACGGACGGATGAAAAAGAGGATGGGAAGACTGCCAACTTAAATGCATGATCACGGATACTGGCTTTTGTGCGGCTAACAAGGAAAATAAGACTTTTTGAGAGCCTAGTTGGTGCATATTGGCGAGATTTACTTAGCGCCAGAAAGCACATGGACAAAAGTAATGCTAATGAGTTTTGCGGAAACCCACAAGTGGGTGGAAGGGGTCATGACAGCGATACGCAGACGCAGCGGCTATCACTTGTGTTGCCGCTAGCAAAACGTGCATCTCCGCATAGCCACCACCATCGTTGCCGCCCTGCCGAGGCAGCACACCATGCCAAATACTGTGGTCTCTTTCACACGGAACGTATGGGAGTGCTGCAATACGGCGCGCAAGCGGGCATGTCACGCGTTTTTTTTCGTTTTTCGCGCGCATCTGCATAAGCAGAAAAACATTAATAATTAAGAGATAGAAAGTTGGAAACTGTCTAATCGGATATTTTGCAAGCCCATCTACAATATTTCCCCATAAAATTTTTGACTAGCTTCGTTGATTCACAAGCTAGTTCATTAATCATGCCTAATTAGGTAGTTAAACGGGAAACAGAAATAGTGTTACTTACTCCTGACGATAGTAAGCAACAGGCATCTGGTCGCATCTTCATAGATTGCGTCGGCATATTTTTCAACCCTGGCTATAGATAGCTGGGGCACCCTCTGTAACAACGGTCACAGCTCGACATTTGCAGCGCGCTGCTCAAACAGAAGGGAGGAGGCTCAAAAAGACCGCACAGGTGTACACAGGGCGAGCGCGAACAACTGTCACATTTGTTACTCCTTGGAGCAGTGGGCGTCAAACCAACGTTCTTAGATATTGTCACATGGTCGCGACGGTGCCGAAGACTCCAGCAGAACTCGAAAATACGTAACTCTCTATTCGGCCGAAGTTGAGACCGGGAAACAAAATTAACTGCAAGCGAACAATGCACGCTGTACCTACACTGATAGCAGCCAACAGTGCGTCAGCTTCTATAGACGGTTTCAAGATTGCGATAACAGCAGGAAGCGTTGCACAAGAAACTTCCGGCCACCTCATTTATCAGCCCCTGACACCGAAACCGAAAGCGCGTTTTCAAGTTGTTTCAGGGTAACGAAAGTCTTTCTTTAGTTTTTAGATGCGAAGCATCTTATGCTCGGCGCTATGTCCGTCCCTCCCTCCCGCATCCCTCCCTCCCGCATCCCGCGTCCAGCGTCCGGCCACTTTCATGAAGTAGGAAGCACCCATTATGCGAACCAGAACACTGCAGTAATATGAAGGCCGTCAACCACTACCACAGTCACGAGAGTCATGACCGAGAGCACAGAGAGGCTGCTTAGCAATGGCTAGGCAGGTGGTGTCTGTCGCCCAGGTTAACCCCATTCCTTGATCTTGCTTGCATGTGTTTGGGGGGGGCTGGGCCTACTCTGTCCCTCCTTCCCGCGTCCAACACCACCAGAGCGCATGTGCATCCCCCTCTCTCTCTCTCCTCTCCTACGCTCACGCCCTTTCTCTCCTCTAGGAATCATCTACTCTACGGAGCGGCCCCGCATCCTACACCCCCCCCACAACGCATGCGCATCCCCTCCCCCTATCTCTCCTCTCCTATGCTCACCCCCCTTCCTCTACTCTAGGAATCCTTTACTCTACGGAGCGGCGCCGGCGTCCGACATCCCCACAGCGCATGCGCGTCCTCTCCCCCCTCTCTCCTCTAGGAATCCTCTACTCTACGGAGCGGCTCCCGCGTCCCCACAACCCCGCAGCGCATGCACGTCCCCTCCCCCCTCTCTCCTCTAGGAATCCTCTACTCTACGGAGCGGCACCCGCGTCCCACATTCCCACAGCGCATGCGCGTCCTCTCTCCCTTCTCCTCTAGGAATCCTCTACTCTACGGAGCGGTTCCCGCGACCCACAGCGCAAGCACGCCCCCTCCTCCTGCGCCCTCACCGTCCTCTCCTCTGGGAATCCTCTACGGAGCGGCGCGCACGACAGGTGGTGCGAGCGCTGCTTACTCTTCTGGGGGGCGCCACGGTAGTTTCGCGGTATGAAAATGACGGAGCGCGCCCGCCTCATTCTCTCTCCTGTGCAGCGCCGCGATGAGCGCCCGGGCCGCTGCCGTGAAACGAGAGCGGCGACGTTTCTCCCGCTCAAGCTAACCACACATGCTTCCCTTTAGCGGGAGATGGGGCAGTTTTTAGGGGCGAAGCTCCTTAGGGCGTATGCTTGTCCGGCGCCGTCCGTCGTAGCCAACGTGATGACGATGAGGCTGATGACCACGAAGAATAAGCGCGTTCCAGACCACCTCTAGTTCCCATCGTGTGCACCAAGGAAGCAGAGCGTCCCGCGGGCGGTGTGGCCATCTATGTCAAGCAGAACACTAGTACAATAAGGCCGTCAACCACCACTACAGTCGCTAGAGTCATGGCCGAGAGCATAGAGGGACAGCTTAGCAATGGCTGGGCAGGTGGTGTCTGTCAGCAGGTTGACTCCATTCCTTGATCTTGCTTGGATGTGCTTGCGGCATCTTAGTCCATCCCTCCTTCCCGCGTCCCACAGCGCATGCGCGTCTCCCCCCCCTCACTCTCTCCTCTCCAACGCTCACCTCCTTTCTCTCCTCTAGGAATCCTCTACTGTATGGAGCGGCGCGCGCGTCCCCCCCTCTACTCTCCTACGCTCACCCCCTTTCTTTCCTCTAGGAATCCTCTACTCTACTGAGCGGCGTCCGCGTTCCACATCCCCACAGCGCATGCGCGTCCTCTCCTCCTCTCTCTCCTCTTCTGCGCTCACCCCCCTCTCTGCCCTCTAGGAATCCTCCACGGAGCCATATAAGAACCCCTATCCCTCCACTTCACCGACCATAAAGCCGTTATAATGAAGGGGGACCGGAAGCCACGTCTAGCTACCATTTACGACTAAATAAAATTTCTTGTATATATACACACAGTGTGTGTCACGTCTTTGATGATGTACTCGACGAAAATTCACGGAAGATTCACGGTTTACCGATGAACCTCCGGAGCTTCGCCCACTCATCATCATTCACTCCGTGGATATGCTGTGATTTTTTTTAGATAAAAGGAAGGTGCATAAATTCAAAGAAATCTGTTATAATCTTTGTGTAGCTCAAAAGAAGCTTTATTTGAAAATAATTTGCTAAATAGGGAAGGAAAGTGTAGAAAATCAGCCGGCTAAGGCTCTTCCTGACCGCCGGTGCTGTTATAGGCACATCGGTAGACGAAACCGGATGCCGTCGAGGGCCTGTGTTTGTAAACATTGAAAGGGTCTATACGTGTATCATCGAAGATTTCAGCGTGATCGCTAGCGGCCATGTAAGTTCCAGAACTAAGTTTAATGTTCGCGTTGTGCACGTAATCTCATCGGAAGGTTCTAACATTATCGACATCGTTCCGAGTCATTCCCGCCCACTTTGCGCAACGCAACAGATACATTGTAAACGGGTGAACATGAAAATAGAAAAAAAGGAGCACGTGGGGCATTTCCCCCTCTGAAAAAAAATCACAGCATATCCACCGAGTGAATGATGATGAGTGGGCGAAGCTCCGGAGGTTCATCGGTGAACCGTGAAGCTTCCGTGAATTTTCGTCCAGTACATCATCAAAGACGTGCCAAACACTGTGTGTATATATACAAGAAATTTTATTTATTCGTAAATGGTAGCTAGACGTGGCTTGCGGTCCCCCTTCATTATAACGGCTTTATGGTCGGTGAAGTGGGGAGGGATAGGGGTTCTTATATGGCTCCGTAGAGGATTCCTAGTGGAGAGAGAGGGAGTGAGCGTAGGAAAGAAGATAGAGGAGAGGACGCGCATACGCTGTGGGGATGTGGAAGGCGGACGCCGCTCGGTAGAGTAGAGGATTCCTAGAGGAGAGAAAGGGGGGTGAGCGTAGGAGAGGAGGGAGAGGGGACGCGTGCGCCGCTCCGTACAGTAGAGAATTCCTAGAGGAGAGAAAGGGGGTGAGAGTTGGCGAGGAGAGAGAGGGGGGAGGGGACGCGCATGCGCTGTGGGGTTGTGGGACGCGGGAAGGAGGGATGGACTAAGCCCCCGCAAGCACATCCAAGCAAGATCAAGGAATGGAGTCAACCTGTGCGACAGACACCACCTGCCTAGCCATTGCTAAGCTGCCCCTCTATGCTCTCGGCCATGACTCTAGTGAGTGTAGTGATGGTTGACGGCCTTATTGTACTACAGTGTTCTGCTTGACATAGATGGCCGCACCGCCCGCGGGACGCTCTGCTTCCTCGGTGCACACGATAAGAACTAGAGGTGGTCTGGAACGCGGTCATCAGCGTCATCGTCATCGTTATCCCGTTGGCGCCGGACAAGCCTACGCCCTAAGGAGCTTCGCCCCTAAAAGCATCGTCCCGATGCCGTGAGGGACAATCTCGTAGTCATGTGCGCCGAGACGTCGAAGTACCCTATAATGTCCGAAGTAGCATCGCAGAAATTTTTCACTAAGTTGTCGAAAATCATAGTGCCGGCTGTCGATCTTCTGCTGGTTCTAGATACGCAGGTGGGCGACCTTCTGAGCTTTTTCGGCACGTTGCAAATAAGTGGCGACGTTGAAGTTGCCTTCGTCGGTGGTAACTGCAGCATTGCGTCGAGCGTCGTTGCCGGGCTCCTTCCACAGACTAACTTGTACGGCGACAGATGCGTCGTTTCTTCCACTGCGTGTTATATGCGAAGGCCACGTACGGAA
Organism: Rhipicephalus appendiculatus; assembly: GCA_030522465.1. Taxonomy (NCBI): domain Eukaryota; kingdom Metazoa; phylum Arthropoda; class Arachnida; order Ixodida; family Ixodidae; genus Rhipicephalus; species Rhipicephalus appendiculatus. The sequence continues at coordinate 955,478 of JALIZH010032989.1, forward strand.
GGATGGCACCCCATGTCTTGTGCTCAACGTCGACGTACATGGCGAGCCTGTCGGCGATGGTCTTGTTCAGACGCTCAGTGAGGCCATTGGTCTGTGGCTAGAAGGCGGTGGTCCGGCGATGGCTTGTAATGCTGTAACTCAAGATCGCCTCAGATAGCTCCGCAGTAAAGGCCATACCTCTGTCGGTGATGAAGACCTCTGGGGCGCCATGACGCAGGACGATCTCTTCAACGAAGAACTACGCTACATCGGCGGCACTGCCTCTAGGTAGGGCCCTTGTTTCAGCGTAGCGGATGAGGTAGTCGGTAGCTACGACGATTCCTTTATTCCCGCAAGTCGACGTAGGGAACGGCCCTAGTAGGTCAATAGCGATGTGCTGGAACGGTCAGTGAGGTGGTTCGATCGGCTGAAGAAACCTTGCTGGTCTTGTAGGCGGCGTCTTGCGTCGCTGACAGTCTCTGCATGTCCTGACGTAACGAGCGACGTCGGCGGCAAGGTGCAGCCAGTAGTATTTTCCTGTATTCTTGGGAGCGTGTGGGGAAACACCAAGGTGTCCAGCCGTCGAGTCGTCGTGTAGGGCTTGGAGGACTTCTGGTCTCAATGCTGAAGGAACCACGAGAACGTGTTTGGATTGAAGAGGCGAAAAGTTTTTTTAGAGAACGCCATCTCGCAGGAAGAACGACGCCAGTCCTCTCTTGAATACCATCGGAACAGTGGTGGTCTCGCCCTCGAGATATTGCCACATGGTGTTCTGAGCCAGCAAGCCGTGGACAGCCGAAAAGGGTGACGAAGACAAAGACGAGGTGTGATAGCGCTTCGATCATGACTGACGTTCGTGTCTTGCTGTCCCTCTGTTCTGCTCCTAAAGCCCCTAGCTCGTGACAAACTGGTGAAGGTGCTGGGTAATCTATGCCCCGTACCCCTCCGAGTAGCAAGAGCTCAAGCATCATACCGGTGGTCACTCCTGTGCACCGCGCCAGCAGCAGGATCCGGGGGGAAGCCCCTGAGTTTGGACTGCTCCCAGACAACATGGTGGCTCCGACCAGCCCTACCGACACCAACCCAAGTGGTACGGACGGCAGAACGCCGCTTCATTGTACTTTGCAAACTCCATGAACGCCAAATCCCTTTCATGGCGCTGCACATGAGGATGTGGAAGATTGGCTCGTTCACTACGAGTTTGTTTCCGTGCACAACCAGTGGGACGACTCATACAAACTGCGGCACATCTATTTCAGCCTCATGGATGGTGCACGTGTTTGATATGAGAACCGTGCAGGTGTCGTAACATCATGGGAAGACTTCAAACGCCGCCTTCGTGAAACATATGCAAGCCCTGACCGTCGGGAGCGAGCTGAGCGCGATCTCCAGTCCCGCGCACAAATGCCGAATAAAGGCGTTACAATGTATGTCGAGGACATGACGCGTCTTTTCCGACGAGCCGACCCCAGCATGTCACAAGAAAAGAAAGTGCGGTACCTCATGCGCGGGGTGAAAGAGCAGCTGTTCGGTGGAATTGTGCGCAGTCCTCCCAAGACTGCGTCCGAATTTCTCATCGAAGCCACCACCATCGAAAGCAGCCTTCGTCAACGGCCCCATCGTACGAACGACACGTCAACGCTGCCTCAACAACGGACTACATGGGAGCTTTCGATGGCCATATGCATTTCTTTCGAGAGCTTATACGCTCAGTAATACGCGAAGAACTTCAGAAGCTGTCCATACCTTCACCTCCCACTATCTCCTCTTTCTCCAGCGTTGTCCGAGACGAAGTCCAGCATGCCCTCAGAGAACCACTTTTCACGAGGGATCATCAACCGCCCAGTTACTTTCCGCGTATGTCGTATGCTCAAGCTTTGCGGCAACCGGCCACACCTGCAATTCCGCTTCCAACCGCGGCCACGGCCATGCTGCAGACGGTCCAAGCGGCCCCGTATTACAACGACCATCGTCTGTGCCCGCGGAAATCAGACGTATAGCGTGCGCCAGATCGACGTCATCTCTGCTTCCACTGTGGCGAAGCTGGGCATGTGTACCGACAGTGCACTTACCGAGAACTTCGACTACGAAGATTTTCGCCGAACTCACCGCGATGTAGTTTCGGTCAGCGGCCGCTTGAAACCGAAGATTATGTTGCCCAGCATCGCGGATCCTCATCATCCCTACACCAAACCATGCTCCCCATCACCGCGGCCGTTTTCCCCTATGCCTATTCGAGCGTGTTGCAGGGTCGGTCACAAAGTCCACGCCGGTAAAACTAACCACAGCGACCTTTGGGGGCGAGGCCGTTCAGACTGGACAATCTCAAGGCCCCCCCATCGACGCTTGCGCGTACCGACGATCCACAGACGAGGACGTCACCAACTGGCTCCGGAAAGATTTCCTTGGATATTCCAGTGCTGCTCGACGGTCGCAATGTCAGTGCTTTAGTGGACACGGGTGCGGACATCTCTATAAAACTTCCCCATCTCCCGCTAAAGGGAACCATGTATGGATGCGAAGCAGCGGGGTGATGGCGGGCTTGAGCGGGAGAAACGTCGCCGCTCCCGATACGCGCCAGCGGCCCGGTCGCGCATCGCGGCGCTGCACAGCAGGGAAAATGAGGCGCACGCGCTCCGTCATTTTCATACCGCGGAACTACCGTGGCGCCCCCGAGCGGAGTATGCAGCTGTCGCACCACCTGTCGTGCGCGCCGCTCCGTAGAGTGGAGGATTCTTAGAGGAGAGAAAGGTGGGGAGCTAGGAGAGGAGAGAGAGAGGGGGTGGGACTTTGCGACGCACAAAGCCCGCGCAAGCACATGCAAGCATGATCAAGGAATGGATACAACGGGACGCGGGCGTCGCTGCGTAGAGTAGAGGATTCCTAGATGAGAGGAAGGTGGGGAGCGTAGAAGAGGAGAGGGAGGGGGTGTGGAACACGGGACGCGGGAAGGAGGGTCGGACAAAGCCCCCGCAAGCAAATGCAAGCAAGATCAAGGAATGGAGTCAATGTGGGCGACAAACACCACCGGTAGAGGGCGTTATTCTTTGCTTGCGCCCACCACCTGCCCAGCCATTGCTAAGCAGCCACTCCGTGCTCTCTGCCATGACTCTGATGACTGTGATGGTGGTCGACGGCCTTATTCGGAGCGAAGCTCCTTAGGCCGGCACCCCGCCGTCGCCGTCGCCGTTGAAGCTCCCTGGCACGGTTCCATCTGCGGCGTCTCCCCCTTAAGCCTGTTTCACATGCTGCGATTGCAGCGAAAAAGTCGCTCTGTTCGCTCCAATCGCTGCGTTCGCAACCGCCGCTAATGGCGGCTTCGTTTCACATGGGTCTGCGAATGGTCTGCGATTTTCGCTCGGCGACTGGCGCGGCGAGAAACGTTTCTTGCTGCCTAGACAATGCACAAATTTTCAAACGTAATGTAAAGATCTGGGCATTATGATATTAAGTTTTCGCGAACGGTAACGAAGAGCATGCGTGTTTTGTCATTTAAGAACACTTTCCAATCTTAATTAATTTTAAAGTGCGCAACAACGACCATCACTAAAGCAGACACGTCGACGCAATTTCGACGGCGTGACCGGCCCGGTGCTATTTCGAAGGGTCCCGACCGAAAAATCGCTCTGCCGCTGCGAACAGAGCGAAATATTTCCAACATGTTGGTCGCCCGCCGCTGACCGCTGCGGTGGGAGTGAACGGCCCTTTTTTTTCGCTCCGAGTGAATTTGCAGCCTGAAAATCGCTACTTTTTGTGTGATGTGAAACGGCCTTTACGCGGGAGGATAAATGAGCTTTATGAGTCCTGGAACGCGGATGGCGTCTGCACGATGCGCAAAGCGCGAGAATGCGAACTCATACGAAACGGAGGCAGATTAGTCTCTCTCCCTCTTTCTTCGACTCAGCCCTCTCCCCTCAAACCGGTGAACGCGCGAAACCATCGCTTCACCCTGTCGCCCGCCCAGTGGTTGCAGACGCTCGGAGCGTTACATGGTCACAGACGCGCAGCGTATCGGCTCCGCCGATTTTCGGCCGGAGCGTCGGAAGTCTCCGCCTGACCACAGCAAGCTCATCAACAACGTGTACCCAAAGTTGCAGGGAACATCTGGGCACCAGTTTGTCTACGGTAGACTCGGTTAAACCACTTTTTTGGGCAACACACCACCCGACTTCGCCGGCGGCGCAGCTAGGCCTCATGGCCGCACCAGCGTCCGGTGCATCAGGGCCTCTGCCTCTGGCTGCCGACGCCAGCATGGCTGCTGCGCAAGTCTCCTGCCGGGGCTACGACCCTGAAGGCATGCAATGGACAACGGTTCCCCAAGCGGCGCCCGGAGACCCAGTTTCCGCAAGTTTTCGCAGCGCCGCGTTGAACGCTGCGGTGCTGCGCCGAGCGCAGGGCTGCGTCGGTACCGACGCCGGCGATCGCGTGGGAAACCAGCAGCCACCCGCGTCTCATGCAGCGGTACGCAAGGGGCGACTACTTACGCAGTGGAAACCGCCTGTTATCCCCAAGCCTGCTCCAGATAACTACGTAGTCATCAGGCCTCGTAACCGCGTCTCTTCGTGCGAGACGTTCCAAGAGACCGGCTACGGCCGGGCCTTCACGGCTCTCCGAGGCCCGCAACCCGCATCAGACCTTACCATAATACCGGTAAGAGAACAAAATCTGATTATCGTACATACTGCTAAACCCGAGCTAGCCGACCGTATTCTCGGGGAACTTGAACTCAATGCACCCAGCGGGCGTGTCCCCCCTTGTGGGACACCTACGCCAAGATGGAAAGGAAGTCTGCCACGGCGTCGTTACCGTCCGCAATGTAGACATTATGGACTCGCTTCGTACTAGACTTCAATGGCGCCACGGCACCGTAGTGGAAGTGCGCAAATTTGGGAACTCCAACAAAGCAAAGCTCACTTTCGCCGGAACTGAGAAGCCACGTTTCGTGCATTACGACTCGGAGCTTGCGCAAGTTAGGTCTTACCAGCGAACCATTCCGGCCTGCGGACATTGTGGTGTGGTCGGCCACCGCCCGGACGCCTGCCCCGGCCAAAGGCCAGACCGGTGTGGCCTGTGTGGACAGCAGGCTCCGCTTGTTGAGGGGGTGCGGGCCCCTCACGAGTGCAACCCAAAGTGCGCAGCCTGCGGTGGAGCCCATGCCACAGGGGCACGTGCGTGTGCTGCTAAATATCGTTGATGTCCAGCCCGCGCATCCAGAACCCGGGCCTAAATCCAAGCGGAGAAGACGCAGGCGTGGCAAGCGTCGTCCGAGCAAGCCCAATGACAAGGTCGTCGACCCTACAACGACAAAGTTTGTGACCCCACCCACCGGGAATCAAGGGAAACCTCCGCCACCGCCACCGCGTGATGGTGCAGCAAAGCAGCCTGGACCTCCCCAACCCGGCGGCCCGAAGACGTGGGTAAACGTCGTCCCGCAAAATTCGCAGGTGAGTGGCGCGGGCAGGACAGCTCCTTCCCTCCCTCTCCCTTCCCGTTCCCCAAAAGCGGCAATCTCTGCCGAAGAAAAAGAAATATCTGCTCAAGGCGAGCAGGGTGCAAATTTTCAGAAGCGCCTGGAGATCGCGGAGGCCCGCCAAAATTCCCCCCAACCACCCCTCTGCACCACCCGCAGCAGAGGCGATGGAAAGCGACACCACTCCCTCAGGACAGGCTGTGGACGCCCTCGCGGCGCTCGAGGCGAGTGTGAGCGCGCTCGAAACTCAAGCTAACTCCCGCATATCCGCATTGGAGACAAATTAATGCCACACTTAGTTCGGTAGTTGACAAAATTAGTCAGCTTACGGAATCTATTCCAAGCATCATAGCTACTCAGTTGTCTCAACTTACCCGCCCTACCAAACGCGCTAGCCCGCTGAAAACTTTCGCGAGTCGGCAACTCAAAGCGTCTAGGCGTCAGACCAAATTACGCCGAGGAAGAGGTAACCTACAGCATCCCCAGTATGGAGGAATCTTCTCTCCCTGTAGCCACTGGCTCTCAAACCTCCCCTCTCCAAACTATAAACTCTACCCTTGACCATGGCGGGCGCCCCCAGGAATAGGAAGCATCCGCAACCCAATTCGACTTCTATGCAAATTTAACAGTGGAATTGCCGTGGATTGAAAGCACGCACCAAGCGAGCCGATTTACGCCTTTTCCTTTCAACTTTTGCCGAGTTACCTGCTGTGGTGGCCCTTCAGGAGCCAGGAAACGGGGCCACACTCACGAACTACTCAGTGTACCAGCGGGATGCGCAGAGCTGCCTCTGCGAACATAAAGATTACACGGCCTCACAGGGTGACCTGGATCTTAGCGCAAATTTTTCCTATGTAATGGTGACTATCCTTCCGCTACGCAAACAGGACCCCCCCCATTACACATACTTAACATTTACTGTCCCCCAAAGCTACCGAATATTACCTTTGCAGATCTCTTCCGTCGGGCATTGAAGATCGCGAAGCAGGATCCCCCTCATTGGCGTCGGAGACTTTAATGCTCCCAGCACCTTATGGGGAGTAAAGTTGGGTTCTTTACCCGCGGTCCAAGGACCCGCGATTCAGCCAGAGGCTGACAACCAGGCTGGTGAATTCCGCACTCGAAGTGCCCCGTCGGAGACGGTCTTTGCGACGACTTGGGATCAGATGCTTGGAGATTTGCGAAAGCTTTTTAATGTACAGCAATGGTTACAAAACAGAAGAAAACTTATTTACAAATATTTACAGAATCTGGTCGGCTACATTCGACATCGTCGCCTCGGGAGGCCCGAGCACTGCCTAGCAGTGTCGCCGCTCAAACCAGACTGAGCCTTCTTCCTCCCCGATCCGTAGATGGGGTCCGGCTCCTAAACTTGCCTTGCCCAAACAAAGGGCGCACGCCACTTCCGACGGTGCCGCCCACACTCGCCCAGGTCACTTCCTCGACCGGGGCGTGGACCACCACACCTAACCGGCGATACCAAGGTGTCCCTTCCTTGACGTGAGAAGGTGGCGGGTCACACGCTCGTACGACCGGGCGCATCAAAAGTTTCCGCCGCCTAACTTGTCGCTAAATTAGCAGGACAGGGTTGTCGTCCCTGGTTTTGCTCTGGTCTGCCGTATTCTTAGCGTCCAAGCCATTACACCCGCCGGGGGCAAGTCTCAGCCGAGAAGGGGGTGACTCACAACTTGCCATCCTGTCGTGGTGGCATTGTTTGTTCGCACCTTTTTTCGTCTGTTGCAGCATATTAAGGCCAATCAATTACACACTCAAAACAATACTTTGTCTAATGATGCATACCATTTTCGCAAACAAATCCACCGGGTCCCTAAAACGCGTACTAACTATGGCAAACAAAAATTAACTTATCAGATAACTGTGGCCATTAATGAAATGTCGACAAATGTTAATTTTGATGTTTCATTGAAAATGTTTAAAAAGGAAGCAAAAAAATATTTACTCGACTCTGGTCTATGTTTTGTATAATATCGTGTTCATTGTTGTATGCTTAATAACTGCTTTTTTGTACACTTGCAAGTACAGCTGATTTATGCATTTATTGTGTTATCTTTTTTGTGTTATTGTTTTTGTGTTATTCATTATTTTTGTGTTTTTTGTGTTATCTATTTATTGTGTATGCATTTATTGCGTTAACTGAAGTCAAACTGTACAAGGGAGCCGAGGCCTTTGTCAGGCACTCAGCCTTTAGCCCCGGCTTCCTCCTTTGTTTGAAAGGAAATAAAACTTCACTTCACTTCACTTCACCGACGCCAACAGCCTCCCCCCGACTAGCTGGTTTCCCCAAACCTTACATGGGGATACACACGTGAAGAGAAACGTGGACGCAAGTTGGCGGAGCTTGTGTCCACATTGGGCTCACACTTCACACAGATCCCGCGCAACCCAGTCGTATAGGTAACTCCGTTACCCGTGATACGTGTCCGGACCTAACCTTTACGAAAAATATTCGGTGTGCAGATTGGAGCAACACCGAGGAATCCCTCGGTAGTGACCATTGCGTAATTGTCACCACGATACGTACCAAGCCACTCACAAGACCCCATTCCCATGCAAAACTACCCGACTGGACCAAGTTCAGGGCGGACTACATAAACCCCCCAGTCGATAGTCGACCAAGGATACTTAGCGTGGTCCCAGCATTTAGTATCACACTTGAAAGCGGTGGAGCAAAATGTTAAACTCTCAGAGGCGAATCCGGTGGTGGATAACCACCTCCTCCATCTCTGGGAGGCACGACACAGCCTAGACCGCCGCTGGCGTCGTCAAAAACACAACCGGCAACTCAAAATTCGCATCGCGGAGATCACCCGACAGGCGGCTGAGTACGCGGCCCAACTCAGCGACTACAATTGGGTAGACCGATGTAACCAGGCAGCTTCGGCAAATGTCGAGTCGCACTACGTGGCGCCTCTTCCGCGCCCTTATTGATCCGGCACAAATCCGTACAGAGACACAAAAACACCTTCAAAGGGCTATATATAACTTTAATGGAGACACGCGCAAACTGGCCGAAGCACTCGGTGACAAATATTTGAGCATGCACCAGGATCCCCGTGGTCAGGCGTACTCGTATGCAGGATCCGAAAACGCCGAGTTGGATCAACCGTTCCAGCTCCATGACCTAAAAGCGGCCCTGGCTAAAATGAAGCGAGGGACAAGGTGACGGTTAAGCTTCTTGACAACCTTTCCGATTCCGCCTACGACATGCTTCTCGATTACATTATCTGGCTTGGAGGCACATCCCTCCCCATCGATTGGGAAAACGGCAGTAGTAACTTTCATTCCAAAACCGGGTAAAGCCATCAACACCGGCAACCTCCGGCCCATCTCCCTCACTTCGTGTGTGAGGAAGCTGATGGAGACAATGGTCCGCGACAGATTGTCAGTATTTTTTTAACAGCAAAACATTTTTGCAGACACCATGTACGGTTTCCGCCCACACCGGTCCGCACAAGATGTCCTGCTGCAACTTCACAAGGAGATCCTGGACCCTGTCGAGCACCCCAGCAATGATAAAGTGGTTCTCGCACTTGACCTGCGGGGTGCCTTCGACAATGTGACCCACGAGATCATCCTATCCCACTTGTCACGAACGGGCTGTGGGCGTAATATTTTCCGTTATGTCACACAATTCCTCACAAATCGGCAATCCTATATCCGGCTACAAGACACAGAACATGGGTCATATCAGTTGGGCACACGACGGACCCCACAGGGAGAGGTTTTGTCCCCATTACTATTTAATCTGGCCATGATGAAGCTCCCTACCCAGTTGGCTGAGGTCGCCGGTGTGCAGCACGCGCTGTATGCGGACGACATCACCATCTGGGCAACACAAGGATCGGTTGGAGAGATCGAGACCAACCTGCAACAAGCGGTAGCTATTGTGGACGAATACGCACGCCGCTGTGGTCTTGAATGCTCCCCGAGCAAATCGGAATTCGTGCACCTTCGCCCCAAGTCGAAGTGCACAACCAAAATTGCTCTCTCCCTACTTAGCGGACCGATACCCGAACGCGAGGAAATCCGCGTGCTGGGGCTTTTCATTCATCAAAGGCGCAAAATTGACACTACGCTACACAAGATCCGTAAGTTGGGTGACCAAGGTGGGCCGGATGGTTCGTCGGGTATCCAATAAAAAGAGGAGGCAACGATGCAAAGATGCCCTGCGGCTGGCTAATGCGTTCGTCACCTGCCGAATTTTATATTCGGCTCCCTACCTCCACCTACGCAAATGCGATGAGCATGCCTTGGATGTAGTTCTCCGCAAGGTTTACAAGAGAGCACTCGATCTCCCCATAACGTCGTCCAACCAGCGTCTCCTCGGTTGGGGGGATGACCGAACGCGTTTGGGGAGTTACGAGAGGCTTATCTTAACAATCAATACTTGCGCCTCAGCAAAACACCTGCGGGGAGCCGCCTTCTGACCCGCGTACATATATCCCCCCGTTACACAGGCGGAGGAACGGGTCCGCATTCTCGAAGCTTGGCGCTTCGCTGTCCAGGTGCGACCCTTTCCGCACAACATGACTAGAGGCACCCATGATAGTCGCCGTCTTGCGCGGGCGGAGGCTATCTCTCAACTATATGGTGATAAGCCAGGTGTCTTCTATGTGGATGCTGCCGGCCCGCACCATGGGGGGTTGGTACACGGCGGCCGTCATCCACCGAAACACTACAGTTCAAGGCCTTACTTTCCGTGCCCCAAACATTACATTTGCGGAGGAGATCGCCATTGCACTGGTCGCCGCAGATCCAGAGTCCCGGGTCATTATCATTGACTCCAGGGGCGCCTGCCGCAATATTGAGCAAGGGTATATTCCATACCGCGCCTTCAAAATCCTCTACGCTTGCGAGTACACAGGGTATCCAACCCGTCGTACCATCGTGTAGGGCTCCGGCTCATGCGGGTCTTGAGGGAAACGAGACAGCCGACGCTGCCGCCCGCGCGCTTACTCACCGGGCATCGCCTCGTCCGCAGACAGATCCGGAAACCGATTTCAATCCGGCTACCACATTTAGAGAGATCACCTCTCTTTATCAATCTTCTCATGGCCTCTATCCCCCCCCGCTTGCAAAGGCCTCACCAGGACGGAGGAGCGCTGGCTTCTCCGCCTTTTCACCAATAATGTGCTGTGCCCGGCAGTATTAAAACATTTCCATTCGGCCTTCTCGGGCGCGTGCCCGCACTGTGCGGAGGAGTGTTGTGACACCTATCACATGGTGTGGGCATGCCCCTCTAATCCTACCTACCCACCCCACCCCCCACCCCACCCGGGAGGACTGGGATGCTGTCCTGCTCGGCTGCTCCGACCTCCAAGCCCAACAGGCATTCGTGGCTAGAGCCCGGGCCGCCGCGGCAGCTACAGGGATACCGGACTAGGGATCCCCCCTAATGTTTGTGAAGGGCGGGGCCATCCGGCTCGCCCCGTCCACACCTCTCGCTGTATATAACCTAATAAATGTTTTCCACCACCACCACCCAGTGGTTGGTCCGTTTCTTGGAAAATGAAACGCCGCGCGCACCGAACGCCGCGTGCGTCCCATTTCGAACCCCTGTATTCAGAAAAGCTCCTTGACTTGCCACCGCCGCAAGGCAGCGCGTTTGAAACGCGTTCGTACTGCCTTGGTACCGCCTAAAGACAGCACGTTCGAAACGCGTTTGTGCTGCACTGAAGGCGGTGGCAAGTGGAATTCAAGTCAAGGAGCTTTTCTGAATACGGGGGTAAGGAGCCTCGCTCATCGGTTGTATACGTACACGGAACAACTGCCAGTTTTGTTCTACAGTGTTCTGGTTCGCATAGTGGCTGCTTCCCTACTTCATGAAAGTGACCGGACGCGGGACGGGGGGACGCGGGAAGGACGGACACAGCCCCGAGCATAAGATGCTTCGCATGAAATAAGTAAAAAACTGGCCGCCCTCCTGAAGAAAGTGATGACGCCTTAGAACCAAACGCCAATTCGTACTGCTGGCGAGCACATCGTCACACCACTCGGCGTTTGCACGGCACGAATAGAGATTCGTGGTTCTACCTTTGTCAGCTTGAGCTTTCTCCGTCAGTGTTCTCGAGACCTGATCATTGGCTTGGACTTTCTGAAGGAGCATGGTGCTATCATTGACACTCGACAACGTCTCGTCACATTCTCGACAAAGAGCGCCACTACAGCCAATGAAACCTGCAGCCATTGAGTACGTCTGCGTATAATCGACGACGCTGTCACGATACCACCGCGCGCAAGCATAGTGGCTCGTGTGGCGTGTGACGGATTAGTACACGGCGAAATGGTCGCGGAAAACAATCGCTCTCAAGTCTTTTCCCAAGGTGTCTGCGTCGCACGAAGCCTGGCAGACCTCCATGATGGCCACTGCGAGGTTCTGGTTACAAACTTCAGGCTACAAGCACCGACACCTTTCCCTGGTACTGTCATTGCCTACGCCGACCCAATAACCGATGTCACTTAATGTTTTGCTTCCGAGGCAACCGGCACTGCCGAAGCACCTCTCCGTGGCGTCGACATAAGTCCAACGCTTTCTGACGAAAACAAACGAAGGATGCACGACCTGTTGCTGGAGTTCTACACTTGCTTTGCACGTTCGTCGAAAATCCGTCAGGCATTGATTACAAAACACCGTATCATCACCTACGATGACGCGCACCCTATACGGCAGGGGTCTCAAACACGCGGCCCGCGGGCCGCATGCGGCCCGCAAACCTCTCGCGGGCGGCCCGCGGCCTGCGCATGACTGTTTGCGTCAGTCATTTCTTTTTTAATTTTTTTTAATAGGTACGTTCATGAGCTACACAGACATGAGCGGTCTCACCAATTCTTTTTTCATGTTGCAATCCATTATATCACCACGTCTTGACCTCCAAAACCGGAGAACTCTACACTTCAGAATCGGCGTCGATTTCAGTCATTCTACAAATCGGTATCGGAGTTTCTCGAATCCTGACTCTAAAAACCCTTCAGAAATCAGTCATATATGACATATGGGAAGAACTCTGTTTCAAATAGCACCGTTAGCTGTCATCTTGTTCAAGCCCCCCGCCCCCCCCCTTTTCACTTCACACTACCCTGGCCTTTGCGGTACTCCAGGTAGTGTCTGCGGCCCACTGGCTCAGGTGAGTTTGAGACCCCTGCTATACGGCAACAGCCATACCGTGTTTAACCGACGGAACGACGCGCGATTCAAACGCAGGTGAAGGAAATGCTTCAAGACGGCGTAATACAACCCTCAAGCAGCCCATGGTCATCGCCAGTCGTCCTTGTAAAGAAGAAGGCTGGCGCACTTCGCTTTTGTGTCGATTATAGGAAGCTGAATAACGTCACAAAGAAAGACGTGTACCCGTTGCCTCGGGTGGGACGATTCTCTAGACAGGCTGAGGCGCGCAAAGTACTTTTCCTCAATCGACCTCAAAAGTGGTTATTGGCAAATTGAAGTCGATGAGCGGGACCGCGAGAAAACAGCTTTTGTAACTCCGTACGGCCTTTACGAATTTCGAGTACTCCCTTTCGGCCTCTGTTCCGCTCCGGCCACATTCCAACGAATGATGGATACCGTTCTCGCTGACATCAAGTGGAAAGTTGCCTCGTCTACCTTGATGATGTCGTAGTCTTTTCGGAAACATTTGACGAGCACCTTCGTCTCCTTCGGAGTGTTCTCGAAGCCATTCACTCGGCTGACCTCAGCCTCAAGCCTGAGAAACGCCATTTCGGCTACGAGGAACTGAAGTTCCTCGGTCATGTTGTAAGCGCTGGTGGTGTTCGGCCCGATCCCGAGAAGACTGCCACCATGGCCGCTTTTCCAGCCCCGACAGACAAGAAAAGTCTTCGGCGATTTCTGGGTCTCTGTGCATATTATCGCCGCTTTATTGAAAACTTCTGTAAGATTGCGGAGCCCCTCTTCAGACTCACGCGCGACGACGCACCATTTCTATGGGCTGACGAACAATGGACTGACTTTGCGGAACTACAGCATCGATTGTCTTTTCCTCCCGTACTTGGCCATTTCGATGAGGACGCTGACACAGAAGTACGCACTGACGCCAGCAACATCGGTCTCGGCGCTGTCTTGGTGCAAACTCAAGATGGGACCGAACGTGTTGTTGCCTACGCAAACCGCACTCTGTCACGCGCCGAGATCAACTAGTCAACGTCAGACAAGGAGTGCCTCGCTGTAATATGGGCAATTACGAAGTTTAGGCCTTATCTCTACGGGTGCCCATTTAAAGTTGTGACAATATTCCTTCAAGGCCACTGAGTTCCGGGTCGGCTCGCTGTCACTCGGCGAAGTGACTGGCACTTATGGTTCCCAAGGAGTCATCATCCTGGTCATCCTGCGGCGGTGGGTCGACGGGCGCACGGCACAGGCAGTCGGCGTCGGAGTGTATTCTTTCCGGACTTGTAAGCTACGGTAATGTCGAATTATTGAAGTCTCAGGCTCCACCTCGTGAGGCCACCCGAAGGGTCTTTCAAGTTAGCTAGCCAACATAAGGTGTTGTGGTTGCTCACAACTTTGAAGGGCCTGCCGTAAACGTAGGGGCGAAACTTTGATGTAGCCCAGATGATGGCAAGGCATTCCTTTTCTGCTGTAGAATAGTTGGCTTCCACCTTTGGTAACGACCGGCTTGCGTAACTGATGACCTCTTCCAGTGCATCAGTCCTCTGCGCAAGAACGGTGCCGAGTCCTACACTTCTTGCGTCGGTGTGTACTTCTGTTTCGGTGTATTGGTCGAAATGCGCAAGTAACGGGGGGCGTCTGCAGGCGTCGTTTTAGTTCTTGAAATGCTTCCTCCTTCGGCGTTTTCCCATTTGAACTCGACGTCGGTCCTCGTAAGGTTATTGAATGGCTCGGCGACGCGGGCGAAGTTTTCGTGCGCCTGTTACAGGCGAACCGCCTGTAATAGACGTCAGACTCTGCCCAGGCGGCGCTGCGAAAAACGCCGCCACCAGCGCTCTCATCGCCGCCCTGGCCATAACTGGGTAGTGTAAAGAGAGCCGTCCGCAAGCGAATGCGCATAGGCCACTATAGAACCCCTCAATTTCGATGGCGTTGAGGCGCGGTTTCCTGAAAATCAAGGACCTGGAAAGTTTCTTCCGTCTATCCACCCTCGCTTCAGAAAAGTAGGAAGCTCATCAAAGTGAATTGCGGCTATAATTGAAAAGATGTTTCAGTTATTTCGGCGTGCTGCAACTCGCAAGCGCAACCGAGCATCGCATGACATCGAGTTCGAGGCACTCCGACGTGCAACGTGGCATATAAATAATGTCAAAGCGATGAAGTACGTACAGTGGTCAACTCTCATATCTATAACGACGGAGCGTCGTGCTCCGAACTGCACGAGCGACATCTACAGTTAAAAACGGGGCACCTCTGAGCATGCGCAGCCCCACTGATGCGCCTACCTTGCATTTTCGATCGTTGGTTATCACCGCGAATGCAACAACTGCTTTGGCCGTTGGAAGCGCTGTCAACAGTTTATCACAAAAACAAAAAAGAAAAAAAAAGAAAAAAAGGAAACGAAGCGAAGCAAAGCGAACCGTTGTCAGCGCGCGATAAAAGGCTATGCTGCGTGTTGATTTGCCGTTCGCGGTCACATTGTCCCAGCAGCAGATCTGCGTCCACTTATAAGCTTTCTGCGGTTTTTCGCGTCGGGCTGCTTGCTCGTAAGCTGACGCTTGAAAGCTCCGTAGTACTTCACCATGGCGCCGCGCTTGACACTAGATGAAAGAAGAGCCATCACGGTAATGAGACGCACAATGAGCCAAAGAGCCATATCGGCGGCTACGGGACGTCCATTGCCGACTGTGAACCGAGTGCTCCGAACATTTTACGAGGAAGGTCGTCTTGCTGATGGTGTCCGTCGTAGGCCAGAAAGGGCTATAAGCGACGAGGAGGATCGACTGATTGTAGTTGCATCGGTTGAAAACCCCTTTCTCACCGCCCGGGAAATTCGGGATATTCTGGAATTGGACGTGTCCACGCAAACCATACGGCGGAGGCTGCATTCAGCAGCGATAAAAAGCAGAATTGCTGCTCAAAGGACCCAGCTCGAACAAACTCACAAACAACAGCGCACGGACTTCGCTTCCGTTGTCGAAAACTGGACGCCAGACAACTGGCGTGCCGTTGTTTACAGTGACGAGGCCTCGTTCTGTACGCGTTGGGACCAGAGGCAACGTGTGTGGCGTCCAGAGAGAACCAGGTAGTATTGGTTTTCTAAAGTGTGTTATGCTGCAGATATTTCACTAGCACGCAAAACCTATCCGCTTAAGATTCTAGGCAGAGAGAGTGAGAGAGACAGAGATAGAGAGGAAGGATGAGTATGCTCTTCTACGAAAGTGCATGATAAAGGCGATACGTAGAGCCTTAGTGCTAATTAAGGTAACAGCTGCTTATGGAATAAGTGAGAGTACGAATTGATGGGTACTACGAAAAACCCAAGTGTAAAATTGCAGGAATAACACTGCAGAAGCACATAAGAAGGTTCCCGGGCAACTGAAAGCCTAGCGTATGGCAGAAAACGTGAGTATAATGACAAAATATACATTTCTTTTGTATTTGAGTATAGGCATGCGGAGTCTGGTATGTGCGCCTCTAAGCAAGAGTATTGTCGCAACGTTGATTTTCTACTTGGCATGCGAGCTTGTTACAATGCCACAGTTTATCAGTGCTAAAGACAGGTTTTTTTAAAATCAACTGCGGTTTATCATGCAGGTATGACCAAAAATATACCTGGAATGTTCGCTCCAGCGGGCGCACATCAGTGACCGTGTGGGGCGCCGTCAGTTACCAAGGACTAGGACCGCTCCACAGGGTTATAGGGCGGATGACGGCGGCCGACTACATGGACGTAATAGAAACAGTCCTTTTGCCCTACGTCCTGGACGGCTCCTTTCCAGACGGATTGTATCACTTGCAACAGGATGGGGCGCCTATTCACATTGCAAAAAAAGTTCGAGAGCTTCTTGACAGCCTCGGAATAATGACCTTGGACTGGCCTGCTAGAAGCCCGGACCTCAACAGAATCGAAAATGTGTGGGGTCTGATGAAAAGAAACCTCGCCAAACAGCCTGGGCTTGCGACATGCAACGCGGGCGACCTGTGGTGCGCCATTGAAATGGAGTGGGTCCGACTGAGAAATGACTCCACTCTTGTGGGGACCATCTCTACGAATCCCTCCCTCAGAGAATTCAGAGCTTACAGCTGTCTGGTGCAGCTGCAACGCGCTATTAGTTGGTGTATGTGCAACCACTTGCAGTCCCAGCTAATAAACTACGACAAGGTTTCTGCAGCGGCTAAGTTGCCGCTTACTCAAACTTAAACTGTCAGCAATGAATGTTCACTCACGAAACGCACAAGGAAATAATACCGCATGCATGACTTCATATCACATATGACACCTTTATTGATATGCATACATGAGTTAATTTTAATAAATATCCAAAGTCAAGGATATCCACACAGCGTTTTTCTGTATGCGCAATCCAAACCTACATTTAGTCGCAATCAACGGACCGTTGCTTGGTGATGGTTAATAACAGGTTGATGAAATTCAATCATAGGACACGGCAATAAATGCATTGAGCTATGAAAAATTCACAGAGCGATGCGCAATATCCATTGTCCGGCGCATTGTCGGTATGATATGATACTGCGAACCGAGAATAAGTGTGCAGTATAAAACACGCCGATCCTGTGATTGCTCTCTCTCTTTTTTTTAGGCGCTAGATGGTTGACAGCGCTTCTGACGGCGAAATCAGTTGTCGCGGCCGCGGCGATAACAAGGACGGAAATTACATGGCGAGCGCATCAGTGACACTGCGCATGCTCTGATGTGGCCCGTTTCAAGCTGTAGATGTCGCTCATGCAGTTCCGAGCACGACGCTCCGGCGTTATAGACATGAGAGTTGACCACTGTACATGAGCAATTTTAATTACGATCAGTGGTACAATGCTTGCTTTATCAGGCACGAATGGCCGCGGCGATTTTCGCCTCTGCAGTTGCATTCTCCATCCATTTCTCGCTTCCTGTGCGCTTAACTGTGTTATTACACATCCTCGAAAGTAGTGTTTACGGTTGTCTTCCGTTTGCATATACCGCAAATGGGGATACGTGCACCTGGTTGCACAGCAAACTGTGCAAGGGAGCCGGACTTTGCACTACCCAAAACTGCTTCGACAGGTGGCGCTACGTGTCTGCAAAACTCCAGAGTCTGACTTCTATAGGCGCAAGGGCCGAGAAATCGACGCATGGCCTCCTTGTCGGTGGGTGGCGGGAGTGTAGCGATGGCGGCCGTCTTCAGCGGGTCGGGGTGTACTTCGGACTTGGTCATCACGTGGCCCAAAAACAAGACTTCCTCGTAAGCAAAGCAGCACATTTCTGGCTTAAGTGTGAGTCCAGGAGGTCTTGATTCCTTGAAGTACAGTTGCAAAGCGCCGGAGGTGTTCGTCGAAGTTTGAAGAAAACACAACGATGTCGTCCAAGTACACAAGGCAAGTCTGCCACATCAAGCCGGCCAGTACTGTATCTACAACGCCGTGGAAGGTCGCGGGGGCCGAGCAAAGACCAAAAAGCATGAACTTGAACTCGAACAGGCCGTCTTGTTTTATAAAGGCAGTTTTCTCAGTCTCTCTCGTCGACTTGAACTTGCCAGTAGCCTGTCGTGAGGCCTATCGACGAAAAGTACTTCGCGTTGTAAAGTTGATCCAGGGTTCTCCAGCATGTGTTAATCTGATGGTTCTCAAGCATGTGTTAATTGCCCTAGATGACGCCCTCAAGGTCTGCGGGTATTTCTGTACCGACAGAAATGATGACGCTGGAGAGAGGCGGAACGGTGAGCTGCTCTTCTATTACAATCAATGCATGGTTCCCCGGCGTCGTGCGGGGCGGCAACGCCTTTTATGAGGTTAGTCTTATTGATTGTGACCTCAGGTCGATGACGGCGCCGTGTTGACTTAGGAAGTCCATCCCAAGTATCACATCCCTGGAGCAGTGCTGTATAATTAGACAGCTGGCGGGATAAGTCCGGTTATTGATGGTGACTCTTCCTGTGCAAACTCCACCGGCGTTATTAGATGGTCTCTACTGGTCCGCATTTCGGGGCCTTGCCAAGCAGTCCTCACTTTCTTCAACTTCGTCGCGAAAGGCCCACTGACGACGCAATAGTCAGCTCCAGTGTCGACGAGAGCGGTGACGTTGTGGCGGTCGAATAACACGTCGATGTCGCTAGTTCGTTGTCTTGCGTTGCGGTTGGCTCATGGCGTTGGATCACGGCTACGTCGGTTTGCCCCACTGCTTCCACATGGCGTTGTCAGGTCTTCCGCCCGCGAAGTTTCGACTTCAGGGCTCCGTTGTGCTTCCGGCGTGTTGTGCAGATATCGTAGGGGCGGCGTCGTTGTCGGCGCCGGAGGATCTTCGGTAGTTCGGCGTACAGCAACCGCATCTACATCGGTTGCTGCTTTTAGTTTTCCGGGTAAGGGCTTGGAAAAAGGCCGCTACACATCACCGCATCGCAGGCAGTACGCCGGCCCCAGCAGGGCCGGCGTACTGATGCGGTGAGGTATTGCGGCCTGGCAACGACAAACGGGAAGGTCGTCAGTGTAACGGCTTCACTCCTGCGAGATAGTGGGCGATGTCACGTGTCTATTCGCCTGGCTGCGGACGCGATGCGTTTACGGCGCAGCCACGCAGTCTCTTCTTGCGGTATTGGCAGCGGCGGTACGTGTGACCGGCTTCTCCGCAGTGATAGCATAGTGGGCGGTGCTCACGAGCGCACCAAACATCGGTCTTCCTCGGAGCCTAGCGCTGGCCGGCAGGTAGGCCATATGGCGTCGTTGGCGGCGGTGTCTAGCGGCGGAAACGCGGTGGTGCAGCGTCCTGACGCGGGCGTGGAGAAGCGTTGCGGCGAACTGCAGCGGCGTAGTTCATACCTTCCGGTTGATGCTGCGGTGTTTCGGAAATTCCGAGCGATTGCCGAACTTTCTCACGGATAATGTCGCTGATCGAATCCACTCGACGCTGCGGCGAAGGTACCAGCTTGCGCAGCTCCTCACGCACGATCGCTCGGATGGTTCGTCGGTGCTGAGGGCATGAACTTCGGCGTGGTTGGTTGTTGAAGAGTGGTGGTTGCACTGCCTTGTGCGCATCTCAAGTGCCTTTTGCAATGTCGTGGACAGTTTTGGGCGGGTTGCGGACAAGTCCCGCAAACAGCTCTTGCTTGACACCTCGCATCAGGAACCAGAGCTTATTCTCCTCAACCATTGCGGGGTCAGCGTGCCGGAACAGTGTCGTCATCTCTTCCGTGAAGAGCACCACGTTTTCATTGCGCAGCTGCACACGTGTTTTCAGCAGAGCTTCGGCCCTCTTCTTGCGGATGATGCTTGTGAACGTAGCGAGGAACCTGGTGTGAAAAGTGTCCCACGTTGTAAGGCTTCGTCCTTGGTTCTCGAACCAGGCCCGAACGGCGTCTTCCAAAGCGAAATAGACATGCCGTAGCTTGTCGTCGTTGCTCCAGGTATTAAAAACCGCGACACGGTCGTATGCTTTCAGCCACTCTCGGGGTCTTCGAATGATGATCCGCGGAAAGTTGGTACCTCCTTGGGTCCTTACAAGGATCGGCGTAGGCGGCACAGGAGATGTCATCGTCTTTGCGGTAGTGGTCTAGGCCTTGGTCTTCCGAGTCTGATTGGGTAGAAGCCAGAGCTCTGGAGGTAGCTCTCGTTGCCTGCGGCTAGCTCGTAGGTGGATGTTGGTATTGATGTCTTCTTGACAGTTCGGGCTTGGCGCACAGCTGGAGGGGGGGCGTTCGGTAAATGGCCCGGGAACCACCTCCACCATATGACACGTGGTCGCGACGGCACAGAAGACTCCAGCAGAACTCGGAAATACGTAACTCCTTATTTGGCCCAACTTGTGGCTGGCAAAAAAAGTTAACTGCGAGCGCGCAATGCACGCTGTACGTACACTGATAGCGGCGAACAGTGCGTCGGCCATCGATAAAACTTACAAGCGGTCAAGTGCGTCAGCTTTTCAACGTGTATCGTCGATGTTTCCAGCGTTATCGCTAGCGGCCGCGTAAGTACCAGAACTCTAGTGTTCGCGTTGTGCCCGTAATCTCATGGGAAGGTTCTAACATTATCTAGATAGTTCCCAGTCATTCGCGCGCGCTTCGGGCAAGGAAACAGTTACATTGTAATGGGGCGGTAACGTGAACATAGAGAGAAAGGGGCATGTGTGGCCATATTTCTTGTCTTGAAAGCTGCGACGCGTGGAGTGACTCCTCTGCGTCTCCAGCCTTGCGGAGGCGTCTGACGCAAAGTGTTCTTATCTTTCCCTGCCACATCACGAGTTGGTACGGGAAGGGGCCACGTTATCGGGTGTGGGCCCTTGTTTCTTCCTTTTCTGTGTTTCTTAGCTTCAGTAAAACATGTCTTTCGTGACTAGGGCCAAATCTCTGTTCTTCAACTTAAAAAACAGTCCATGACGTTCGATGAAGGATTTGCGTCTATCGACAAACGTGGTCTTTTGTCGCATTCAGAAATGAATATCTAATTTTTGGATATTGCTGAACGTTGACAACGTCCTCGCTCTGTTCTGAGATGCTGCATGTATTTTCCTTTAGGGCGGAGACTGCCTACGTGGTGTGGGCCTGCCTGGCAGCTCTGGTCATCACTCTTAGTGTCACCTTTTTTCTCGTCATCACATTTCTGAGCAAGGGTAAGCAAATGTCTAATTCTTCATGCACGTAAGGAAAAGTAACTTCGCCTGCCTTACTTGATCGCTGGCACTGTCTCTTGCAAGTAGCGGCGCTGCGCTTTCTATTTTACAGGGAGAAGAAAAATCCATAGTATGGATTCACCAAAAATAAAGACACGGGGAATAGGGACGTGCGTGGTTGTGCGGGGCATACATTGTTCATTCTTTAGGAGCGCACTCTGAACCACAGTTTAGAACCTATCGTATCACGCACGTATCCAACATGTTCCATCATTTTCTTTACAGCTGTTGAAATCACAGATTGAACGAGCCATATTATTCATATCTAAGGTTGCTCAGTTCCACACCAATGTTCTGGACTACCCTACAAGGCCCCACGAGTAGGGGTCTGTGCCTCACTCACGTACTGACTACGGTTTTCAAACTCTAAGCGATACCTTACCGTCTCTGCTTAACAAGTTTGGTTTGCCTCACATCTCCATCCGCGAAATTTTTTGATAATTCTCTTCGGAACTTATTTTGCTGATGTGTGTATTGCCCCGCCGCTATATTTCTTTGTGTGTGTAAGTTGCATTGAATGTATCCTGATTAAAACAAGGCGTTCAGGAGCAGCACTTGTTTATTACAGAGAACAGCAATCGCAACAAGTTGAGTGGTAATGGAGGAACCAGCCTAAGCGCCGAGACAACGAAACATCATCTTCTTCTCAGCCTGACGTTGCTTTTTCGAGTAGCATTCATTTTCTTCACTACATTTTCTTCCCCTCCGGAAAAGAGCCATCCTGGCGACTTAGGGGCAGGAGACGACAGAGGGGTCGTAATACGGTTTCATGCGGTCTATGTGAACAGTCTCACGTCCACGGCATCGTTGATCAGAGGATTGTGCGAGCGGCTCCGCGATGTTATTCACGGGTGATGTTTGTTTCACCACACGGTAAGGGCCGTGATACTTGGATAGAAGTTTCGTTGAGAGACCAGGGCTGGTTGCAGGGATTCAAAGCCGGACAAGGTCATTAGAGCAATACGATGCCGGAGGCGTCGAGCGATCGCGATGGTGTTTTTGGCGTTGCAGATCAGCAGTAGTGATGGAGCGGGCAATCTGGCGACACTCTTCTGCGTGTTTAGCGGCTTGTGACACCGTCGTTGACTCAGCAACATCAGGGCTGTAAGGAAGGATGGTGTCGAGCATGCAAGAGGGCCCGCGTCCATAAAGGGGGAAGTATGGAGAGAATCCAGTCGTTGTCGGTACAGCAGTGTTATGCCCGTACGTCACAAAAGTGAGAACACGGTCCCAGTTGCAGTGGTCGGAAGCAACGTGCATTGACAGCATATCCCCTAATGCTCTGTTGAATCGTTCTGTAGTGCCGTTTGTTTCAGGATGGTACGCGGTGGTGGTCCGATGAATTATTGGCATTCCTAGAGAAGCGATTCAACTGCGTCCGACAAAAACACGCGCCCTCGGTCACTGAGCAGCTCACGCAGAGCACCATGACGTAGAATGATGCGATGTAATATTGTAACGATGGAATGGGTTTTATTTATAAGGTGAGAGATGTTAGTGCAGCGCAAGGGACAGGACGGACGGTCAGCCCCACGACTGCTCGCTTCGCGCGCGTTCTTCTGCTTCCTCTTCTTCTTGGCTCCAGCGAACTGCAGCTGCGTGACAATTTCGCCGGTTGCAGACGAAGCTCTCCGAGTGACGTAACAATTTCCCCGGTTGCAGACGAAGCTCTCCGAGCGAGTTACGTAGGCCGATCGTGGTAATGCTTCAGCCGGGCAACGTGCACTGGTTGGGTTCGACGTGACCGCCGGTTGTCAGCGGTCACTTTAGCGACGATGAACGTGACGTCACTTAATCGTCGCAATATGACGTATGGTCATGTATACCTGGACAAAAAGCTTCATGTATAGTCCTTTTTTCCGCATAGGCGTCCAAAGCAAAACATAGTCTTCAGGGGCAAATGTGGCAGACATGTGTCGAGAGTCATAACGATTTTTGGCACGGTCTTTTGAAGAAATAGTGCTGAGGCGAGCCAATCTACGAGCTTCCTCAGCACGGCATAATGTCCGGGCTATTGCGAAGTCTTCGTGTGTAGACCAGGGAAGTATTGTGTCGATGAAGCTTTGGGGATGGCGAGCGTAGAGCACGAAAAAAAGGCGCATACCCCGTGACTTCGTGCTTCGCCGTATTGTATGCGTACGTAACAAACGGCAAAATAGAGTCCCAATTTTTGTGGTCATAGGACAAATACATGGCAAGCATGTTGGTCAAGGTGCGATTCGTGCGCTCAGTGAGGCCGTTTGTTTGAGGGTGGTAACGTGACCAGTGCCGATAATCAGACCCACAAAGGCGTAATAGTTCCTCAACAACATCCACTGTGAACTGGCGTCTCCCCGGTCACTAATCACAACACGCGGAGCACCGTGACGAAGAATGACGGAGCGTAGCAAGAAGAATGACACTTCAGCTGCTGTACCCGAGACGAGTGCTGCCGTCTCAGTATACCGCGTCAGGTAGTCCACGCACACTATAATCCAGCGACACCTAGTAGATGACTTAGGTAAGGGGCCAAGCAAGTCAACGCCGATCTTTTCAAAGAGAAGGGTGGGTGGTTTAACTGGCTGCAAGGCACCCGCCTTAGGCGTTGTTGGTTGTTTGTAACGTTGGCAAAAAGCACAGCTGACAACGCAACGTTTTGTTGTCTTCCAGAGCTTGGGCCAGTAGAAGCGCTGACGTACTCGGTGCAGCGTCCGAGCAAAGCCTAGGTGGCCTGATGTGATGTCATCGTGCATGGCGCGAAGGATCTCGGGTCTAAGGCTCTGGGGCACGACGAGGAGGAGTGGAGCACCTACAGCAGAATAGTTCTTCTTATACAGTAAACCTGCGTACATGGTGAAAGGAGAACGACGTGGTGTTGACCGAGCGGCATCAAGAAGAGCCCTAATGGAAGGGTCTTGTTCCTGTTCACGCTTGAAGGCCGCGGCATGAGGAAACTCCGTGAATATGGCAAAAAGATATTCGTCCAAGTCGTCGTCCCCATACCCGAGTGCTTGCTGACGGAAGTCTAGATAAACGTCAGCATCGGTCATCGGTGTGACAGCGACCACTTTTGTATGTGACCGAAAAGTCGTATTCTTGCAACCTTAACGACCAGTGAGCTAAGCGGCTAAGTCCAACCAACCGGCAAAGTGAATGGTGGTCGGTGAATATCCTGAAGCGACGGCCGTGCAGGTATGGTCGAAACTTTTGAATGGCGAACACGACCGCGATGCATTCCATTTCGGTGACAGCATAGCTTCGTTCTGCCTTTGCGAGTGTACAGCTTGCATACGCGATCACTTGTTGGCGTCAAAATAGTGAATTGTTGGGCTAGTTGGTTCAACATTTGGCAATTTGAGAGCGAAGGCTTGGAAGGAAAAAAATGAAGTACAACTTAGAAGGAAAGACGCTCAACTTGCAACTGAGTTTAATTCGAAAAGCTTCACACCACGGAGACAAATGCGCAGGCGCAGCCAAACCAGATTGTCAAACAACCAATAGCAGATTCCTGGGGAAAGACGCGTTAACAATTTACGATAACATCAACAGGTACGTTCAATCAGCTTATACACCTAACTGCCTTGTAGGAAGTTTATTTCTTTCATTGTCAGATGCACCGAAGGTTCACTGATGCACGCGTCTGCAGCAATCTCGATCTGTTCCGCCTCTACGATCTCTCGTTCACGCCTGCCCTTAGCTCGATTCATGACGTCCGCCGCCTCTAGAAGTGCCTTGCAACCGCATTTACTGCAATGCGCAGGAAGGTGCGCCCCATCATTCTGAGCATTGACCGTAGTTGCGTGCTCTCGTAGTCTGTCATTAAGACATCGGCCCGTTTGGCCGATGTAAGCTTTACCACAACTGAGTGGTATCTTATATACCACTTCAGTAGCACAGGGGACAAATGGCTTCTTGTGCTTCTTCCCGCAGACTGTTTTCTCTGTTTTTTCACCGGCAAGGTTGCACAAACGGGAAAGCTTACAGGGTGCCGTGAAGACGAGGTCTACGCCATGCTTTGATCCTATCCACTTAAGGTTGTGTGATATCGTGTGAATGTAGGGCATGGCAACAAACTTGTTGGGCCTCTGTCGTGTAGGAACGCTGGGTGAGGCACCAATCTGCTTAAGCAGAGAGGATGCAACGGCAACGAGTAAAGGGGAAGGAAATCCCGATGTTAGAAGGCGCGAAATCTGCCGGTCAAAGCTAAGGCTGACCTTATGAGAGCATGACTTGGTCAGAGCCGAGTTGAGGCAAGAGGAAGCAATCCCCCCTTTTCACTAGTTTAGTATGGGATGAGTCGAATGGAAGGATGGCTTTCTTTGACCGTGGTTTATACTCCCAGCAAATGTGGTCGTCACAATTAAAAAACAATGCTAAATCTAAAAACTGTATTGTATCGTTGTCAGGAAGTTCCTTCGTGAATGATAATGAGGGCGAGCACTGCTTGAAGCAGTTCAGGACACGGTCAGCGACATCTGCATGGCTAGCATTGATGGGAACCGAAATAAAAACAATAAAATCATCGACATATCTGCATACTTTTAAAACCCGTGAGCGGTTCAATTCCTGCTGAAGCATGCGGTCAAAATTGGAAAGATAAATCTCACACAGAATTGGCGCCACACACGAACCAATACAAATTCCTTTCTTTTGTATATACGTTTTGGAGTTAAAGCAAACAAAGGTAGACGCCAAATAACATGTCAAAAGCTCCATAAAGCTATCAGCCGTGACAAGGCAACCATTCTGAAAGGACACCACACCATACGAGTCAATTGCCTCTCGGACAGTAACAAAGAGTTCGTCATGCGGTACGGAGTAGAATAAGTCCTCAATGTCCACGGACATCGCGTAGTTGGCTCCCGGCACTCCCATCTTCAAGTCTTGCACAAGAGTGTCCGAATTCCTCAGCGCAAAGGGGTCGACCGGTGTGAGTACCTTAAGGTGACGCTGAAGGAAGTCACTGACGTTACGCTGCCAACTGCCAGTTTCTGTGACGATGACTCGAAAAGGGCAGAGTGCTTTGTGAGTCTTTGCGGTGAAAAATGCCTTAAGCCCTTCACCCTTGCACGATTTGACCACCTTGTAGAGTGCGTCCAGCTTCATGCCTTGAAGAAGAGCGGTCGCCTTGGCTTTTACCTTAGCAGGATTGGCATCCACTTCTTTGAAACTTTTTTCCATGGCTGCTCCAGCCTTTTCTTTGAACAAGGGCTTAGGAAGGACAACAAAGCCGCCTTCTTTGTAACTTTGCATAAGCGCAAGTTCGGACGTTCTGAAGAAATCTGCTGTTTTACGCAGAACTGAAATACCCTGTGGGATGTTCCGTGGTGCACGTAGCAGGACGTCCACGCCTTCGGAGATACATCTTTCCCGTTGATCGGTGGGCGCTTTTTCTGCTATCTTATGGACCATGGCTAGCAGTTCGTGTTTAGACAGTGACGCCCCCCAGGCTAAATTTTGGTCCCTTTTCTAGTACTTGTTGCACGCTGCTGGGAACTGTTGCTCCGTCTTGGAACACAACCGGCACGGCACCAACATCTCTCTTTCTACCTTTCGGTAGGTGCAGGAGAACGGTGCGCCACAAAAATTCCGTAGTGGCGTCAGCAGACTTTCGGTGTACTCGCAAAAGCGTAGTAGACCCGCTGCCTTCACCCTTGTACACAATGCACGAGGCTCTGAGCCAGCTGTCAAGGAGCCGGACTTGTTTCCAAGTTTCAGACTTCAAGATCTTGCACATTCTTCTCCAGTGGCCTTCAGAAGGAGGAAAGCCCCCCAAAAAGTAAGGCAACATCAGGAGGGCACAAAGAACCTTGCCACGACGACGTGCCGAGCAAGGTTCTTAGCCTTTCATCTTCGAAAAGGTGTGTGCCCTCCTGATGGGAGTATAAACCCTCCTGCTGGGAGTATAAACCCTCCTGCTGCCCTCCTGCTGGGAGTATAAACCACGGTCAAAGAAAGCCATCCATCCATTTGACTCATCCCATACTAAACTAGTGAAAAGGGCGATTGCTTCCTCTTGCCTCAACTCGGCTCTGACCAAGTCATGCTCTCATAAGGTCAGCCTTAGCTTTGACCGGCAGATTTCGCGCCTTCTAACATCGGGATTTCCTTCCCCTTTACTCGTTGCCGTTGCATCCTCTCTGCTTAAGCAGATTGGTGCCTCACCCAGCGTTCCTACACGACAGAGGCCCAACAAGTTTGTTGCCATGCCCTACATTCACACGATATCACACAACCTTAAGAGGATAGGATCAAAGCATGGCGTAGACCTCGTCTTCACGGCACCCTGTAAGCTTTCCCGTTTGTGCAACCTTGCCGGTGAAAAAACAGAGAAAACAGTCTGTGGGAAGAAGCACAAGAAGCCATTTGTCCCCTGTGCTACTGAAGTGGTACATAAGATACCACTCAGTTGTGGTAAAGCTTACATCGGCCAAACGGGCCGATGTCTTAATGACAGACTACGAGAGCACGCAACTACGGTCAATGCTCAGAATGATGGGGCGCACCTTCCTGCGCATTGCAGTAAATGCGGTTGCAAGGCACTTCTAGAGGCGGCGGACGTCATGAATCGACCTAAGGGCAGGCGTGAACGAGAGATCGTAGAGGCGGAACAGATCGAGATTGCTGCAGACGCGTGCATCAGTGCACCTTCGGTGCATCTGACAATGAAAGAAATAAACTTCCTACAAGGCAGTTAGGTGTATAAGCTGATTGAACGTACCTGTTGACGTTATCGTAAATTGTTAACGCGTCTTTCCCCAGGAATCTGCTATTGGTTGTTTGACAATCTGGTTTGGCTGCGCCTGCGCATTTGTCTCCGTGGTGTGAAGCTTTTCGAATTAAACTCAGTTGCAAGTTGAGCGTCTTTCCTTCTAAGTTGTACTTCATTTTTTCCTTCCAAGCCTTCGCTCTCAAATTGCCAAACACTTGTTGGCGTACACTATGTATGTGTACAAGTACAGCTCCAATGCCCACACCACTAGCATCGGTGTGAAGCTCAGTTGGTGCTTCAGGATCAAAATGGCGTAAAATCGGAGCAGAGGTAAGTAAAAATTTTCAGTCGCTGAACGCAGATTAGAACTCAGCAGTCCATGCAAAAGGTGTGTCCTTGTGAAGCAGCGACGTGAGTGGATGAGCTATACGTGTATTATAACATCCTTTTATTGTCTGCTTAGAACACTGGAATGCGGGTAGCCTGGTAACGAGCTCAGAGTCCTCCGTGACGCCACTTCGTTCTCCTCGTCTTCGCTCGCCTGTCCCAAAAGCTGATGTACAATACTTCACCCCTCTAGTGACCCTTATTAACACTCGAAGTCAATTCGATGACGGAATCTTCACATGGCCAGTCGCTCTGGCGCCTTCAGAATACGACCATAGCGGCTGCGTGGCCTACCGTCCCGAACGGGTTGCGAGCGTTGTGTGGGCTGCGTTCTTTCCTGCGTCCCTGCTTCAGAGGCCGAATCCGCGTACGCATTAGGAGACGAATCAAAAGCTGCGGGGGGCATCTACTGTCTCACACTCGGCACCTGAACTTAGACTTGTAGGGCAGCGGTTGTCTTCGTGCAACTCGTCTTCTGGCCAAGAATAATAGGGTGATCCTTGAACGGTGGTTGCAATCCCGGTGTACCTTCTCTTCATATGATCCACATGACGCCTGTGCTTCCTGCCATCTTGGGTCATGGTTACAAACGACCTTTTGCCGCATTCTTCAACTACTACAGCGGGTAGCCATGCGGGGTTTTTGAGAAAATTCTTAACCCACACCTTCTCGCCTGGCGCATAATGTTCTGCCAAGTCATCCACGTCATCCACCTTCCCCTTTTGAGTAAGTCTCCGCGGGTGTAACGCATCCAGGTGGGACGGCAGCTGCCTTCCGAACATTAGTTCTGCAGGCGTTTTCTGCGTTGTGGTGGGCGGTGTCGTATGCTGCTTGAATAAAAACCGCGATAGCCGGCAGGATGGCTTCCCTGAGTCAGTTTCTTGAGAGCCATTTACACTTCTGCCACCATACGTTCCGCTTGCCCATTTGTAGCCGGGTGATATGGAGCTGATGTTATGTGCTTGATCATGTTCAGTTTGAAGAAGTGTTGCATTTCGGACAAAACGAACGCTGTTCCGTTATCGGAAACTGTCACTTGCGTTATGCCAAAAGTGGCGAACAGTGACCGTAGCACATCCGTTGCAGCGGAAGTAGACTAAGATGGCACTTGTCTTACTTCTAACCACTTGGAGAAACTATCCACTACGCTTAAAAAGCTCTTATTGTTCACCGGCCCTGCGAAGTCAACATGGACGACCTTCAATGGTTCACTTGGACGGGGTCATTCTGGAATCGCAACGGCGCAAGGAAGACGGCTGTGCATTTGACACGTCTCGCATGATCGCACCTTGGACTCTATGTCGGCGTCCAACCCAGGCCACCACAGGTGACTGCGAGCGAAACGTTTCATCGTGGTTATTCCCGGGTGATTGGCATGAAGAAGAGTCAAAGCTTCCTCTCTTGCTTCCGTTGTAATCACGACTCGTGTGCCCCATAATACACAACCAACGGTGCGTGGAGAGTTCTTGTACCCGACTCTTGTACGGTTGGAAACTTGCGCCCT
Organism: Rhipicephalus appendiculatus; assembly: GCA_030522465.1. Classification (NCBI taxonomy): domain Eukaryota; kingdom Metazoa; phylum Arthropoda; class Arachnida; order Ixodida; family Ixodidae; genus Rhipicephalus; species Rhipicephalus appendiculatus. The sequence continues at coordinate 985,312 of JALIZH010032989.1, forward strand.
GCCATGATGCCGTTGATCCGGTTTGTAGCCCGTGGTGAACTTGAGAAAGCGTGGGGTCTTCCACTGTCAGTCTGGCTATCTTCTCAGCAGTCAGTGGAGGTTTCGGCAACCCTTCAATCATCATCACATACCCCGGTGCCGCCATCTCATCGACATTAGAAGCCAGAGGAAGTCTACTGAGCGCATCTGCATTCTGGTGTCTTTTCCCTTCTCGGTACACCAACTCGTAGTCATAGGCGCTAAAAATCACGCACCAACGAAGCATTCGCGGTGACAAAACTTGCTGAATCTGTTTCCTAGGGCGCATGATTCCAAGAAGCGGCTTATGGTCAGTCACGATGAGTACATGCCGACCAGCAATATACTGGTGAAAGTGCGTGACTCCAAACACAATTGCATGTCCTTCCCTGTCAAGCTGAGAATAATTTCTCTCACATTTTCCGAGGGTTCTTGATGCAAACGCTACTGGTATTTCTTGTCCGTTTCCGTCCAGCTGTGCAAGTACTGCTCCTAAACCATAAGGCGAAGCATCGCAGCTCAGCATCAGCGGACGAGAGTCATCGTAATGCGCAAGAACCGTACATTCACGCAGCGCGTCCTTAAGTATGTTGAAAGCAGCCTTGTGCGGAGCTTCCCATCTCCACTTAGCTTCTTTGTCCAATAAACGATGTAGAGGTTCGGCAATGGATGCCTTGTCGCAGAGGAACCAACTGTAAAAGCTTATCATTCCTAAGAAGGATTGTAGTTCCTACTTGTTTCTTGGTTCTGGTGCACTCGTTATTGCTTCGACCTTTTCAGACGTTGGCTCAACTCCCTTAGAGCTCACTCTGTATCCCAGGAACTGCACTTCGCGTACACCAAATATGCACTTCTCTTTGTTTGCTTTAAGGCCTGCTTGTTGCAAACGCTGCAGAACTGCTTCCAGGCGATCTAAATGCTCTTCATTCGACGCTCCCATGATGAGGATGTCGTCCAAATAGGCGCAAACCCCAGGCAATCTAGCGAGCAGAGTATCCATGAAGCGTTGGAATACAGATGGTGATGCTGAAACGCCGAATGGTAGCCGTTTCACTGCGTACAAGCCTTTAATTGTATTGATGGTCAGCATCTCTGAAGTGGCCTTGTCGACATGCAGTTGTTGATAAGCCTGTGTTAAATCAATCTTGGAGAATATCTGTCCACCCCGAAGAGTTGCCAGCAACTCAGCTGCCGTTGGCAGAGGATACGCTGTGGGCTTGATGCTCGCATTCACTGTGCTTCTGTATTCCCCGCACAATCGCAAAGATCCATTCTTCTTCCTCACCACTACCACGGGGGTAGCCCAGTCCGAAGCGGCGATGGACTCGATTATGCCTTGGGCCTGGAGCTTGTCGAGTTCTCGACAGACGGCATCGCGTAAAGCAAATGGCACTTGCCGGCATTTCTGAAACTTGGGTGTCGCGTCTTCAGCCAGGTCGATGCGTACAGGTGGGCCTGAATGTCCAGTGAGAACGCCGTCGAACACCGCAGAGAACTTGGCTAAGGTGCCTTCAATGGTTGTTCCTGTGAGATTGTTCAGCCCATGAATCGTAATTCCCAGTTTTTCGAACAAATTTCTTCCAAACAAGCTGGCTCCAACTCCTCCGGCCACGAGCAAAGGTAGCTGGGCTTTGATGTTTTTGAACGAAACCTCGATGAGCACGGAGCCCATGATGTCTAAACATTCTCCCGACCATGTCCGTAGAGCAAGCTTGCGTTCTCTTAACACCGGGGCATCCTGAGGCCAGAGGCGCGCAAAAGTCGCTCCACTTATTATAGAGAACGCCGCTCCCGAGTCGACTTCCATCTCGAGTGGCCGACCAGAAAGTCGGACTGTCACGACGAACCTTGGTGTGGTTGTCATCTGTGGTCTCGTGTGAAAAACAGTAAAGAGGCAGTCATCCTGTTCATCGAACACCTCGTTTTCCTCTTCTACACAATGGCTTCCTTGGTACTTCTGTGCCTTAGCCTTTTTAGAGAGACAAGCTTTGGCTATGTGGCCCTTCTTGCGGCAGATGTTACACGTAGCATTTTTGAAGAAACACTTCTCGGCCTTATGATCTGCTAGACATCGGAAGCACTGAGGCGGCTTGCTTGTAATGCTCTCACGAACATTCTGTCGATTTACAGCGAAAGTGTCAGCCTGTTGCTGACTGCCTTGTATCTGCCTCTGCTGGTCTCTTGCTGATTCAGCCGTCAACGCGAGTTCGTAGGCTTTCTTAAACGTTAGCTTATCCTCAGCTAGCAACCGTTGTTGAAGATGAGAATCGTGGATTCCACATACCAGTCTGTCTCGCAGCATCACGTCCAAAGGTAGCCTTGTATTCCCTGCTTGAGACTGGACCTCCGTGCTACCGCCAGACGCCTCCTGTTCCGCCGTCGTAGAGTCTGCGTTGCCAAAGTTGCAGTCCTTTGCCAAGGTTCGCAGAGCTGTCACATAGTCTTTGACGGATTCGTTAGGAAGCTGGTCTCGTTTCTGACGATAACGGCCAAGTAACTCAGAAGGCCTGGGGTCGAAGTGCTGGGTCAGTAGCTTGACGATGTCCACGAAGTCCACCTCGGAAGGCTTCTTTGGGGACACTAGGGCCCTCGGCGTTTCGTAGGTTTGCTCACCGCAAAGCGTGAGAAGCACCGCTCGCTTCTTGGAGGATTCCACTATGTCGTTGGCTTCATAGTAGAACTCCAGGCGCTCTACCCATGACGACCAGTCGGTGCCAGGACCAAATTCTGGTATCTTGCCTTTGGGCATCGTCTTCAACGTCGAGTTGCTTCGCGGGGTCTTGTTCCCTCGTCGCCAGTATTATAACATCATTTTATTGTCTGCTTAGAACACTGGAATGCGGGTACCTGGTCACGAGCTCAGAGTCCTCCGTGGCGCCACTTCGTTCTCCTCGTCTTCGCTCGCCTGTCCCAAAAGCTGATATACAATAACGTGCAAAGTCTTTGATAAAACGGCGGAAATACGAGCACAGTCCAAGGAATTTACGAAGGTCTTTCACCGTCTTCGGTTGCTCGAAGTCACGAACTGCAGCAAGCTTTCCAGGGTCGGAATGGATACCTTCCTTGTCGACAAGGAAACCCAGAACAAGTGTTTAACGCTCACCAAAGTGACACTTTTTTGAATTAAGAACCAATCCCGCACGGCGGATGCAGTCGAGAATGACTTCAAGCCGTTGGTTGTGCTCGTGGAATGTCCTGCCGTAAATGACCACGTCGTCGAGGTAGCACATGCATATTTCCCATCGGAGTCCGCGAAGGATCGTGTCCATGAATCGCTCGAAGGTCGCCGGAGCGTTACACAGACCAAAAGGGCATTACGTTAAACTCAAAGAGGCCATCCAGTGCAATGAAGGCGGTCTTCTCTTTGTCTTGAGGGTTCTTAGGTATTGGCCAGTAGCCTGAGCGCAAGTCGACAGATGAGAATTACGAGGCGGAGTGTAAGCAGTCGATGGCATCGTCTATTCGTGGTAGCGGATACACGTCCTTTTTCGTTACTGCGTTTAGGCGTCTATAGTCGACGCAGAATCGCCACAAATCATTTTTCTTCTTGACCAGTATAACTGGGGCTGCCCAAGGACTACAGGACTTTTGAATGACACCCTTCTGCTGCATTTCCTTTACTTGATCGTCAATCGCTTTCCTTTCGGCGGGAGAGACGCGATAAGGCTTTTGTATAATGGGGGCTGCTGCCCCAGTATTGATGCAGTGGTGCACGTGGGATTGTGGTGGAGAAGGCAGAGGTTCAGGTTGTGCAAAGTCGAAGACGGTAGCATAGCGCGCAAGAAGCTCTTGGAGCACGCGTTGGTCGGATGAGGGGAGCGATTTGTTAATCATGCTCTTGAACTTTGACGGGTGTTCAGAGAGTAGCGAAGGTTTGTCGGTCGTGACAGCAACTGCACGAATACTCACAGCGGTATCTTCTTCGAAGTAAGCTAGCTTCAACCCAGCAGGTAGAAGGACCGACTCGGAAGACACGTTCACCGTCCACACGTGAGCAGAGCCGTCGACGAGCTTGACAAGTGAACGAGGCATGATAAGCTGCTTCTTCAGTGTGTTAGAATAGTGCGGCTCGATCTATCCACAGGACAAACCCTCACGGGGGGCGAGATGAAGTCACTCTAACAAACTTTGCTGTTTCCGCTGGCAAAAGCAAATAAACGGAACGGAAAATACCTCAACTTGATCGGGCGGCATGTCTCCAAAAGCATGCGGTAATGTATCAGTTCTCATAGAAATTTCCCCAGCTCTGCAGTCTAATGTCGCTCCACAGTCTCGCAAAAAGTCAATGCCAAGATTTACATCATGAGTAGCATGTACTAATACGGTGAATTCAGTTTCAAATGCCTGTTCGCCCACGGTGACCAAAACTGAACATACTCCAACAGGTCGCAACAGCTCTCCGCCAACACCACGAAACGAGGAGTGCCCGTTCCAGGCAAACATAACTTTCTTTCCTAGGCGATTCTTGAACGAAAGGGACATCACAGACACGGAAGCACCAGTATCTACCAAGGCTACAGTACTCACGCCTTCGACACAAACACACACTTTGTTCTTTGACATAATGACAGGCGCAGGAATTTGCGAAGATGACCATCCTGCGACCTCACCTCCATCGGTCGCACCAGCTAGTTTCCCAGCTGGGGCGGTGTAGGCGGGCGGCGACGTGGTGATGGCGATCGACGCGTCCGGGTTGGCGGCGGAGTCAGGCTGCGGTCAGACACCGGGGACGCGTTCCTGGGCATGTATTCTCGAGGTAGCAGATGAAAAGGTAGATGCAGCAGACGGTTGTCAGGGTGTGGTGTCTTGCATGCGAGGCGGGTACGCACGATCTCTTGCAGTGCGTTGCGGACGACGTCTGCAGTACCTAGAGATGTGTCCTGGAATTCCGCAGTTAAAGCAGACAGGTGGGGTGCGAGGGTTTTCGTTGATGTAGGACACAAGTCTTCTGGGCATTGCGTAATCGAGAGGCATTCGCCGAGGCGGCACGTCCTGTCGGCGTGGAAAACTCGTCCCTCGAGGCTGTGTGGCGCCCTCCATAATGACGTCATCGCAGGCTGGGCGGTTGGTGTATGCAGGTCGCGACCAGGTGACCGGTACTTCCGAATAGCGCTCATCCAATGCACATTGGTGACACACGCGGTTGGCGTCGCCGCCTTGAAAGTGAGCCAGTTCGTCTCTGACAACACGACGTACCACAGCGGCGAAGTCTTCAGAGAAAGAAGCGTCCACAGTAGCAACGGTCGGGACGTTGTCCAGTCGACCGAACTTCGCAAGTATCCGCCGTGTTTTGAGAGCTTCAAACGCACGACAGTAACGCCTCAAGTCTGACGGGGCCGTAACGTCTTCCTTAGCGATCAGGAAATCATAAACATCCTCAGCAATTCCCTTGAGCAAGTGCCCCACCTTGTCCTCATCTGACATGTTTCGATTCACTATTCCGCAGAGCTTCGGGATCTCTTCTATGTAGCTCGTACACGTCTCTCCAGGCAAATGTACTCGCCGGGAAAGTGTCTGTTCAGCCTTTTTCTTTTTGGAAAGCAGATCACCTAAGCACTTCTTTATCTCTTGAACGAAGACCTCCCAAGTTGTCAGGGCACTCTCACTGCTATCGAACCACAGAAGTGCAGTTCCCGCAAGGAAGAGGACAACGTGCGAGAGTTGTGCTGAGGTGTTTCATTCATTAAGACGGCTCACCCTCTGGTAGTCCTTCAACCAGTCATCGACGTCTTCATCTTCTCTTCCTGAGAATGAGCGGGGCTCCCGATAAAGTGTGCAGCCCGCCTGTCTTGGGTGAGCATTCTCTTGCGCGGTTCGTTCCCGACCATCGTCGCCTGCATCCGTGTCATTCATGGCCACGTCTTGCGGTGGTAGCCCGGCCAACCGTTTACTGCGTCGAGGGGGCGGTAGAGCTCGGTCGTCCAGGCTGATGTACCCTGCACGTCCACCAAAACTGTAACGATGGAATGGGTTTTATTTACAAGGTGAGAGATGTTAGTGCAGCGCATAGGCGGAGAGTTTTCATTTTGCCGGAGGGGGCGGGGCCCGGCTTGCACTTCTATATTGTTCTCCCTGTCGCTTCATATATATGTATATATATATATATATATATATATATATATATATATATATATATATTGAGAGAGAGAGCATGTCCGCCTCCTAAATTAAAGAATAAAATTAAAGACTTTAATACCACCTTATTCTCTTTGGCGCCTACACCGCGATATCAGTATGAATATCTCTTGTAATAGATAGATAGATAGATAGATAGATAGATAGATAGATAGATAGATAGATGGATAGATAGATAGATAGATAGATAGATAGATAGATAGATAGATAGATAGATAGATAGATAGATAGATAGATAGATAGATAGATAGATAGATAGATAGATAGATAGATAGATAGATAGATAGATAGATAGATAGATAGATAAATAGATAGATAGATAGATAGATAGATAAAAAACTTTATTGAAGTCCTGAAGGAGTCCACCCCTGTTTTATAGGGGGAGGATCGCGGGCCGCTCCCACGTGGGGACGGGGAGGCCTAGCCTCACCGCCGCGTCGTGGGCCTTCTGGACAGCTTTGAGTTGTTGTAGGAGGACCGGGCTCTTAAGCATGGAGTGAAAGTCGTTTTCAGAGAATGCTTGATGTTTTCCCTGTAAAGAGGGGCACCTCCAGAGCATGAGACTAAAATCAGTGCGATCGTGGCGATCCGGACAGAGCGCTGAAATGTCGGAGTAACGACTGTAAGTAAAGAGACTGGGGTATGTTTCCGTCTGAAGCATGCGAAGGGAGATTGCCTGTGGCCTAGACAACTTTTCGTGTGGCAATGGAAAGGACCTACGGCCCATTTGATAGTGTTTTGTGACCTCATTGAATGTAGTCAAAAGTCCCTAAAATGGAGGCTGGGGGGCTGATTCCTCTGTCTGAGCCGCGCAAGTCCCGGCGCGGTAAGTGAAACCTCGCGCCTTGGAGTGGGCTAGCTCGCTGACATTGGAAAGGCCCCCCGACCTGCGAGCCAAGGTGAGCAGGGAACCAAGTTATAGTGGGGTGAGTGAGTTCCTTGTGAGCGAGAGTTCGAAAAACTTCCTTGCACACGGAACCAGACGCGAAGGCTCTAGCAGCGGATCTAGAGTCAGTATAGATATCAGTTCTCTGCGGATCAAGGAGAACTAGGGCGATGGCCATCTGCTCCGCTTTGTGAGAAGAAGAGGTTCTAACCGACGCTGAGGATAAAATCCGACCCTTAGTATCCACGGATACTACTGCAAAGTGAGCGGAAGCGCCGTACTGGGCGGCATCGACAAAACAAGAAACAGAGGAGTGGGCGTGAGCGTAAGCTAAAAGAGAGGAGGCTCGAGCAACACGCCTGCCCACGTTGATGACTCCCGATTTATTTTTCAACTTACACAAAGACATCGATCCTCCTCGCAACGCTTGGCTCAAAGCGAAAAATGCCGTATAGGCTGCTACTCGGTGACTGCATGCATCACATAAAATCGATTCCCACAATGAGTGGGACCCGCCTATTTTCTTTATTGACATGCATTACTTTGCTAAAACATGCACCAGACATAAGACAGTGGCCTAATGCTGGTACAGGAAGCTTTAATCTTCAATTTGTGATGGCCAAAAATAATTCTCAAGTGGTAGACAATTGTAGAACACTAAGAGGTGCCTCAATTGCCTGTTAACACAACATATTGTGCACATACAAATCTCTTTGCGGGGAATTATTAACTGACTATTTCACTTGTCACTGGTCATGATCGAAATTTTAAAAGCCTGAAATGAAAAAGCGGGTATAAACAGCCCCCTGTGAAATAAATAGCTGGCAGACAGGAGGCCAAACGCTCGTTGTGAATGGACGGGGACCTAAGCCAAGCTCGTAAAAAATATCCCGGGCAGGCGCCGGGGGGGGGGGGGGGCTCTGCCCCCCATGAAGCCGTCCGAGGGGGGGGCCCGAGCCCCCGAGCGCCCCCGTACTCTCCGCTTATGGTGCAGCGCAAAGGACAGGATGGACGGTCAGCCCCACGACTGCTCGCTTCGCGCGCGTTCTTCTGGTTCCTCTTCTTCTTGGCTCCAGCGAACTGCAGCTGCGTGACGATTTCGCCGGTTTCAGACGAAGCTCTCCGACTGACGTATCAATATGAAAGAACCGACGTCACTTGCCGAAGCCGATGGCAATGGTGAAGTTTGTACATAGGACGTAAGATGATCGGTGGCGATGATTATCCAACGATTTCCAGAAGGTGTGAGTGGAAGAGGTTCATAGAGATCAATACCAACACGGTCAAAGGGTCTGCCAAAGCAAGGTAAGGGCTGGAGTGGAGCTGGAGAACCAGGAGTTCGATTCTTCCGGCGCTAGCAAGCGATACAGGAACGGACGTAGCGGTGAACGAAGGGATACATTGCACGCCAGTACTAGCGGTGGGACAGGCGAGTATAAGTTCTAGATGCGAAGCATCTTATGCTCGGGCCTGTGTCCGTACTTCGCGCGTCCTGCGTCCCGCGTCCTGCGCCCCGCGTGCCGCGTCTCGCGTCCGGTCACTTTCATGAAGTAGGGAAGCATTCACTATGCGAACCAGGACACTGTAGTACAGTAAGGCCGTTAACCACCATCACAGTCATGGGAGTCATGGCAGAGAGCACAGAGTGGCTGCTTAGCAATGACAAGGCAGGTGGTGGGTGCAAGCAAAGAATAATGCGCTCTACCGGTGGTGTCTGTCGCCCACGTTGACTCCATTCCTTGATCTTGTCGCATGTGCTTGCAGGGGCTTTGTTCCTTCCCTCCTTCCCACGTCCCGTGTTCCACACCCCCCTCTCTCTCCTCTCCTACGCTCCCCACCTTCCTCTCATCTAAGAATCCCCTATTCTACGGAGCAGCGCTCGCGTCCCGTTAACTGCATTCCTTGATCTTGCTTGCATGTGCTTGCGCGGGCTTTGTCCATCCCACGTCCCACCTCCCTCTCTCTCCTCTCCTATGCTCCCCACCTTTCTCTCCTCTAGGAATCCTCTACTATACGGAGCGACGCGGGCGTCCTCTTGACTCCGTTCCTTGATCTTGCTTGCATGTGCTTGCGGGGACTTTGTCCATCCCTGCGTGCCACCCCCCCTCTCTCTCCTCTCCTACACTCCCCAGCTTTCTCTCCTCTAATAATCTTCTACTCTACGGAGCGGCGCGCACGACAGGTGGTGCGACAGCTGCATACTCCGCTGGGGGGCGCCACGGTAGTTCCGCGGTATGAAAATGACGGAGCGCGCGCGCCTCATTCTCTCCTTCTCTCTCCTGTGCAGCGCCGCGATGCGTGACCGGGCCGCTGGCGCGAATCGGGAGCGGCGACGTTTCTCCCGCTCAAGCCCGCCATCACCCCGCCGCTTTGCATTCATACATGGTTCTATTTAGCGGGAGATGGGTAAGTTTTATAGAGAAGTCCGCACCCGTGTCCACTAAAGCACTGACATTGCGACCGTCGAGCAGCACTGGAATATCCAAGGAAATCTTTCCGGAGCCAGTTGGTGACGTCCTCGTCTGTGGATCGTCGGTACGCGCAAGCGTCGATGGGGGGGCCTTGACCTTGTCCAGTCTGAACGGCCTCGCCCCCAAAGGTCGCTGTGGTTAGTTTTCCCGGCGTGGACTGGGTGACCGACCCTGCAACACGCTCGAATAGGTACGGCGATTAGGGGAAATCGGCCGCGTTGATGGGGAGCGTGGTTGGTGTAGGAAAGACGAGGATCCGCGCTGCTGGGCAACATAATCTTCGATTTCAGGAGGCCGCTGACCGAACCTAGATCGCGGTGAGTTCGGCGAAAATGCGCGTAGTCCAAGTTCTCGGTAAGTGCACTGTCGGTACGCATGCCCAGCTTCGCCACAGTGGAAGCTGAGACAGAGAGGAGATAGTGGGCGGTGAAGGTATGGACAGCTTCTGAAGTTCTTTTAGATGCGAAGCATCTTATGCTCCGGGCTATCTCCGTCCCGCGTCTCGCGTCCGGCCACTTTCATGAAGTAGGGAAGCAACCACTATGCGAACCAAAACACTTTAGTACAAAATTACACCATCTCCCGCTAAAGGGAACCATGTGTACATGTGAAGCAGCGGGTGCTAACGCTTACACTGGCGGCGGCGTGGACGCTGGCGCTCATCGCAGCGTTGCGCAGGAGAGAAAACTGGGGAAGCGCAAAGCAGGCAGTGATGGAGCAGTGTTTCCTACTGCAACATGCCAATCGCTGCTAATGGGCAATGAGAGACAGAAGACTCCGACTGGACACAGAGACCCGCACTCCGCTTTTAGTTAACGCGCACGCTGCGAATTTTTATTGTTCAACAACGCACAGGAGAAATCTCCCACCGGCACGACCTTGGAGGTCAAGATCCATTGCCATATATGCGGGGTGGCCAGTGAACGGTTGTGCAGCGCGAGCAGTCGGTTTTTTCAACCAAGAAACTCGCTAGCAGACGCTGCCTGCGTCGGCGTCGCGAGGCGAGAGAGGGGGGAGCGTAGGAGAGGAGAGAGAGGGGGTGACACGCATGCGCAGTGGGGAGTGTGAAAGCCGTGGGCAGGGATGCGTAGAGGAGAGAGGGAGGAGTGTAAGAGGGGAGAGAGGAGGGGAGGCGCATGCGCAGTGAGGGTGTGGTTGCCGCGGGGAGGGATGCCTAGAGGAGAGAGAGGGCGAGAGGAGGTTTTTTATTTTTATTTTTTTAAAGGGTTTGCGCATGCGCACTAAGGGTGGGCACGCGGCACACCACCACCACCACCACCACCGGATTAAGCTTCGCCATAAGATGCTTCACATCTAAAACGTCGTCAACCACCTATACAGTCCATCGTCGCTAACAGCGCGAAAAACACAGACTAAGACGAGAAGTGGACACGACACAGCGCTGACTTTCAACTAAAGTTTTATTGAAAAACGAGACATATATAACATATGAACAGAACACCTCGTGACTGATCCGGCCGTTGCCTATCGACAAAGTAAGTACACTGCGCACCCAAGCATTGTCAAGTGGACACTGCAGATATAATACAAGTACAAAAAGAAAATGAAAAAATAATAAATAAATAAAAAAAATATAAAAAACACACGAGATCACAAATAATCCTCACCCACTATCTAATATGACAAATTCTTTATCCAGTAAGGCAATGGATGGCTGACTGACGCATTGAGACCCTTTCTTATTTATAAAAAACGCCTCCATTATCTCTCTTGATAGTTTGTCTGGGAGCCTGAAGAGCACGTTTGTTTTTTCAAAAAGTGGGTAGCACCTATACAGTCACCAGATTGATGGCCGAGAGCATAGAGGGGCTGCTTAGCAATGGCTAGGCGGGTGGTGTCTGTCGTCCAGGTTGATTCCATTCCTTGATCTTGCTTGCATGTGCTTGCGGGGGCTTAGTCCATCCCTCCTTCCTGCGTGCCACAACCCCACAGCGCATGCGTGTCCCCTCCCCCCTCTCTCCTCTCCTACGCTCACCCCCCTTTCTCTGCTATAGAAATCCTCTACTCAACGGAGCGGCGCCCGCGTCCCGCGTCCTACACCCCCCCCCCCCCCAGCGCATGCGCGTCCCCTCCACCTCTCTCTCCTCTCCAACGCTCACCCCCCTTTCTCTCCTCTAGGAATCCTCTACTCTACGGAGCGGCGCCCGCGTCCTACAACCCCCCCCCCCCCCACTGCGCAAGCGCGTACCCTCCCCCCCCTCTCTCTCCTCTCCTACCTTCAACCCTTCTCTCTCCTGTAGGAATCCTCTACTCTACGGAGTGGCTCCCGCGTCCACAGCGCATGCGCGTCACCTCCCCCCTTTCCTACGGTCCCCCCCCGTTCCTCTAGGAATCCTCTAGCGTGCACGACAGGTGGTGCGACAGCTGCATACTCCGCTGGGGGGCGCCACGGTAGTTCCGCGGTATGAAAATGACGGAGCGCGCGCGCCTAATTCTCTCTCCTGTGCAGTGCCCGAGCCGCGAAACGGGAGCGGCGACGTTTCTCCCGCTCAAACTAACCATCTCCCCGCTGCTTCGCATCCACACATGGTTCCCTTTAGCGGGACATGGGGAAGTTTTTTAACACTCCAGCATGCGCGCAATGTGGGTCGGCGTGAAATGAGGCGCATATGTCCGAGCGGAGATGCCTGGAAATAACCAGGAGCCATCTCCGTCCTGCGGAGAGTTAATTTCTTCGGTATAGCAAACCATCCCTGATAGCGAAGTGCTGTACTTGACGGCGCATACCTCTAGGGATGTGTTGCGATAAAGGCCGACGCAACAAGTTCAGGAGTGAAGCAACCCAGGGATCTCTCCGTTGCCCCAGACGCATGTCGCTGACACACAGTGCGGACACGTCGTGTGCAGGCGAAGAGGGCGACTCGTCACTATCTGGTAGGGGCGATCGGGACAGAGCATCGGCGTCGGAATGTCTGCGTCAAGATCGGTAAATGACGTGAATGTCGTACTCCTGGAGCCTAAGTGCCCAACCGACGAGCCGGCCGGAAGGATAAATGTTGTATTTGTAGCATTGCCCATTTTATTGAGGACCCTGTCTTTCTAGTTTTTGTCTTTCTAGGTTTTTCTTGCAACGTCATTAGCATGTGCTGTTTCTGTTCCGTGCATACCGCAGTACCAGTGTATTCGTGGGGGGGAAGAGAGCATTGTCAAGCCGCGCTTTCTTTCTCTTCTCCTCAGCCATGTATTTGTGTATGCATGTCCGGAAAAAAGACTCAGACTCAGGCTCAGACTTATTAGGACATTTCTGACGTTCGGGCCTACGTAAAGTTCTTCGACATAAATATACCAACAGTACTGATAATTCGTTTCCGATTCATGACTGGCTGCGCAACGCACACACGGACAAGAATGAAATGAAGAGTGCCCGTTTCTTTCCGGTCCGTGTGTATGTTGCACAGGCAGTCTTGTATGAATATACCTGCCTACACTTTCATTTATGCATTCTTGATGTTTCCCTCTGACGCGAGTTCTTTAAGGACATTCACTGCGTTTAAAATGCATACCACGAGTGGTCGGCTACGTGGCACTTTAGTGCGGTCACCGATTAAGACCTCAACGACCTCAATGAACATTGTAGGAAAAACAGCCCAGACTGCGGGATGAAGACCGCACAGGACACAGCGCCGGCTATCAACTGATTTCTTTTTTTGGAAAGGCAGAGAATATGTAGGCGAGCGAACAAAAATAAAAAATGGCACAAACGCTATCGAGTGAGTCGGTGCGCCATCACTAGCACTCTTCCACAAAGTAATTAGCTACCTTCAGCCTCAGTTCGGATCACTAAGCGTGTTGTCACAGGCTTTGTTTTCTTGTTTCGTTGTCTCTTTTATTGTTAGCGGTTGGTGTTTTCTGTCTTTGTAGTCACTTGCTTACAAACCTTTTGTGTTAGACCCCGGTTCTTGGTTTTTGTTGATTTGTGAATGTCAGGTTTTAGCGGTTTTAATCAGTTCTGTACCGACCGCCATGTCCTCATTCTTTTTTGCCGGTTTTCGCTCGTGTTCTCATGTTGATGAAATCTGCTTTTGCCGCATCTTATAAACCCTTATCTAAATTGATTGTAACGCTGGTTGGCCGAGTCACTCGATAGCGTATGTGTCATTTTTCTATCCTTGTTTCCTTGCCTATATTTTCTCGGCCTTTGCAATAAAGAAATCAGTTAATAGTTAGCGCTCTGTCCTGTATTTTCTTCGTCCCGTTGTCTGCGCTGTTTTTGCCCACAGTGTTCATGAACCAACTGAACCCTTGTGGGTCTCAACCAATTACAGACCTCAACGAAGCGGCCTGCCAAGCTGCCCGTCCAATTAGTTGCGTTCTACGCTTTCATGGAAATCGGTATATCCTACAGAAGGCGCCGGCCGGCCACGGCGGTCTAGTGGTTATGGTGCTCGACGGCTGACCCTCAGGTTGCATTTTCGATGGAGGTGAAAATGCTTGAGGCCCTGCGTGCTTAGGTTTAGGTGCACGGATCTCAGGTGGTCGAAATTAGCGGAGCCCTCCACTAATACGGCATTTCTCTTAACCATATCGTGCTTTTGGGACGTTAAACCACAATAATAATAATAATAATAATAATAATAATAATAATAATAATAATAATAATAATATTAACATGAATATTCACCGTATTATTATTATTATTATTATTATTATTATTATTATTATTATTATTATTATTATTATTATTATTATAGAAAGCCATGTGCGTAATTTGAATTCATGTTACAGATATAGCTGGTGTTCACTCTCCGGTATGTTAGGCATATCCCATCTAATTTGATGGCACTTCAGCAGATACCCAGGTACTACATCGTGTCTCAAAAACGTCATCCTTAACCGGCTAGGAACGAATTTTTCACCGAATTTGGCGCCGGAAAGATGTAGCTAGCAAGGCAGCTCATTCAGGGGTGGTGAATACGCTTAGAGAACGTCTCCCATAGGCTAATCTCGTACGTTCACGTTTCGCACGTACCGCGCATCTCATGGTGCCGTTCATGGCGGGAAACTTCATCACTCGTCACGTTCACCCTAGTGAGTTACTATTTCTCGGACAAGAGCATTTCTTTCGTCATGATATCACGCCAAGAGATGCGAAAAACAGGAAATGAGATGGAGCAAATGAAAGTATTTAATGCCCGGAACATTAATTGGAACTAACAGACAAGAAAGCCAAAGAAAATGTAGGAGATTTTACTTGTAGCCATTATGATATAATAGTGAAGAAAGTAAACTGGACGAAAAGATAACTTGCCGCTGACAGGGACCGAACTTGCGACCTTCGAATAAAGCGTCCGATGCACTTCGAATTGAGCTACAGCGCAATACGAACTGGTTGCCGCTTGCCGCTGTAGCTCGGTTGGTAGAGCATCGGATGCGTTATTCGAAGGTCGAGGGTTTGGTCCCTGCCTGCGGCAAGTTATCTTTTCGTCCTTTCTTCTTCCTTCCCTTTTACATTACATTTACTGCTAATAACATCCGCTATAATGTCATAAGCATTATTATCTGTTAGTTCTCATTAATATTGTGTCTAACAAAGATAAACAAGCCCTTAAATATTCTCTTTTTTTCGTTGATGCCCTGAAATCATTTAGGTCGAGTGTACAGTACCGAAACCTATTCTTGTGACACGGACAACGGTGTCTAAGAGTCAAAAAATGTTTTGTTGTTTTTTTTTTATTTGAAATGCATCTAAATCTAGAAATGCATCTAAATCATTCCAAATCCCGTCACATTTTCTTTTTTCGCTTAGCATGAGTGCTGAAGAGTTTCTGTGCATGCGCCGCGAGCGGTTATCGCGGCGTAGGTTGTCCCCTTGGGCTACTAGTAGCTCTCCGGCGTCCTGATATGATCTAACGTCCAGATCCACAATGGGACACGAGAAGGAGACCCCGCGAATGTAGATTCTGCAACCAGGAATGTCATATCAATTCCGCGTCAAAGGCGCCGGACGGCTTTTTGCAGCAGGACATTTTACAGCGGGCATAGTTGGGGTGAATAATGCGAGAGCGGTGGCTATTTCGTAATATTTGCAGCACGTACATCGAATAAGTAAGCTTTTCTTTTTAGAGCCTAGCTGTGTACCTCTACCACGGCCGCGAAATAAAAAAACGGCAGATCCCATGCACAGTGGGAATCGATGTAATGCGAAGCAGCCAGCAAGGAGCAAATCATGCAGTACATAATATTTCATGTCATTATTCACATGTTCAGACCTGTCATTTATGTTCGTAATCATACAGTCACGTCGCGCAATACCAATTCTGTTCTATATGAAGCTAGCGAACTGGCCGCGAGCGTGCCATGAGCGTCGAATGCAAGTCATGTTGCAAATGACATGTCATGATTTCCATATTACCATTTGTTATTAATGTTGGTCATGAAGTCACGTCACGCAATACCAAATTTGGTGCATATCAAGCTAGTTAAACGGCCGCGAGCGTGCCATGAGCGTGGCATGCAAGTCATGTTACACATGTCCATAGGTCGGCAAACTCACTCATGAGTCGACTCACTCAGGCTCACTCAGACTCAGATGAGGCGTGAGTCTGAGTCTGAGTGAGTCCGGCTGAATTATACTTAGGTGAGTCTGAGTCCGAGTCAGTCCGCTTGAGGAAAATTTTGGTGAGTCTGAGTTCGAGTGAGTCCGGCTGAGTTATACTTTGGTGAGTCTGAGTCCGAGTGAGTCCGGCTGAGTTATACTTAGATGAGTCTGAGTCGGAGTGAGTCTCCTTGAGGAAACTTTTTGTGAGTCTGAGTCCGAGTGAGTCTGGATGACGAAAACACCGGTGAGTCTGAGTCCGAGTGAGTTTGGTTGGAGAGAAATTTCGTGAGTCTGAGTCCGAGTGAGTCCAGTTGAAGAAAATATTAATGAGTCTGAGTCCGAGTGAGTTCGCTTCAGCAGAATTTTGGTTAGTCTGGGTCCTAGTGAGTGCTAAGCGAAAAACGTTTATTGAGTGAGTCTGCGTGGGCTCCATTTATTTTGCCGACCTATGGTTACAAATATTTATAGCCTCCTTTTATGGCGTGCCTTGTAATCGTATAGATGTACTGTCTTTTAAAGCCCTAGAAATTATTTTTCAAGATATCAAGCTGTCCATGCCCTCATATACGAGGGCATGTAAGTGGGCTGTGCAGCATGTTCTGACACATGTACAACTCCAGGCCACTTTTATTATGCGATATCGTGATCCACATTGATTTTGATCTACAATTGTGTACCTAATCAACGGAGAATGAGTGCAATGTTCGAGCTTCATCATTTATGCGGATTCAAATACGACAAAGCAGCACGATTCGCGAGCATAGAGTGCCCCTTCGCTCTCTGTTGCACTGAACCGCTTATGTCTTTAGATGCAGCTTCGGTTTTTCCATGAATAAATCTGGCAATTGGGAAATTTTTGAGCGCCAAACAAGACATTCTCAAGTACGACAGAGACACGACGGGCGCTTTTGAATGACTCGTGAATGCATTGTTTCGCGCTCAAAAATTTCCCAGTAGCTATGCACCATCTCACCGAATTTCAAGCTTTGTTAAAAATGTAGCGACGACATAGACCATCGGCTTTCGTCGTGTCATTCGCTACCAATTAAACAGCGGCTGCGTTATTTAAAGTGTCTAGATAAAGCTTGCCCCGTGGTACCTCGAAAGTTGTAGCGACCGGATTTCAAGGAGGAAGGGGGTAGAAACGCACCATTCATGCCATACGCGACGCTTCATCACTTGCAAAAAGAAATTTCTTCGGGCTGTAATGTGGTCAAAGAATTATGTTACCTCTCGGCAATTCAAAAAGCTTTTAAACTTTAATGACCTCTTCGAATTCTAGACTCTCTTTGGGAGATATTGCTGCCATATTTTCCCAGCACGCCTGCAGTTCAGTCCTTGCCGACTCAAGCAAAACCCGTTTTTTTTCGTATTTTTTTCTTTTCTTTCCTATTCAAACACCTTTCCATTCATAGACAGCGTTGACGCGCCGAAGCACTTTCGGTGGTCCCTCAGCCGTCATTGTGTTCCTCGAAGCCACACGGCAAAAAGCTTCATGGCACGGGCGTTTCCCAGGCTCGTTTCCCGTACCTTGCTTTCGAGCTCCTAATACCCCCCAAGGAATGCAAGGAAAGTACAAAACGAAGCAACAAGCTCGACACTCTAGGCTTGGGGCCTGCAACACAAATATCTGAATTCTTTCAAAAGTGAACATTCGGCAGAAGTCTGTCTGGTTGGGATAACAGAAAACTGGAGAAAAGAGAAAACTCCAGCCAAAATTTATTTTAAGAAACCGCGACGTTTCGAAGCATGATCGGCTTCTTGTTCAGGGGTGAGAAGGCCCGAGATGTACAACGCCTTCTTGCCAAGCGGGATTGTTTGCCGTGAGTCGTCGCAAGCCCTGGCAGTAGAGGTAGGGCAGTGCCCCCCGTGGTGTGGTCGGTGTTTCCCGCTGTCTGCCCAATGTACCAGGAATCGAGGAGAGGCCGCCGGCGAAGGTTCCTTTCTTTTTCCAAAATCACCGCGCCGTCGGGACTGGTATGGTGGTCAAACCGCTAGCAGTGCTATGTCACTTCGCTCCGTCCGCTGTTCAAATGACGGAGGTCATTCTTGTGCTGTCGCATTCTTTCATGGAAGTTCTTTGTTTCCTCAATGTAGGAAGCGGGGCAGTCGGCGCACGTGATCCGGTACACGACGCACTGCGCTTTTTCCGCAGATGCGCTGTCTTTGGGCCGAGGGATGAAACTGCCGATGGTGGTGGATGGCTTGTGGGAAAAGTCGACCCCTGCCTTTTTTAGTATACGGGCTATTGCTTCGCTGGCGCACGCAATGTAGGGGATCGACACGCGGCGTCGTTGCGGCGCCGTTGGTGTCACGTTTCCCCCGTCTTTTCTCTTACGGAGGGCGCTGCGAATAAACGCCTTTGTGTAGCCGTTGGTGCAGAGGTCACGAATTATTGTCTTCCTTTCTTCTATCCGCTGCTGGGGTGACGATTGGTGATTTTGGTTGGAGTTTTATATTTAAACTCGTGACGCAGCGGGTGGTTGGTTGTTTACACAATAAACGAAGGCACGTTTCGCTGCAGTGGGGCCATAGGAACTTTAAAATCGATTTTAAATACGTCCTAGGCTATATTATCTGTTAATATTTCGTAGGTGATACGCGTGTGTATACACAAATCTATCCCACATATTATCTAGCCTTCAAAATTTTGTTTCAGAACTTCAATGGGAAGATAGAAAAGGGGGGGGGGCAGTATGCGCTAGTATGAAGATAAGAAGCGGTCTCATAAATATATGAGACTCGAGCTCTGCTCTCCATCCCTTAACCCCCCTCCCTGCATCTTTCAAGAATGTAGCCTTTGAAGCAGGAAAGAAAAAAAAAGCGCATGTCCTGCCTTCATCTCACTCATTTTGTGTTCGTTGTAGCACTGGCTTTCGATCATAAGTCGCTGAGCAGTGTCTCCTCATGGGAGACAAATTTGCGCATTTCTCATATGTTTCATGAATCACTAGATGTCATTATGAATCCACACCAATTGCCCATCAGTCTGTTATTCTGCAAAGAAAAACAGTACGTTATGGCAACCTTCGCTGCCCCATTTACCCGCTGAAAATAGGCTCCTCAATCATTTATTTATTTAACAGTACCCTGAAGGTCCGAAGGAATTGCAGAGGGGAGCTGTGCATTTGAGAATGCGTAAGAGATTAGCAGTTACTTCGAAGCAAAAACAATACAAATAATAAGTTATTAAGGATAGATATAATAGCGACGCAGTGAAAATAAGAAGAAATAAAATTGCTGATAGCGCAGGGTTAGCTATGCGAACTTATTGCGTCTGGTTTGTAGTAAACCCTCCAGTTGTCAGTTCAGTGCCTTGTCCAGTGACTTTGTTCTTAGAAATGAATATTCCTGTCCTTTCTGGGGACTAGTAGGATCACTGTGAAGCGGTGCCCGCGTCCCCACCTTTCAATACGGCATTCATGCAATCGGCTTGACTGTCAGCAATTGGGGTTTTTGGAAAGCAGAAAATTGCCATCTCCTTTTGCATGGTCTGTACCAGACCATGCAAAAAGCTTCGACCATACCTTTGACCACACTGGCCGGCTCTCATCGGCGCGCCTATGCACGTTCCTTTTTGCCTTGTGTCCGTATCCAGCGTGGTACTGATACGACTCTTTACCATTATTCACGAGATAGAGTAGTCACTAACAGTTACAACTGGTTCTTAGCCGGCTCAGAAAAATATCTTGCCTGAAACAAACGCAGTCGCAACCCGTGTACTAAGATTAAGATGCACGTTGAAGAACCCTGGGTGGTCGAAATATCTGGAGCCCTCCACTACGGCGTCTCTGACAACCACATCTTGGCTTTGCGACGTAAAATACCAACCTCTATTATCCGCAATCACTTTGCGAAAGCATGACATCGACAAAAACCGAACTTAGCATTTCTATAATTCAAAACGCTAGTATAATCATTATTGGCGTTTAACGTCCGAGAACCATGATGTGATTATGAGGGGCGCCGTAGTCGACGGCTACGGAAATATTGCCTACCTGGGGTTCATTACGTGCGCCAAAATATAACCACACATGGCTCAAGCGTTTCGTCATCCATCGAAAATGCGGCCGGTATTCGATGCCGTGATCTTCGGGTCGGCAGTCAAGCACCACAACCAAAAGACTATCGTATCAGGTGTTTTCGAAACTTTAGAGAGCCATAACCATGCAACCTATAACCATGTTTCCAAAATTGGCCGCCTCATGTTATTTTCTTTTTTCGCGTCCTCAATAAGCGGTAAATCGACTGCAAGACCATTGGCAGTTTCATGAACGTGTTTAGAAAAGCGCCATAACGTAATGTCAAGCTTTCTTCGTTCCCAAGTAGCGTGATTAGGCCTTGGAACGGCAAAGCGTAAGAAAGGACTTGATTTATAATTGGGTCTGCCAAAAACGCACGTACGCGCTCGCCCATTGAAAACAAACGGCGCGTGCGCATAGCGCATTTCAAAGGTAACAGGAATGAAAACCTAATGTTCCTCGAAGGTTCTTATATTTAAAGAAAACATTCTCAATATTGCAAAAATCGCGTTTAATGTTGAATTTCTCTTTACGATAGACATTGCGATGCACGGGAAATAACTTCTTTTTTGTATGTTGAAAGCTATCATATATTTTGAAGGTTGCCTGGCACTTGTGAACCCTTTACATGTGTTATTCTATACATAAGCTTATTTATGGCGCTCCTTCGACATTTATTGGATGAGCCGGGCCAAATCGAATATTGCTAATTTTTAGTCCGAGTACGTCTAGTTGAGAAAAAAGTTAGGCGAGTCTGTGAGTCCGAGTGAGTCCGCTTCAGGAGAATGTTGGTGAGTCTGAGTCCGAGTGAGTCCGGCTGAGTTATATTTTCGTTATATTTTCATGTGTATGAGTCTGAGTGAGTCGGGCTGAGTAATATTTTCGTGAGTCTGAGTCCGAGTGAGTCCGGCTGAGATATATTTTGGTGAGTCTGAGTTTGAGTAAGTCCGCTTGAGGAAAATTTTGGTGAGTCTGAGTCCGAGTGAGTCAGGTTGATGAAAATATTCATGAGTCTGAGTCCGAGTGAGTCAGGTTGACGAAAATATTCATGAGTCTGAGTCCGAGTGAGTCCGTTTGAGGAAAAGTTTAGTGAGTCTGAGTCCGAGTGAGCCTGGATGACGAAAACACCGGTGAGTCTGAGTTCGAGTGAGTTTGGTTGGAGAGAAATTTCGTGAGTCTGAGTCCGAGTGAGTCTGCTTCAGCAAAATTTTGGTGAGTCTGAGTCCGAGTGAGCCCTAAGCGAAAAATATATTTATTGAATGAGTCTGAGTGAGCTCCATTTATTTTGCCGACCTATGCACATGTCACGTCATCATTTCCATATTTCCACTTGTCATTTATGTTCCTCACACAGTCACGTCACGCAATACCGAATTTGGTGTATATCAAGCTAGCGAAACGGCCGCGAGAGTGCCATGAGCGTGGCATGCAAGTCATGTTGCACATGACATGTCATGATTTCCATATTACCACTTGTCATTTATGCTTGTCATACAGTCACGTCACGCAATACCAAATTTGGTGTATATCAAGCTAGCGAAACGGCCGTCAGCGCACCATGAGCGTGGCATGTAAATCATCTTTATCATGACGTGCACGTCATGATTTTCATATTACTACTTCTCATTTAGGTTCGTCATACAGTCACGTCACGCAATGCCACATTTGATGCATATCAAGCTAGCTAAACGTTCGCGAGCGTGCCATGAGTGGGTATCCAAGTCATGTTGCACATGAGATGTCATGATTTCCATATGACCACTTGGCATTTATGTTCGTCATACAGTCACGTCACGCAATACCAAATTTGGTGTATATCAAGTTGCGAAACGGCCCTCAGGGGCTCCATGAGCGTGGCATGTAAATCACGTGTTACATGACATGCGCGTAATGATTTTCATATTACCACCTGTCATTTATGTTGGTCAAGCAGAAATGTCTCATCGTGCTCATTTTTGGATATATCAAGTTAAGAAAACGGCGTAGGAGAACTGGAGCAGTCGCGTGTAAATCATTTGTTTTTCATGACAAGTTAGTCATCATTTTCATAATAGAACCAGTCATTCATCTTCGTCATACTGTCATATTTTGCCATACCAATTTTGGTATAAATCGCCTTTACGATACGGTCAGGAGAACACAAAGTCATAGGCGGCTGGATAGATAGATAGATAGATAGATAGATAGATAGATAGATAGATAGATAGATAGATAGATAGATAGATAGATAGATAGATAGATAGATAGATACGAAACATACGCACATGTATACAAAGGACGAGCGCGAACTAACAAGTGTCAGACTTATTACTTCACTGTGTTTGGACAGCACGCTTCTTTCGCAAACGGGGCCTCTGCATCGAGCGAAGTGATCTTTGTGCGCTCTGTAACCTAAACGCAGTCTTTCTGGCGAAAGCACACGACGTAGACCTGCCGCCATCCCCCCCCACCCCAAGATAAGCGCGCGCGCGTGCCCGGGCAAAGGCGACTACGCCCTGCAGGCCAAAGTGCAAGGGGAGCCAACGCATCGCAACGAGTGGGGCGCCGAGCACGCACTTTACGGCATCTCGCTGGTTTGCTTGTAAGGCAGAGAACAGGCTGAGATTCCCCCCGAGATAGGCGTACCGCCAGCGGTGAATGGTGCACATAAATAGCTTGCCGTTGGTAGGCTGCCGGACGTGCTCTTTTGTGGCCTAGCGGTTAGCGCCGCGCGCTGCTGATCGAGAGATCACCCGTTCGATTCCGCGTGTCGGAAAACGTTTTTTTTGAATTATTTTTCTTCGTGGCTTTTATATATCATCATCATCATCATCAGCCTGTCTACGCCCACTGCAGGGCAAAGGCCTCTCCCATATATATATATATATATATATATATATATATATATATATATATATATATATATATATATATATATATATATATATACATATATATATGTATATATATATATGCATATACGGGGCATGACGGCGATGGCGACGCCGACGTGTTTTGAGACGCTACCGTGGAGGCGCTGCACATCGGTAAACCACGGCTGCTAGTAGGCGAACGCTCTGGGCGTTGGCTCGGTCGAGCGCAAGCAAACGCTCCTGCTGGAAAGGAGAAGCCCTACACTTGCTTACAAGGTAGAAAAGGTGTGCTTTCTTGTTGCGTTGGCTCTATCAGTAAGCGCCTAATGTGATGAGACAATTCACGATAACCGCGAGGTCCAAAACCTGCTGTGTGCCGGAGTGCCGATAAGTAGGTCGAGGAACTGGGACATTCTCTTCGTTTACTTCAAGCAGGACGTTCACTTCAAGCATTGCGACTTCAACGTAGAGCGCAAGGTGCTGCGACCGACAGCCGTGCTGGCCATATTTGCATCTTATCCAGCATACAAGCTACCCGCGCCGTCGAGAAAAGGTAGGCCACTTGTTCGTGTTGCGCCTGCTTCTGCCATATCGAACAGCAAACAACATTCATTAGAAGAATGGAGCGTTGGGTGAGTTGGTATTGCATTGTGAATGGCATTTTGCGCAAAAGGACACACGAACACGAAAGGAAGAAACCACGAGACTAGCGCAGACTAACAACTGAAAGATTATTGTCAGAAAAACACACTTATAAAGAAAAAAGCAAACACGTGGTTATGGTTACAGGTTAGCGGCTAAATAATCTATCTCAAGTTTATGCAAGTTCACCGATGGCCTTGCCACACACATGTCACCGGACTTGTTAATGTGAAATGCCTCAACAATCTCTCGCGCGGTCCTATCCTTGAGCCTCGACAACACTTTTGTTTCATTCAGTAATGGATGACACTTACATTCCTTACAATGCAGGCAGAGATTAGACGAAGGCTGCCCTTTCAACGAATTCCTATGGTCCATTAATCGGTTATTCAAACAGCGCCCGGTTTGACCGATGTACCACTTTCCACACGATAGTGGGATACGATAGACTACCCCCTTACCACACTCAACCAATCTGTCCCGGTGCTTAACGTCACAATCATTCCATTTTTTCTTCTTGCCGCCCTCAACTTTCCGTTCAACTGCTGCGCAGATGCGACCTAACTTATTCTTGGCGGAGAATACTACGTCAATACCAAAACGACTTCCCACCTTTTTCATGCGGTGCGAAAAGGCATGCACATACGGAATGCTTACGACCGGCCTATCCTTAACATGAGCCTCCGTCATGGCACCACCACTTCCTTCCCGTTTCAACTTCCTCAATACCCGTTCACAGAGAAAAGCCAAAGCTTTGTATGGATAAGGAAAACTTGACATTGGGCTAGTTGGTTAAACATTCTGAATTTCCTTGCGCGAACTTTACGAAAAAAGTAACTGGAGACAGTGAAGGAACACGTACAAAACACATGAGCGCAAACTAACAACTGTTTAATGCGAAAAATGACATTGAATATATACATTGACCCACGCATGCGCATAGCTGCCCTATCTACAGACGCCCCCTACCCTCTTTTATCATATCAATCTCCATTTTGCTGAGCGCTATTGAAGGCTCGCTTACACATGCGCCATCTGCTGCCGTTCGGATGTTGAATGCTTCAACTATCTCTCTTTTTTTCTGGTTGCCCGACCTATGCACAATTTCAGTTCCTTCAAACACAGGACTGCACGGGCACCTGCTGCAGTGTGTCGCCAGATGACCCGGAGCTTGCAGGAGGCCGCAGTTGTAATTGTGTTCCCGCAGCCTCTCATTGACGCACCTTCCCGTCTGCCCTACGTAATGAGCTCCGCAGGACAGTAGGATCTTGTATACAACGTTCTTCGTGCAGTCAACGAACCTCTTGGAGTGTCTGGTCGAGCACACTGAATCCTGGTCCCAGGTCGTGGTCTCGGTTAACTTTTGCACATAAACCGATAAGCTTTCTCGGCGCAGTGAAGACCGTCCTCACACCGTACCTTGCCGCAACCTTCTTCATTCGGTGTGCCACCGTATGAGTGTACGGTATTGTTATGAAAGGTGTCCTTCTATCATCTTTTGGAAGTTGCTCTTTGGCATGCCTTAGCACAAGTGACGTCATTATTGAAATCAATAAATGACGTGGGTACCCACTCGATTCGAGGCGCTTCACTTGCATGTTCACTCCCGCTTCGATAGAGTGCTCACATGATTTTTTAGTCGCTTCCAAAAGGCATGCTGTGGCTATGCTCCTTTTCACAATCTTTGAGTGCCCGGAATCGAACGGCAAAATCTGTTTTTCACCTCTCGTCTTGTACACCCAGCACGTGTGTTTGCCTTCCATGGTGATGCTCAAATCGAGATACTGTAATCTCCCGTGCTCCGGAAGTTCGGACGTGAACTGCAGCCCTTCGTGCTCTCTTTCAAACAAGCGTAGCACGTCGTCTCTTTTCTTCTCAGACACCAGCCCATAGGGAAGGCACACGAGAAAATCATCGACGTACCTCACACATTTTATCACACCCAATTCCTGCAAACATGCTTCTAATTTTCTGTTTCCTCTTGCCATGAACAGGTCACACAGCACAGGAGCGATTCTTGATCCGATGCAGATTCCGTCTTGTTGGAGAAGCGTCTTCCCACCGAAACCAACAAACAGTGACTGCAGGTACATCCGAAGTAGGTCGACGAAGTTTCGCAGAGACGTGCCACACTCGTTTTGAAACCTCGTCACTCCGAATCCTTCGATTGCCTCCTCAACAGCCTCGACTGCCCTTTTCTGTGGAATGCTGTAGAACATGTCAGTAACATCCACCGAGAACGCACATATCGGGTGGCACTCTTTTAGAAAACGCACAACCTCTTCCGAGTTCGCGAATCAAGAACGGGTCTTGCACGTCGAGTTTTACCAGGTGCTCTTGAAGGTACACAGGCAAGCACCTTCTGCCATGTGGCCGCGTCCTCCACAATCACCCTAAAAGGGGAACCAGTCTTATGGGGTTTTTGCAGTGAAGAAAGGACTGAGCGTGGACGCCTTGCTTGCCCTGACTTCTTTTGCTGTTTTCTGGAGGCCTGCTTCCTCACAAAACTTGGCAGTCATGCTTTTTTCTTTTGAGTGCTTTTTTTTCTGTGAAGTCAGGGATACTTTTAAAGTTTTTGCGCATGGCTTCTTCGGCTCTGACATTGTAATCCTTTTCACTCATGACGACGAACTCCCCTGATTTGTCTGCTGCCAGCAATTTGTGCTTCTTTGACTTCAACCATTCAATGGTTCGCTTTGGGTTTTCCTGCCTTCGGTTGCCCTTCAGTTTTCCGAGTGCTATCTTCGCACATTCAATTGCGTCTCCCACGCATTTTTCTTTGTTTTCCTCAGGAACCTTGCTGCTCAGCTCGTGAGCAACAGTGACCAGGTCCACCGGGTCAGGCCTTGGTTCCAAGGCGAACTTTGGCCCCTTTTTTTTAGGAAGGCTTCAACATGGGCTGGCAGAGTTCGCGCAAGGAAATTCAGAAAGTTTGTATGGATAGTTCGACCGTTCAAGTCGATTGACTTGATTAGAAAAAGCCTCTTTCATTTGATGAGGGCATGACTTACGCAAGGCGGACACCAGACAAGAGGTGGCGATCCCATCCTTGACCAACTTAGAGTGGTCAGACCTGTAATCCAGAACTGGCTTCACAATATTCAGAAGACGAGTGCTAAAGCTCAAGAAACGAAGTTGTCCATCAGTTTCGTGCAGAAATTGTAGAAAAATAAAGCGTGGTCAGTGGAACGACGTCCAACATGGAAGGATTCTCTGGACTGGACGATGGCCTACACATCGCTGATGTGGAAGACCGCGTTAAAACGCGAGAGAGTTAAAACCCAAATAATGGATGGAATTGAGGCGGCGATCAATATTCGAGGGAAATTCATGAAAACTGGCGCCAAGTTTGTGTTTTTTTTCTGTCAGAGCGACAGAAAGGTACGTAGCAGTACATTTATCTGAAAAATAAAGAAATAGACACGGTTGTAGCGCGAAGCATATCCAATATAATTTTGATCATGCGACAAAGAATTTAAGGATTACATTACCTGTGCCAAAGAGCCTGCGACTTGCAGGATACATACAACATAGAAAAAAAAAACACCCAGGAAACAATTCAGAGTATCTTCGCTCTCTGAAGTTGTACAAAGAGCAGAGCTGTTGTGTACGAGCAACTCTATGGCGTTAGAGAAGCACTATTTTGTGCAGCAATTGCAGGAAACCACGCAGGCGGAAAAGGAATGAAAGAGTGGGAAGAGGAGGCACGCGGCAGTGGAGGGCTCAGAAAAAAATTTTAACATCTGGGGTTCTTCAAAGTGCACCTAAATTCAAGAACACGGCCCTTTAGCATTCTGCCTCCATCGAAATTCCCCTCAAAGCATGTGGACTTCATTAAATTGCGGCGACACACGAAATAATGGAGAGTATCTTCGTAATCTACGATTCGCTGATGGCATTGCATTGATGAGTAACTCAGGGGACGAATTACAGCTCATGATTAGTGAACTGGACACGGAAAGCAGAAGAGTAGGTCTGAAAATTAATATACATAAAACTAAAGTAATATGCAATAGTCTCGGCAGAGAACAGCGCTTTGCGATAGGTGGCGAGACACTGGAAGTTGTAAAGGAATATGTCTACTTAGGACAGGTAGTAACGGCGGAGCCGAACCATTAGAGCGAAATAATTAGAAGAATAAGGATGGGGTGGAGCACATTCGGCAAGCATTGTGAAATCATGAATAGAAGTCTACCAGTATCCCTCAAGAGGAAGGTATATAACAGCTGCATCTTACCGGTACTCACCTAGGGAGCAGAAACCTGGAGGATGACAAAGAGGGTTCAACTTAAATTGAGGACGACGCAGCGAGCGATGGAAAGGAAAATGATAGGTGTAACCTTAAGAGACAGGAAGAGAGCAGAGTGGATCAGGGAACAAACGTGGGTTAAGGATATCATAGTTGAAACCAAGAAGAAGAAATAGACATGGGCCGGGCACGTAGCGCGTAGGCAGGATAACCGCTGGTCATTAAGGGTAACTGACTGTATTCCAAGAGAAGGCAAACGCGTGACAAGGAGACAGAAAATTAGGTGGGCAGATGAGATTAAGAAGTTTGCAGGTATAATGTGGCAGCATTAAGCACAGGACCGGGTTGATTGGCGGGAAGTGGGAGAGGCCTTTGCCCTGCAGTGGGCGTAGTCAGGCTGATGATGATGATGATCGTGATGACGAAATAATACCACCCTGGGTTCTCCAACGAGCAACCAAAACGTAGCTACACAAGCCTTCAGCTGTCACCTCCATGTAAATGCGGCCGTAGAAAAAAAAATACAGAAACGAAAAGAAAGAGGGGGGGGGGGAGATCAGGTGAGTTTCTTCGGAGTGCACCTACATATATGTACATGAGCCTCCGGCCGACCAGAAAAAAAGACAAACAAAGAACTGTCTTTCTGTGTTACGCACGCATGGCCCATGAGCCGGCACGCGCCGGTGGCGCGCCGACTCATGGGGAGAGATCGCCACCTCGCGGCGCCTTCAGGAAGCGACAAAATTACACTTCACCGCTGGGTGAGGCGCCGAATGGGACGGCCGGAGCAACGGCGCGCCGCCGACTAATCTCGGAGGCCATGCTCACCGGCGCAAAAGAGGGTTCGGCAATCCACACCTTTTTTAAGGCGAAAGCTTTTAATGGCTCATACCCGCTGCGTCCGTCCTTCTCTCCGTGCCCTGGAACGGTGCCAGCTGTAGCATCTCCCCCTCACACTCTCTCAGCAATCACGTGATGGCACAGTGGCGCGCGCGGCAACGCTCCTTCGTCCAGTGATGCCAACCTTAGGGATTTATCCCTAGATCTAGGGATCTGGCGTCTTTTTGTTGAATCTAGTGATTTTTCAAGGGCTGCGCAAATGCTGCACTGCGCAGCCTAATGAAAGGCATTAATCACGCTTTCTAAACTAGAAAGACTTTATTGTAAAAAAACGACAGTTTTCGTTATTTGCTGTTTTTCATTTAAGAGAGATTTGGTATTCTTCTGCGCCGAGTGAAGGCGGTATTATTACATGCGGGATGCTGTGGAGAAATGAAACTGTCCGCCAACGTGGCTTTGTGGGCTAGTTGGTTAAATGCATCAAGAAGTGTCCTAACGCTAGCAGACACAGACGAGAAAGAAACAGTATCCCGTTGTGTTTTCCTCGTCCGTGTCAGCTAGCGCTATGACACATTTTGAAACTTGGTCATCGTAAGTGTTAAGCATGCATGCACGTATCATCATGAGCGCCCGAAGTTATTGCTGCTCTGTGCAACAAATAGCAATGTTTTCTTGTAATGCGCATGAAAGCGTGCCATGTTCATCGTCGCCGTATGAACTTACCGTGTAATATCTCCATGTCTAACAATTTATGTAACAGCAGATTTTGAGAGAAAGAGAGCGGAAGTACGACTGACAGTTGGGCGAGTTGGTACGGATTCATAATTATGGAAACGGCGTGACGGAAAGAGACGAATAAGACTGTTCGTGTGTTTTCAGTCTTTTTGTCGGGCTGTTTTTATAGGAGGAAAAAAAGTGACAAAATGCTTGGCCGAATGTGAAGCTGACCAAAAAGTGAAGGATACTTTGTAAATTCCAAAGTGTGTTCGGCTAAAGCCTGTGGCCATTCGACTGACTATACAATGTGTTTCTTTTTTTATTACGATAGCAATGATATGGACATTCTCGGCTAATATTTGCGTCGCCGTCATGTCCCAGATATTATATGTATGTATATATATATATATATATATATATATATATATATGAAAAGGCACGAAGAAATAAATAGTAGAAAAAAAATTCAAAAGCACCAGAGCGGGGATTCGAACCAGCGACCCCTCGCTCCGCAGCCCACTGCGCTAGACAACACAGCCAAGGGCCATCCTTGTGCCGGCGTTGTAACGGCGAGCTATTTATATGCAACATTTACCGCTCATGGTTGGCAGGTCTCGTAGTAGCTTGACCATGTTTTCTATCACGCAACGCTCCTACACTTTCTTTCACTTTCAAAGCTGCCCTTGAGACGCGCACGAAAAAGTGGCCCCCTTCTGTACCCACTCATGATGTAGAAGGAAAGAAGGAAGTAGTCGAGAGTTCGACGGAATACCGTCTGGTCAGGTAAAGGCATTGTTGAAAAACAGGTCACTGACCAATCTCAAAACAACAAAATGACGTTTCGGGATCCGTACGGATCCCTTGTTCACAACGGAATGCCGGCTTAGCAGCAGACTTAGCAACATGAAAAAAGTGGCAAATAGGCATGGTGTCCATGTGCTTTTTTCGGCACCTAGAAAGCTTGCCGGATTGTACTCTAAGATTGGCACAAAGAACTCCTTACGGAATGGTTGCGGAATGAAGCGTGCGGAAAGCTTTGTGAAATGTGCCACGAAAGTGGTATATGAAATACCTCTTAAATGTGGAAGGTCCTACGAGGGACAAACTGGGCGCTGTGTGAATGAGCGCGCCAAGGAGCACGCCTTGTCAGTTATAAATAAAGAAGCAGCGCACCTGCCTGCTCATTGCGGTACGTGCATAGGATGCGAGCCTTTTGCTAAAAAAAATAAAGATTTTAGGAAAGAGCAGCACCAAAGTAAGCCGGGAACTCTTGGAAGCCTTTATCATTAGGGAGAAGGGTGATGACTCCGTAAGCGACACTCCGGTTAACCTTTACAAGACGGAGGGAAATTTCCTCCGCAGGTTTGTTTGACATGAGGCGTGCATATATTTTATCGCATTCTTCCCTTAACTCCTATCCCTGTGACGTTTGAAGAAACTTCTATTAAGCTGTTTCAAGAACGAACAAACCAGTTAGTTGATAGTTCGCGCTCTTTCTGTCTACTTCGTTTTTCCTGTGTTCATCCGGGATTTGCGCATATATCCTACAATAAGATGCCTGATTTAGCGCTCGTTTGTGACAAAAAGAAGTGCTCTATTACGGATAATACGCTTCCCGACAGTGTGAATCACAGGGGAATACGTGGTACTTCACAATAGTGTATCTTCTCGCGTTCGAGCTGCTCAGCGCCACACAACAGCTTGGTGGCATCACACCACTGGAAGAAGCCGTCTGCGACACACGCGCGCACCAAAGAATCGTACTCAAGCACAGGAAATATGAGGCAAGCCCCACCTCGCAACCTTCAAGAACAGCGAAGGTGCTACAGAATCGCAATTGACCCGAACAAGCACACCTGCGCCTTCAATTAATAAGGAAAGTGAACATGGCCAGTCTATTTGTCTCTGTAGCAACTGGTGCCATTTACAAGCGCTTCAGGTCCAACTGCTCCACAGAAATTGTAGAAAAAAGTCCTTCACGTTATTGGGATTTTTTCCAATGTTCTGCAAACTCTGTGCTTCAAGGAAGCTATCAGTCAGCTTAGCAAGCTCGTCCAGAGATTTGCACTCTCGTTCCTTCAAGAAGATAACGAGTTTCGGTTGGCAACAGCGTAGGAACTGCTCGGAAGTTATATGATCCCGTAGTCCTTCGTACGTTTTCGACACGTTGGCCATGTCGATCCAATGATCAAAATAACTCGCAATCCTTACGGCTAACTGCGATCCAGTTTCGCCATCCGCGGCTCTTGCCTTCCGAAACTTGTCTTCGTAACCTTGCGCCGTAAATTGGAACCTCTGAAGCAAGGCTTTCTTCACCTTCTGGTAATCTAATGAATCGGCGGCAGTCATCCGACCGATCACAGTTTAAGCGTCGCCCGTGAGGCACATGCTCACAGCAAGGGCCCATTTCTCTTGCGGCCAATCCTGACCGGTTGCTACTCGCTCAAATCTTTGCAAGTACGCATGCAAGTCGTCGCGTTTTTCATCAAATAGGCGAAGTAGCTTCTGTGGGTTCAGCGGTGAGGAAGTGCTGGGTACAGGCAAAACGTCAGTAGATGCGGCCGGTGCATCCCGAGCGCCTTCCTGAAGCTGTAAATTTAGCTTGAGGATCTCACGCTGCCTCTCGTCAGCTTCCATTGCTGCCTCCCGTTCCGCAGCTCTCTCATCCCTTAGTTTAACCCGTTGCGCTTCAACCCACTTGTTAAGATCCGCACCCGAGAAGCCGAGCTGGAGCCCTATAGACCTGAACTTCTCTAAGTCCATGGTGCCGTCTAACGTGTGTTGGTACACGAGCGAAACTGCCTTCTTTCCCTGTTCTATTGAGCGAATCCTGGCAGGCTCGCCAATTTGTGATGTTTTGTTCGGGTTCAGGATTTGCTCTAGAAAGAACCAGACAGCACACAGGTGAACGAGCACACGTTGGACTTATTTACACATGCAAAATGACTTAACGAACAGAAGAACACGGTCACACTTGCTATCCTGTCCGCTACGCGCGAAAGTCAAACATTGTCCTACTGTTTGGTGTAGCCGACGAGGTCACCGGGTCGAAGGCCTCGAGCGTCCGATGCCTTAGCTCGGTGTGTGCTGTGGGCGCGTCGAGTCGCGGTCGTTGAACCAGGAGTCCCGCCTACGGGAACTGCTTCCGGCAGACGTAGTCAGCCTCCTCATGCTCGCGGGCCGAATCCCGAGTACGCCCGTCGGCACACAGCAGCCAGGCTTGGCCCGGCCTCATGCCTAATCCCTTGCCCGATCTTCTCCTGGCGGAACAGGCAGGAGCGCTTCCGTTACGCCGAGGTGACAGGAGGTATAGCTGCGGGTTCTGCCATGGACCTGACGCCCAGCGAAGGAGACAGCCTTGGAACCCGATCCTCGCGCACGGCTCACGCACTGCCACGCCCTCTCGAGCCACGCCGCGCACCAGATCATCATCCTCTTCGTCATCGCACGGCACCGCCACCGCACGGCACATACACGGTTCGCCCCCCGCACGGCGCACACATTCAACAAGCCGCACTGGTCATCACACTAGTCGCCACCGCACGGCGCACTGTTTTGTTCTTGCATATTTCGAACCCGCGCAACCACATATCATCACACATGACATGTAAATGGCATATTTGAACTGGTATAGCGCATTAGGGTAAAGAAAAAACGGCCGAGCAGATCGACACAAGAGGACAGAGCGCTAACTTCCAACAGAGCTTTATTCGCAAATTGCATCAAATATGTAGCCTTGCGCAAGCATACAAAGTACACCCGAACGTGTCACCAAGATTAGACACCACCATCGCAACGTCACAGACAAAATAATCATAAACGGTTCGCCTGATTAAGGAAGCACACTGCATGTTCAGATAAAGCCAACGAAGGGGCGCTGATACATGTGATGCCAGCTCTTGCTATACAATGCGCTTCAAATTATTTCTCGAGTGATCTGTGACGGTTGCCTTTTTACCACTTCACATCGGTCAAACAAAGGGAAGCATTCACAATCGCGGCAGTGAATACCAATGTGTCCCTGGATTGCTTTGTGCACATTGTAGTGGTGCTCTTTTAACCTTTCATTCAGGCAGCGCCCCGTCTGGCCAATGTACCTGTTACCACACGGGAGTGGTATCGAGTAAACACCGCTTTCACATAGCACAAACCATGTTTTTTGTGCTTGGTTGCGCAAACAGTGGCGCGTGATTTAAGGGGATTAATTGCTTTGCAAAGCCGCTGTAACTTGTCCGGCGTCGAAAACACCACTTTCACGCTACCTTTCTCGCCTATCTTTTTTAGTCGGTGGGACGAAAGTGACACAAGCGATTTCGTTTCTTCTCACGGGCACAATCTATGTACAGGGCTTCAGCACGGGGTCAGGTTAAAGGCGCACGAAACACGCTCTGTCCATTGCATTTCGTCCGGAATGTAGTCACGTCACTCAGAGATGTGTTTCCTTGCTCCATTGCCGCGACTCCGACATGAATCTCCGTTGAAGCCTGGTCCGGGAGGCAGCGTGCTGATCTGGGAGGGAAATGGTGTACGCTTTTCCATCTCCGCCGTTTCCATGCCGGCATGACACTGCTGGTGTGCTCCTTATTCAGGTGCACCTGTAGGCTCTCTGCCAGAGCGTACTGGCGTTGTGTTCTCCACGAAGTGCCTGGAGACCTGCAGTGATCTTTGTTCCTGTGGCACGAGCTGTTTGACTAAAATACAAAAGCCACACAAAACGTCGAAAACGACGAAATCGGAAAAAACGGAGCAGTAGAAACAGGTACAGAGAGCAGAGACGTGGCACTAACAACTGAAGTTTATTTCGGAAACAACCTTCCTCCCAAGTCCGTACAACGCATGCGCAGATAACCAACCAAACAAAACCAAAAAGGAACTAAAAGATACACCCGGCAGCTAACCAGAGTAAATCACCTTTGTGCTAAAAACAGACATTCTTTCCTGGTGAGATAGACTGAGGCTGCGCTAACACATTTGTCAGGACCCAGTTTCCAGATATGAAATGCCTCAATAATCTCCCGTTCACGCTGCGTCTTAGCCTTGCCTAAAATTGTGACCTTATCGAAAAGGGGGTTACACCCACATGACTTGCAGTGCAGCGGCAAGTTACCACCAGTGCCCGAGGGTAGCAGATTTCCATGCTCCCTCAGCCGAACATTGATACATCTACCAGACTGTCCCACGTAAAACCTGTCACAACTTAACGGGATGCAATACCCCGCACATGTGATACACTCGCAGTATTTCTTCACATGTTTTATGTCACACACACTGCTTAGTGTGCCGAGCTGCGCAACCCTCTTGCAAAGACCCGCGAGTTTGCTGGGTGCAGAACAGACCAGTCGAACATCACTGCGGGCCGCAACCTTCTTCAATCTGTGTGATATGCCATGGACGTATGGCATGACCACAAAGTTCTTCTGTTCTCGAACACCTCCATCATTTCTGTGTTCTCCAACACCAGCATCACTTCTGTGTTTTACATTGAGGCGCTTAAACCCATGTTCAGCAACAGAGGCTATTACCGACTTCGGGTAGCCTGCCAACAAAAGCCTATTTTGCTGCTCAGTCACGCTGTCTTGCATTTTGTAATAGCCTCTGTTGCTGAACATGTGTGTTAGCGCAGCCTCAGTCTATCTCACCAGGAAAGAATGTCTGTTTTTAGCACAAAGGTGATTTACTCTGGTTAGCTGCCGGGTGTATCTTTTGGTTCCTTTTTGGTTTTGTTTAGTTGGTTATCTGCGCATGCGTTGTACGGACTTGGGAGGAAGGTTGTTTCCGAAATAAACTTCAGTTGTCAGTGCCACGTCTCTGCTCTCTGTACCTGTTTCTACTGCTCCGTTTTTTCCGATTTCGTCGTTTTCGACGTTTTGTGTGGCTTTTGTATTTTACTCAGTATGTACCAACTTGCCCAACAAGCAACTCTTCTGAGCTGTTTGACACCAGTTGTTTGCGGGCGGGTGCTGATTTGGACGCATCTTTCGATCGGTTGATCACATCAGCAGTGAGTCTCTGTGCCTGGCTCTTCCTCTGCTGCGGGAATATGCTCCTTGAAGTGCTTGCACTCCACTTCGCTTCCGGAGGCGTAAGCAGTGCTTTCACTTCTTTGCCTAGGCGATCATTCACTTGTTCGGTCACAACCTTTTCTAGTTTCTCAAAGCTGAGCGGAACAAAGTCCTGACGTCCTGTCTGTGCCTCCAACAATGAGGACACCAAAGGAAACACGGCAGGACTGCTAGCTTCACCGCCGAGGCGACCGAGGGGACCATCATTGCTGGTGGGCAAGCTGTTGGCAGGTGCTTCCTTTGCACGCTTCCACAGCTGTTCACTGACAGAAACCTGTCCATCTTCTTCAACCCCATCAGTCATGCCACAGCTTCCACTGTTTCCACGACTTCCGCCTGCACTTTCGAGACTGGCTATCGCTTGATCCTCGTCTTTCGTTTCTTTGGCCCTCTTCGGAATTCTGCCACAATGCTCCAATGGCTGTTCCTCTCCTGTCCAGCTGACAGCATGCATCGTTTGCACAGGGAGATCTTCCACGCTCGTCATCGGCACTCGATAACTGCCAAAAGTGGCCTGAATCATTGAATTCTGCGGTGACGGTTCCACCCTCCCGCACGTCGTCACGACCGATGCTGTGTTATTTCCTTCAACCTCGACAGAATTGTCTCGACTCGCAGACAGTCCGCTTTCGTGGTTAGAATCTGAGCCTTCCAAACATCCAACGTCTCTTTCCATGCCTTCGGAAATGTCAGAGTCATCGGCGATCCTCCGGAAACCAACTCTGTTGTAGTTTCCACTGTCATGTTTGACGTAAGAACGCGGCGAATAGCTCATGTCACTTTGGTGAACAGACTGTTTGCTTTCCGTCAGGAAATACTGACCGTCAGCGATTGCAGACACTACCTTCTTATGGTCGTCCACAGCATCCTCGAGTTCCTGGTCAACGGCCTCATCTTCAGTTACGTCGAGGATCTCCTTGTCCAACTGGCGGAGCTCAGCTCCTTTCGCCTTCAACACGGTGACGTGCCTGTTGACCTCGCGCGCCTCGGCGTCGGGATCCTGTAGCAGTCCTGTCAGGAGCGTAATATTCCGTGAGACGCTGGCCCTGACAGTCCCACGCACCTTCCGAAGAAGCTCGGTCGAAGTCATCGTCGTCCTGGAACGACCATTCCCGGGTTTCGGCACCAAATATAAAGACGTCTATGACCACGGGTCCTCGTTCTTTATAGCTATAATAATGATTCCAGGGTTTTAAGTGTCATAACCACGATAGTTTTTTAAATGCGAAGCATTTCTTAGCGAACTTCGGCGACTTTGAGCGTATCTATCTATCTAGCTATCTATCTATCTAGCTATCTAGCCGCCTAGACTTTGTGCTCTCCTGGCCGTATCGTTAATTGGGATTTATACCAAATTTGGTATGGCATAACATGACCGTATTGCGAACATAAATGGCTGGTCATATCATGAAAATCATGACTAGCTTGTCATGAAAAGCATGATTTACCTGCCACGCTCATGGCGCGCTCCCGGCCGTTTGGTTAGCTTGATATACACCAAATTTGGGATAGAGTGACGTGACTGTATGATGAACATAAATGACCAGTGGTAATATGGAAATCATGACTTGTCATGTGAGACATGACTTGCATGCCACGCTCATGGCGCGCTCGCGGCCGTTTCGTTAGCTTGATATACACCAAAATTTGGTATTCAGTGACGTGACTGTATGATGAACATAAATGACCAGTGGTAATATGGAAAATCATGACTTGTCATGTGCGACATGACTTGCATGCCACGCTCATGGCGCGCTCGCGGCCGTTTCGTTAGCCTGATATACACCAAATTTGGTATTGAGTGACGTGACTGTATGACGAACATAAAAATGACCAGTGGTAATATGAAAATCATGACTTGTCATGTGCGACATGACTTGCATGCCACGCTCATGGCGCGCTCACGGCCGTTTCGTTAGCTTGACATACACCAAATTTGGTATTGAGTGACGTGATTGTATGACGAACAAAAATGACCAGTGGTAATATGAAAATCATGACTTGTCATGTGCGACATGACTTGCATGCCACGCTCATGGCGCGCTCGCGGCCGTTTCGTTAGCCTGATATACACCAAATTTGGTATTGAGTGACGTGACTGTATGACGAACATAAATCATCAGTGGTAATATGGAAATCATGACTTGTCATATGCGACATGACTTGCATGCCACGCTCATGGCGCGCTCGCGGCCGTTTCGTTAGCTTGATATACACCAAATTTGGTATTGCGCGACGTGACTGTATGACGAACGTAAATGACAGGTCCTAACATGTAAAACATGACATGCAAATTTTGTAAAGCATGATTTGGCTGCTTCGCATTACATCGATTCCCACAGTGCGTGGGATCTGCCGGTTTTTTTAGAAATGTAGTCGACGAGGGTTGCAATGTGAACTTGGTGAATCGTGTGCGTTTGTCGTTGTGTGGTACATCAAGGCTGTTCAAGTGTTATGAGGCACGCCGTATTGGGCGCGCCGCGCGCCATATCGACCACCTGGGGTGCTCTCTCGTGCACCTACAGCACCGCAACTCCTCCCCTCTTCCCCCCCCCCCCAAAAAAAAAAACATCAGAGCCGTATGTGTTAAGAAATTTTCGTACGAAAGAATACCTGCAGGGATCAAGTTTGCAAGCTTGAGAAATATCATGTTAAAGAGAGAGGGTGCGCAAGCGTGGACACTAGAGAGAAGGCAAGACGCCAAAAACACCGACTGGCAACTCAAAAGGAGCACTGCGGTGGAAAAGAAGGTAGACTCAAAAAGTGCGCATGCCCAGGCAAGAGGCGACACCTATCAATCCAGCACGCGTGGTGGTCTACATCCGAGGTTTAGGCAAGTGATTTGATTTCTTCTTGATGCAAGTTAATCGATTGTTGGATTGATAACTTCGCCTCTTGCCTCGGCATGCACAGACAACTTTTTGTGTCTACCTTTTTTTCCGCCGCTCTGCGCCTTTTTCAGTTGTTAGTCGCTGGTCTCCTGGCTTCCCCCTTCTGTCCGTGCTTCCACGCCCCCTCTATCCAACATAGCTCAGCGCTCTGTCATTTAGAGGGCTGCTACAATGGTTTTATGATGAGGAATTAACCGATGTATCGAATTTATTTAGGTGGCGCTTTGGCAAGCATCGTATCGTTCATAAGCTATTCTCTATTAATGGGAACTAGCGGACAATAACACCAAAGAAAGTATAGGGAATCTTGTTTGTAGTAATTATGACACAAATGTGAAGAAACTAAAGTGGACGAAAAGATAACTTGCCGCCGGCAGGGATCGAACCTGCAACCTTCGAATAACGCGTCCTTACGTATTTCTCATTAACGAAAAAAAAAACCAGGCCTTAGTATTCAGCTGCTTTTCTTTGTTCGTGGCGAGGGTCTCGTTCTGGCAGACTTCCCGGGTAGTACTGTGAGAGATTACTGCAGTAGCAAGGAAAGTCGAGCTAGTTGGTATGAATGCAGATTTGCATAGCGCATGTATCGTTTTACTAGCCTGTGTCCCTGTGTCTTTTTGCGCTATTCAAATATCTACACATTTTTGATCAGCTCGTAAAAACATCACGTGCTGCGTGACCCAAGCAAGCAGAAAAATATCGTTCCACACTCCCCGCCAAGGCTGCGATCGGTGCTTACTAACACTCCCGGTTTTAAACGCACGGATATACCCAATGAAGTTGATGGATGGATGACTGCCGCTGTAGCTCAATTGGTAGAGCAACGGACGCATAATTCAAAGGTTGCAGGTTCGGTCCTTGCCGGCGGCAAGTTATTTTAGGGGCGAAGCACCTTAGGGTCACACATTGTCCGGCCGTTGTCTTCGAGGCTCACATCGCCGTGGTCCCTAGTCGAAGCGCAGTTGCGAAACATTTGTGCGCAATACCGTCTACAGAGGGTACATAGCACGCATATGGTTTAAAAAAATAAAAGGCCACAACACCGTGAAAAACCGACATTTAACCACCCATCAACCAAAGCATATGACAGAGCAAAAGATTAACAATAAAAAAAATAAAAGGCTGTTAACTAGAATAAAATAGAAGGCCCCGACACCATAAAAGCGGCAAAGTGGCAACGCCAACAAAATGTGAACAAACCCAAATATCTGTGAACAACAAAAAGGTTATCAAAAGGCCGTTAAGCAGAACAAACAAACTAAAAGGCCACGACGCCGTAGAAACACCGACATTTCACCATCCATCAACCAAAGTAATTCGTACCCTGAGTTACTCATCAATGCAATGCCATCAGCAAATCGCGGGTTACTAAGATACTCTCCATTAACTCTTATTCCTAACTCTTCCCAATCTAGGGCCCTGAAGACCTCCTGTAAACACGCAGTGAATAGCATTGGAGAGATCGTGTCTCCCTGCCTTACACCCTTCTTTATTGGGATTCTGTCACTTTCTTTAAGGATGACTATGGTGGCTGCGGATTCGCTGTACATTTCTTCCAGTATGTTTTATAGGCTTCGTTGATGCCCTGATTCCCCAGTGCTTGCATGACTGCTGATGTCTCCACCGAATCAAATGCCTGCTCGTAATTTATGAAGGCTATGTATAGGGGTTGGCAGAAGAGTAGGTCTGAAAATTAATATGTATAAAACTGAGGTAATGTGCAACAATCTCGGCACACAACAGCGCTTTGCGATAGATGGTGAAGCACTCGAAGTTCTACAGGAATACGTCTACTTAGGACAGGTAGTAACTGCGGAGCCATACCATGAGAGTGAAATAACTAGAAGAATAAGGATGATGGGATGGACCACATTCGGCAGGCATTCTCAAATCATTAATGGTAGTCTAGCACTATACCGCAAGAGGAAAGTATAGAACCGCTGCATCTTACCGGTACTTACCTACGGAGCAGAAACCCGGATACTTAAAAAAGAGGGTCCAACTTAAATTGAGGACGACGCAGCGTGCGATGAAAAGGAAAATGATATGTGTAAGGTTAAGAGACAGGAAGAGAGAAGAGTGGGTCAGGGAACAAACGGGGGGTTAAGGATATCATAGTTGAAACCAAGAAGAAGAAATGGACATCGGCCGGGCACGTAGCACGTAGGCAGTATAACCGCTGGTCATTAAGGGTTGCTGACTGGATTCCAAGGAGAAGGCCAACGCGTTAGGGGGAGACAGAAAATTAGGTGGGCAGATGAGATTCAGAAGTTTGCAGGTATAACGTGGCAGCAGAAAGCACAGGACCGGGTTCATTGGCGGAACATGGGAGAGGCCTCTGTCCTGCACTGGGCGTAGTTAGGCTGATGATGATGATGAATCAAAACATATGACAGAACAAAAGGTTAACAAAACAAAATAAAAGGCTGTTAACCAGAACAAAATAGAAGGCCACTAGTCACGATCTGATGCACACTGCTTCGCCCCATCGTCCGCAATCACTTCGTGGATCTGCAGCAATTTTTAGATGTGAAGCATCTTATGGCGAAGCTTAATCCGGTGGTGGTGGTGGTGGTGGTGGTGGTGTGCCGCGTGCCCACCCTTACTGCGCATGCGCAAACAGTTAAAGAAAAAATAAAAATAAAGACCTCCTCTCCCCCTCCCTCTCCTCTAGGCATCCCTCCCCACGGCAACCACACCCTCACTGCGCATGCGTCCTCCCTTCCTCTCTCCCCTCTTACACTCCCCCCCTCTCTCCATCCCTGCCCGCGGCGTCTAACTCCCCCTGCGCATGCGCGTCCCCCCCCTCTCTCTCCTCTCCTACGCTCCCCCCCCCTCTCTCCTCTACGCATCCCTGCCCACGGCGTTCACACTCCCACTGCGCATGCGTGTCACCCCCTTTCTCTCCTCTCCTCCGCTTCCCCCTCTCTCGCCTCGCGACGCCGACGCAGGC
Source organism: Rhipicephalus appendiculatus (assembly GCA_030522465.1). Classification (NCBI taxonomy): domain Eukaryota; kingdom Metazoa; phylum Arthropoda; class Arachnida; order Ixodida; family Ixodidae; genus Rhipicephalus; species Rhipicephalus appendiculatus. The sequence continues at coordinate 1,026,609 of JALIZH010032989.1, forward strand.
AGCGTCTGCTAGCGAGTTTCTTGGTTGAAAAAACCGACTGCTCGCGCTGCACAACCGTTCACTGGCCATCCCGTATATATGGCAATGGATCTTGACCTCCAAGGTGGTGCCGGTGGAAGATTTCGCCTGTGCGTTGTTGAACAATAAAAATTCGGAGCGTGCGCGTTAACTAAAAGCGGAGTGCGGGTCTCTGTGTCCAGTCGGAGTCTTCTGTCTCTCATTGCCCATTAGCAGCGATTGGCATGTTCCAGTAGGAAACACTGTTCCATCACTGCTTGCTTTGCGCCTCCCCAGTTTTCTCTCCTGCGCAACGCTGCGATGAGCGCCAGCGTCAACGCCGCCGCCAGTGTAAGCGTTAGCGCCCGCTGCTTCACATCGACACATGGTTCCCTTTAGCGGGAGATGGTGTAATTTTTTTTTCTTTTACTTTATTTTTTTTCACATTTATATCATAATTAATACAAATAACATTCCCTACACTTTCTTTGGCATTATTGTCGGTTAGTTCTCTAATATTGTTTCAAACAAGGAAAAAAAAAACGAGCCCTTCAAACTCCCTTATTTCTTCGATCATAAGGTATTCTTTAGTATGCTGCGTTAATGCAGGTGCCTCAAACTAACCTCAGCTAGCGCGCCACAGTTACGGAATTCAGTCCAGCGAGGATCGGGACCAAGAAGAAGGCCAGAGCTTCAACGAGATGTCAGCTTAGGATAATAGAGAGCTGAGCTAGTTTGCGCCTACTACATTCTAAATAGACAGGTGTTTGTGGTGTCCTGAATTCCTTCTTGTGTCCGTGATTGCACGCCTTATCTTTTTAAAATGAAGATGTCAGCTGACGTTGACATCTGAAAGCAGTGCTTTTCGATATCTCATCTCCTTCCCATATGTCTGATGGGCGTTTGGCGTCAAGATTCGCGAAACACATTGATACCGATCTCTCTGATGACTCAAATCCTGTACGGCGATTCTGAAATAAGAAGCTTTTGTTCCTCGGTTATGTGGTGACCGCATGGTGTTCCTCACCAAAGAAATTTAAGAGCACGAAAGCTTGGGCGAGTTTGTATGACATGACGGGATAACTTTACAGTGCCGAGAAAGGGGAGAAACGAAAAAGAGCAGACACCACGAGCGCTGACTGGAAACTAAATTTATTACAAAAGAAAAGCGAGAAAGAAAACCACATTAGATGGCGCACTTGACCTTTGGGCTTTCTTGAGCTGTCTCCGCAAGTGTGCTCTCATGTGCGCCATCTAAGGGGGGTTTTCCTTTTCCGCTCTTTTTTTGTAATAAATTTAGTTTCAAGTCAACGCTCGTGCTGTCTGCCATTTTCGTCTCTCGCTGTTTTTCGGCGCTGTGAAGTTATTCCGTCACGAAAGAAATGTTTGAGACTAGTCATGTGTGATTAGCTCATGAATATACTCATTAAGAAAAAGATATCGTGGGACGAAAACAGTCATGTTCGGGCCGGTAGGGAAACGTCGGCGGGCCGCATACGGTCCGCGTGACCCCTGCGTTAATGCGTCGAATAATAATCGTTGGATAATATCTTATATATCTCTATCATAATACAATTAAAATATATCTGCCCAGCCGTACCAATACTACATTTGTATTATTTGTTTCCTTTTTCCTCGCAACTGAACACGACAGGCAAGATGAACGACGACTCCTCGATCTTGAACGAGATCAACGGAGCCGGTGGCAGTGGTCGCCCTCTTCCCACGAGCATCATTGTGCCGTTTCCGGTAGAACGGAGCACTTCGTCAATTTCGCGTGAGTTTGCCTCGAAATATCTCTCCAGTACTTCAAGACACCCCGCGGTTATCGAAGGGGCTTCATTAGACAGTTATAGTTTAGCGTTGGCGTGATAGCGGGTGGTAAAGGGCCCCTAAAGAATCTCTGAAAATACAAGGAACGATCGCGTCATTCCTCTTGGCGGTTGCCGTCTTTTTGACGCACTTCGTGACGCCAGCAGTCTGTTCACGTGATGTCGCGAGAAACAAAGCTCTCGATTGGTCCATGTAGGATAGATATCAGTTGTGCATTGTCTCCTACCCTGCTTTGCCATGAAGCCCCGTTCTGTCTTGCCTTGCATGACTATCGCGGCGCGTGATCAACGGATTCGAGTTCTTTTTTGCGCGTTTTCGACTGCGCAAGCGGAGATAACAGCGTGCAGCCAAATAGTGTGAATCTCCATAGGCTCAACGCTTAGTGCTGATATGTTTCATGAAGAAGTAAGTGCCGATGAGGAGATGACGCCTTTAAGAAGGATATTGAAGGCGAGACAGAAAGCACTATCTCGTCTTTGAATTAGGAGTGGTTTAAGGGCTGTTTAAGGGAATAACGTTACCGTGCCGCAAACGTTCGTGGGGGGACAGCGCGTTTTAGTTTAGCGGGATAGTGTTTGCGTGCCCGGATGGATGAATGAATGCCATGGGCGTCCCCTTTATAACGGGGCGGTGACAAGTGTGCCACCAGGCTCAACAAATAAAGAAAAAAAAGTTTTCCTTTTTTTAAGTTGGTCTAATGCCTCAATTTTCTATTTCAATTAAATATATCTTACTCTAAGAAACAAACACGCAAATTCATAGCCCAGTTCTCTGCCCTTTACGGAAGGATGTCCTGATTTTTCCCTCTATTCATTTTTTTCCCTTCTCTCTAGTTTTCTGCCACCAATACTTTAACCGTCTCTTACTTGTTTCTACCACGGACGTATTCAGCTTTTCATTGCCGTCCCTAAAATCCAAGGCTTCATGTAGGCTCGTGCCCAAGCGTACACCTGGGTGTATATATCGAGAATCAATCAGAACATGCTCCGTCGTTTCCTTATCTTGCCCACAGCATATGCATTGCTCTTCTTCTTTACTAAATCTCGCTTTATAACCACGCGTTTTAAGGCAACCCAATCACCGCTTCAAACAGTAAAGCACTTCCCCTTGGCATATTATTACGTAAATGAGACGAGACGTGACTATTTGCGAGTGTATTTACACCGAACGATCAAGATGGAGGGCAGCACGCACAGCGGACAGGCCAGTCCTCTTCGTCGTCTTTTTTAATGAGAATGTCTCTCCCTTGATGTGCTAGCTACGTAGCATTGCCCCCCCCCCCCCCCCCCAATGTAAAATCGCCGTCTCGGTGCACTTTAAACATGGTCTTCAGAAGGGGGGGCGGTATGGTTTCAACCTACTGATGTGCACTACGTCACTGGGCGTTTTTGCAGACGGGTTAGTCTCGGAGATGGGAACGATCTCTAGGTAAAGTCCGTTACCTGGCGGATGATACGGTAAGGACCCATCTACCGAGATAGCAACTTCTCTGACAAGCCAACACGACGAACTGGGCACCACAGGAGAACTAGGGAACCTGGTGAGAAGCGAACGTCGACATGCCTGCTGTCGTAGAGAGCCTTCTGGGTTGCTTGTGACGCGAACAGCCTAGAGCGGGCGATCTGACGTGAGTGGTCGGCACGAGCGATAGCATCACATGCGTATTCGCTCGGCGGAGGTGTAGTAGCCGGTAGTACGGTGTCCAGTGGTAACGTCGGATCACGGCTATAGAGCATATAAAAAAGTGAGTAACCTGCGGTGGCATGACGAGAAGAATTGTAGGCGAAGGTCCCGTGAGGTAGCGATTTTACGAGCGGGGGGCGCGCGCATTATCTCCCCTTCTCGGCGGCCGACAACAAGCGGGGGGTAAGGGGGGTGGGGGGGGGGGGGGGGGGGGCGACGTTCGATTTTACGAGCGCGGGCGCGGGCGCGCGCGTTATCTCCCCTTCTCGGCGGCCGACGGCGGGGGGCCGGTGTACCCTTCTACGTGCTGCGCTCTCAACGCGAAGAGAATTCTCTTAAACAAGCGTTGTCTAGAGTTGCGTGAGATCGGATCCAAAAAGAGTTAGCTGCCAGCCTCACTTCGTATAACATTACAATTTTTTGCTATCGCATTCATTGCTTCACCCTTGCGGTGAAACTGTGACTTTTTTTTTATGCTTTCTGGTGATACGAATTTCGGATGATACGAATATTTTAGGTGGTCCCCTGAGATTCGTATCACCGAGGTTTCACTGTATATATATATATATATATATATATATATATATATATATATATATATATATATATATATATATATATATATATATATATATATATATATATATATATATATATATATATATATACGGAAGCGAGAAAGTACGACGTACGTCGAAACACCTTTAATGTTCACAAACGTTTCGGCTGGTAGGCCAGCCTTCGTCACTGACGAAGGCTGGCCCACCAGCCGAAACGTTTCTGAACATTAAAGGTGTTTCGACGTACGTCGTACTTTCCGGCTTCCGTTTCACTACGGAGCCAGTACGCTTCTTTCCCCGCCACCTCTATATATATATATATATATATATATATATATATATATATATATATATATATATATATATATATATATATATATATATATATATATATATATATATATATATATTGAGAGAGAGCACGTACGCCTCCTAAATTAAAGAATATAATTAAAGACTTTAATACCACCTTATTCTCTTTGGCACCTACACCGCGATATTAGTATGAATATCTCTTGTGATGACTCCCGATTTATTTTTCAACTGACACAAATTCATCGATCCTCCTCGCAACGCCTGGCTGAAAGCGAAAAACGCTGTATAGGCTGCTACTCGGTGACTGCATCGCATAAAATCGATTCCCACAATGAGTGGGACCCGCCTATTTTCTTTATTGACATGCATTACTTTGTTAAAACATGCACCAGACATATAACAGTGGCCTAGTGCTGGTACAGGAAGCTTTAATCTTCAATTTGTGATGGCCAAAAATAATTCTCAAGTGGCACTATAGAACACGAAGAAGTCGCCTCAGTTGTTTGTTAATGCAACATATTCTGCACACACAAATCTATTTGCGGGGAAATACTAACTGAGTGTTTCACTTGTCACTGTCCAGGATCGGAATTTTAAAAGCTTGAAATGAAAAAGCGGGTACAAACAGCCCCCCTGTGAAATAAATAGCTGCCAGACAGGAGGCCAAACGCTCGTTGTCAATGGACCGGGACCTAAGCCAAGCTCTTAAAAAGTCACAGTTTCACCGCAAGGGTGAAGCAATGAATGCGATAGCAACCAATTGTAATGTTATACGAAGTGAGGCTGGCAGCTAACTCTTTTGGATCCGATCTCACGCAATTCTAGAAAGCGCTTTTTTAAAAGAATACGGCCGCTCCAGGGACACTCTGCACACCACATTCTTTTCGCGTTGAGAGCGCAGCACGTAGAAGGGTACACCGGCCGCCCGCTGTCGGCTGCCGAGATGGGGAGATAACTTGGCGCCCGTGACGACCGCGGTCGTAAAATCAAAAAGTACTGCAGATTGGGCAAGTTGGTGTATTATCATATCGTACTGGTATAGCGCAGCTCAGTTTCAGCATGAGGAAAAGAGTCAACATCGTAGAAGGAAACACAGACAACAGGATGAGCGCTAAACTCATCCTGTTGTCTGTGTTTCCTTCTAGGCTGTTGACTCTTTTCCTCATGCTCAAACTGAGCTGCGCTATACCAGTACGATATGTAAAATCGAAGGTCGCACGAGGGACACCCCCCCCCCCCCCCCCCCCATCGCGTCTTTTCACGCTCGCGAACTACGGGCGGGCCGGTTGAACAGTTGGGGGGGGATCTCATCGCATGCGCCTCGGAGCGACGGAGATGCCAGCTCGTTTGATCGCCGCTTCAGCCGCGTTCACGGCTCCCGCTCGCCCGCTATTACCCGCTGGTAGAACGTACGATGCGCAGGGGGGTTCTTATCAATTTGGACTTCATACGCGACATGACGGCGACGGCGACGCCAAAAACCCGTCGAGACTGTCCATATAATTGCTATCGCAATAAAATATCCCGGGCAGGCGCCGGGGTGGGCTCTGCCCCCCCGTGAAGCCATCCGGGGGGGGGGGGGGGCGAGCCCCCGAGCCCCCCCCCCCCCCGTACTCTCCGCCTATGGGTCTGGCGTGGAGGGTTTGACCAACGGCGACGGCAACAGCGAGAAACGTGCCCAGGCTGATGACAGGAAAAGCAGATAGGCTGGTCGTCAGGGGTTCGCCGTTCCGTAGGGTTCCGGAAGGGCAATGTAGGAGAGGATCGGCGAGTGTTTTCTGGGGAGTGAGGCCGTACTTCAGGGCGAGTCAGGGGACACGCTGATGGAAGACCGAGGCTCACAAACTCCTGCCTGACCACAGCTTGAATTAAGGCTACCGATGCTCCTTCAACCTGTGAAATGGTCGGTCCCGCGATGATACGGCCGTTGCGGAGCTTCGTGATGGGTACAGGGAAGTACCAGCACCTCCACCACAAATATGTTACGTAAAATGAGACGAGACGTGATTATTTGCGTGTGTGTTTACACCGATCGATCAAGATGGAGGGCAGCACGCACAGCGGACAAGCCAGTCCTCTTCGTCGTCTTCTGTACTGCGAATGTCTCTCCCTTGATGTGCTAGCTACGTAGCAATATCATCAAATGCCTTCGTCCTTATTTCATTTTGCCCTTTTGGTAATTACTCAGAGCCGGTTTTTTTTCTCCATTGCTGCCATCCAGTAAATGCTCTCCGCCTCTATGACTTTTCGGTTAACGCTCATTGTTGCCATACCGCTTACACTGCCAGCCGTATATTTATTACTGAGCCTCCTAGTTCCTTTTCTCCACTGCGTTTCAACGCTCTTCCTATAGAAATAACGGAGCACCTTCTCCGCCCATCTACTCCCAGCCTCTCTTCGAACCTTATTTTTCTCTGAGCTTCCCTCGCTTCAAAACTTGTCCACCCCATATCGCCCTTTACAGCCTCATTTGTCGTCTTCCCGTGAGCGCCCAACGCAAGGCGTCCCACCATCCTTTGATTTACATCCATTCCCGATTGCACCTCTGACCTCATGCACACCACTGAGTACCCAAAAGTAAGCCCCGGAACCATTACACCTTTCCACAAACATCAAAGCACCTCGTACCTATTGTATCCCCACAACGCTCTGTGCTTCATTATTGCAGCATTCCTCTTTCCCTTTGCTGCCGAGGCTTTTTCCTGTACGTTTCTTTCACCCTTATTTATCCATACTCCGAGGTATTTGTATTCGCTTACCCTCGGTATTTCTTGGCCCTGTATTGACACGACCTGATCATTGGGATCATTGAATACCATCGATCCACATTTTGTTACACTAAATCCAAAACAAGAGCTGCGACAGTGGCGGCACCTAGCGGAGGGTGAATGCGTTAAAAAAGTGAAAAAAAAAAACTGAGAATAGTCGCCTGTTGACCCGCCCGCAGCAATATCACTACGTTTTTCGTAACAATAAAGCTTAATAAATATGAACCACGTATCAACTGCGAAAATTTTTATCTTGCAGATTTGTTTACACCGATCTTTTAGTTAGGCCTAGGGACGTTCGAAAAGGGAGTCGATCTCAAAAACTACGCTAAGTTATACGCAATACTCGGTCGTCGAAGCTGCCTGAAGGAAAGCCAAGGTATTTTACACAGTCGTTTGCTACGAAAGAAGTTACTCCGTCCACATCAACGCTAAATACAGTTCGAAGCTGGCGTCCGAGACCGCCGCCATGTTTTGCGTACACTACACTAACCACGCAAACGCGGTAAAGCTAAACCTGAATAATAGCACCCGTACGGTAAACGCTGCGGGTAGTTTAGCGTACTGAGCATGCGCATTACAATCCCGCTATTGCGCTAAGCCCGCTAATCTATAACTGTCTGTTAATGTCGTTCCAAATAAAGAACTTTGGACACGATGTATTTCATTGTGGTGTTTCAACGCTTACAGTGTGTGCCCAAAAATGTTGAATGACGAGTGACAAACAGCCATAATTCTGTATCGTTTGTCATCCTCATTTCGACTTTCAGTCTCCTTTGACATTCGAAATCACCGGAATCTAGCAACATTTCATCTAGCACTTGATAGCGGGTGGTAATTTCATTTTTCTAAACTTCGGGTATCCACGCTCTAATTATGAGCCAAGCACCGGGCAATGTATGTACAAATTCCAATCAATTTCTCAGAGGTGCGAGATTTTTTATTGCAGAACAAAAAAGAAAACTATCAAGAATTTGTGTGCTTATTAGAAACATGCTAATTAAACCAATAAATAATGAAGCATAGGTAGGCACACGGCACAATATTTATCGTTTTTAACTATAGTGCGGCAATTGTAAAAGAAACAGCAAGAAATTAAAGCTAACCAAACGACAACTCGCCATCGCTAAAAACAAAGCCTACAATAATCCCTGAATAGCTTTATTGAAGTAAGTACTATGCAAACATTGAAGGACTATGCAACAACTTTCGCGTCGGGCGCATTACTTGAATTTGAGGGCTCGACCCCTACCAGCGGCAACTTTTCTTTTAAATGCGAATGCATTTCATAGTCGGGCTATGTCAGGCATCCGGCGTTGTCCGGCGTTGTCCGGCGTTCTCCGGCGTTGTCCGGCGTTGTCCAGCGTTGTCCAGCGTTGTCCGCGGAGGAGGAGGAGGAGGATAGGTTGAGGAGGTAAGCGCCGGCAGGTGTTAGATGTGAAGCATCTTATGGCGAAGCTTAATCCGGTGGTGGTGGTGGGCGGCGTGACCACCCATACTGCGCATGCGCAAGCCCTTTAAAAAAATATAAATAAAAAACCTCCTCTCTCCCTCTCTCTCCTCTAGGCATCCCTCCCCGCGCTCCCACTGCGCATGCGCGTCCCCCCTCTCTCTCCTCTAATACGCTCCCCCCCCTCCCTCCTCTAGGCATCCCTGCCCACAGCGTCCACACCCCCCACTGCGCATGCGCGTCCCCCCCCTCTCTCTCCTCTCCTACGCTACACCCCCTCTCTCGCCTCGCGACGCCGACGCAGGCAGCGTCTGCTAGCGAGTTTCTTGGTTGAAAAAACCGACTGCTCGCGCTGCACAACCGTTCACTGTCCATCCCGTATATATGGCAATGGATCTTGACCTCCAAAGTGGTGCCGGTGGGAGATTTCTCCTGTGCGTTGTTGAACAATAAAAATTCGCAGCGTGCGCGTTAACTAAAAGCCGACTGCGGGTCTCTGTGTCCAGTCGGAGTCTTCTGTCTCTCATTGCCCATTAGCAGCGATTGGCATGTTCCAGTAGGAAACACCGCTCCATCGCTGCGTGCTTTACGCATCTCCAGTTTTAAATGCGAATGCATTTCAAGTGTGTGAGGGCGCTCGCATCGCGGGAGCTCGGCGGAGCTATATATGAAAAAAAATTTAAAAAATTAAAAAAAAGAAAAAAAAAGGAAAAAAGAACAAAAAGAATAAAAAAATAAATAAAAAAAAGAAAAAAACAGAACAAAAGAGCAAAAAAAAAAAACAGGCGCTGCGCCGTGCTCCCGACCGGGCTGCAGAAATTAGGCGCCTTTTCCTTCTTCGAACCACAACCACCATATATAAATGGAGTGAAGCGCGCGCGAAATGCATTCGCATTTCCTCACGATTCCCTTCGGGGAGGTGGGGGGCATTTTTATGCACTTTAATTTCTTCCCATTTACGGTACAATTATAGCTAAAAATTACAATGATTACCCCTATGCCTTCCTAGGTTTCATCGTCTCTAGGTTTAACTAAATTTTTAATTACTATGCGCGTAATTTACTCTGCGTGCCATGTGTTTGAAGCTTGTTCCAGCGAATTCAGTACAAACTAAATGCATTGCTTTTGGGTTGTAGGAAGTTACAGACCACTAAATACAGTGGAACCTCGGTGATACGATCAAGGCTCATACGAATTTCGGGGTGATACGAATTTTCCTGTGGTCCCGGCCTCGGCCCATTAGCGTCCAATGTGATGGAGTACGGTTGTTGCGAACCGTTTTTCACCCCGCGACGTTTGATACGAACTTACGCTACCGTGCAAATTCGAACAGGTGCTGCCTGCGCTGCCGCGGAAGACACGTCAATCACGCGCGGCTGCGAAATACCCAAGCGTGGACATTCGCACCGCGCTGACAGTTTGTCAGGATCAGCCATAAGCAGCGCGTGGTATTCTCCGAGATTGTGCGCGCGAATCTTGGAGGCCCTAATGCACCTTCGCGTGCTTTTGTGGTTAGATTACAGATGCCATTGACGTCGCTTTTTTTTCTTTTTTTTGAACTCCCGACGTGTCGACGTGTGCTGCTGTGCTCGATGCAGCGATGTTGTACTCTGTTCACTCCTACCTGCAATGTTCTCGCAATCAGACGCCCTATGAAAGGCGGACGAGAACCGAAAGAGGAAGGGGATGGTCTTAGAGAACGAGCTAGGCCTCGCAACGTCAACCTGCACGATTGTTGGGAACGCGCACATCTGCCAGCTCTCCGTAGACGCTGCGCCGTGCTCCCTATTGGGCTGCAGAAATTAGGCGTCTCTTTCTTCTTCTAACCACCACCAACAACAACAGCTCTCCGACTTGCATGGGATACTCAAATTTTCAGCAAACCTCCCGTTAGTGCGGACAGGGCTGTAAAGCTCCCGAAAAACATCCCCCGCACCACCGCGATAAGAAAATAACAAAGGACAGTGGTTCAAAAATTTCTTGGCCTTCATCTATTGTGTGCAAAGCGCTGCTTAGGTCACTTTCGCAGCAGTACTTTGGTATCATGCGGAAAAACGTACTAAGATTAGGAAGGGGCTGCTAACTGTCTCAGGGCGCAACGGATCTGGTTCCGCGCACGCGCCGTATATTTACGAGTACAAGTGCGATCGTTGACGTCTTGAAACTTTACTGGCCACCATTCAGAGCTGTGCATGATGTTGCTGCGACCCTGAGAAGCAATAAGTGAAAATGTACGCTAGCTTTCTTTTGTTGCATACTGATCTTCCATGTTTTCTGGTGATACGAATTTCGGATGATACGAATATTTTTCCTTACCCCGCGAGATTCGTATCAGCGAGGTTTCACTGTATATAGCCAAAATGGAATTTTGCTCCAATCAAACGACTGAAGACATGTCTAGATGAGCATCGAACAATACAACTCCCCAGTTACAATATTTTCCTCTTGATACATCATCAAAACAATGCAGTTATTGGCATAATATTGGTAGTCCACACAAAAAGCAGCTTGACAGAGCGTAGGCTTGGGCGTGTTTGTAGTCTATTTCACAATTAACACGCCTGCGTCTTTGAGAGAGAGTGCGACCGGTTCTTCACGACAGAAATCCGCGCGTTGATTGGCCGAGGGAACAGACGTCGACGAAAGCTGCTGAATTCGGACGCCTGTGCGCGCGCGGTAGCGAAGAAAAGAAGCGATTCGGACACCAGCGACAAAAGAGCGAGGAAATAGCAACTGGGAGAGAAAGGGAATATGGCCAACGCCTCCTCTATTTCTTCAGTGCCATTGCAAACGCTCGCTCCTCAAAGGGAGCCGTCGGTCCGCCTTAGTTCAAGGAGTGGTCGTGGTGCGACGCCACATAAAAGGTACGGCTGCTTGCGTCACACGTGCGTCCGAGCGCTTTCCGACGGTGTTACAATAGACGCGCTTTCCCTCTCCAATATCATGCGTCTGTCAGATTTGTTCCTTCGTGCCCCGTCTTTGTGGCTGGAAACAATGCCGCCGCCGCCTCATAGCGCTCGTGTGGCTCCTCTTAAACGGAGCACTGACACAAATTTTCGAAGGTGAGATAATGAGTGAGATATATAGCTGGCTACATACACACCATCTACAAAATATCAAGGGCAAATATAACGTAGAACGTATTTACAATCAATTTTAATGTGCTTGCCGCGTGACTGAGCGAGATCCGGAGCCCCTCGCGACGCCGATATGAACGCGATGTCAATGTAAACAAACCTGTACGTCACGAGTTTATGTTGGCTGGTTGCTGGCACGCGCCTTGCAGTTGCGCTGCCTGCGATTTCTTCCTCCGTGCCTGTGGCTTTGCGTGTGCTGGCTGTGCTGGTTGTCAGTGCGGCGCCCGGTCGCGCGGGGCGCCCACGTCACCGTTCTATCACGTGGTCACGTGGCCAGCTGGGTTTAGCTTGACACCGGAACTGCTCCTGCCTAGCTCGGTGCTCTTGGAAGCCAAAAGTGCGACTACGTGCTCTAAAAACGTCTCTAAATAAATAACCGTCGCGCACTCGAGCAAACGAGGTTTCCAGCCATGATAACAAGGTCATAAGCTACCTATTGCAACATAAAAAAAGGGGGCAAAGTTTTTGTATCAGTGCTCCTTTAAAAGGCAGTGCATGCAGCAGCGTCGCAGTGACGCTTCCCCATGGGTTGCCCGCATAGCGCCACGAACGGAGACGCGGTATCTCAAAACACCGTGTCTATTACAGAGCCAGCGTGACCGCCAATATAGTGAACACGAAGGATGCAAGACGTCGCCCCACGGATCTGTACACAACTGAACAAGAAATTACTTAATCTGGTTTCCGTTGTGAGGCGCCACGTAAAGGGTACTCTCCCCTATGAACGCAAAGCACACGTGAAGGCTAGGTGATGTGCGGTAGTAGGAAAGGGCTAGAAGAGAGGGGGGTGAACGGCCGGATCAGGCACATCGGGCTGTCATTGAAAAAAATAGAGGAGGCGCTGATATGGCAAATACCTTAAGGTCCATATATTTTTAACCCTTTCAGGCGCCATCTATACGAAGAACTGTCTGTAAATGAGTCAAATCAAGACAACGTTATTTCAAGGCACTTAACATTTTATTGCAACAAAAATACTGTCATAACATGTCAATTTATGTATAATATAGTAGCTAATCCAAATTAAGTTGTAATTAAATATCTACTTATCCTGAAGTCATTCATGCTCTGTTTTGGCATGAATACAATGAAATCTCAGGCTAGAATTATAGTGCAAATTCATTTTTGGTTATGTCCGTTTGAGCAAACAAAAATGATACTTTTCACATGGCTCCCAGGAAGCGGCACGTCGAACGACTCGTCGAACGTGGTAGTGCCTTCAGCAAAGTGATCATATGCAACAGTACAGCGCAAAATAAAGTTCAATCAAGATAAGTTGATCATACAGCAGGTTACATTCATCCAAAGCTCGATATATCTAGCTGTTTCTTAGCCCCTACTTGATACAAATAGCAAAAACAAGTGGTGTACACAGTTGTGTACATAGTGCCTCAAAGGGTTAAAGGTAGCGACAACTACACGCGCGCCCTCTGAAGGGGTCCAAGGAGCAGCGCTAGCAGACGAAGCTCTTCTCGCTCGCGTGCATTCTGCGGACGCCTGAAACCGCTCTCAGTGCGCGCTTGAACCGGCTAGTTATGGACATTTGTGGCGCAAGCTGCTCAGCAAACTTCAAACGACAGGGACAACAACTAATGATCCCGGAGTACGCTAAACGTTGCAATAAAACGCGTGCTTTTCGGAAGCAGCTTCGGAGCAGCTTTCCACAGCAATTTTCATATAGGATATTTATACAGTGAATACAATGAAATTTTTAACTACGCTTATTTTGTTTATGAAGTACTCTAATAAGCTTACTTCGGAGAAAGAGTTGCACTGTAAGTGTGGAATACCAGCAACCAGAGTACCTGTCAAGATTTAGGAAATATAGTATGCCCACTAGTGTCTCACCCATTTTAATGTTTAACTGTCCCGCGTACTTATTCCTCGCTTGTGTCCGTGTTTCTTTGCGGTACCTGCCTTAACATGAATTCCACAAACTAGCCCAGTTATCCGTTCTCGTAAGTATATTTTCGTTCTTTGCGTGTTTTCAAATTCAGCATAACTTGAAGTAGATGTACTGCTTGTTTTCTAGTTCGAAAAAATAGGGAGGTGGTGAGCTTGCTGCTATTTTCGGAAACCTCATAATAATATTTCTACATCATGGGTCACCTAGCGTAGTGTGCAGTGCCAAACATGCGTTTGGCAGCGTTCAGAAGTATTCCTACGATTACGCGGTATTTTTAACTAGGCTTATTTTGTTTATAAACTACTCTAATAAGCTTACTTCGGAGAAAGAGTTGCACTGTAAGTGTGAAATACCAGCAACCAGAGTACCTCTCAAGATCTAGGAAATATAGTATGCCCACTTGTGCGTCGCCTATTTTAATGTTTAACTGGTTTTAAAGACTTACATTCATCCAAAGCCGTCCACCTTTTACTACCCCGCCTCTTCCATGTCCCACAAATATAAAGGTATGTTGCAATGTGCGGGACCCCAGTCAAGAAACGCTCATCTCTCAGCTTGAATCCATCCAGAGCCGGGCTGCTCGTTTCATTCTTTCTAATTATCATCGCACCTCCAGCGTCACTTCCATGAAAGCAAGTTTATCATTACCTCTGCTTTCACAACGTAGGAAAATATCTCGCCTCTGCCTGTTCCACAAGGTATATTACGACAATCCGATTCTCAAAAATAAATTGATAACCCCTTCATTTTACGTATCTGCCCGCATCGACCATCGTCATAAGGTTGGTATTCCCACATGCCACACCAACCATTTTTACAATTCATTCATCCCCCGTACGTCAGCAAGTTGGAATCACCTTCCCCGATCTGTCGTCGAGATTATTGATAACTCTAAGTTTAAAGCTGCTGTAACTAACCTGTTGTCGTCATGACGGTTTTTTTTAGGATTATAGTATTTTCATTTTTTCGTAGCTTTTTTGTATTCCATATTTGAACGCGCCAACACTTTGACATGATGTTGCGACGATGCCTTGTTTAGTTCATAGGCCCGTCCTTGTGCTTGAATGTTTTTTTTTCATTCGCCTTGTTTCCTTGTTGTAGGAGACATTGTTATGCTTTGAATTAATAACCAACTGTATTTGTTCTCTTATTGTGCGCTGTTAATTGTTGATTTCTTTCATTGTATTTATGTAACCCCAAGTTATTGCTTTTTTATGTTTGTTGTATTACAAATGTATACCCACTCCCCTCTGTAATGCCCTCGGGTCCTGAGGGTACTGAAATAAATAAATAAATAAATAAATAAATAAATAAATAAATAAATAAATGTTACCTAATGCAATTTCAATATATTCGAGGTATGTCAACACTTACAGGCTCTAAAACCAGGCTACAACCAGAAAAGTGGAGTTAGGTGACTTTTTATAAGGATGCACTAGTATAAACACCACTTATTGAAAATCCAGGTGTTATGGCATGAATGCATAACAAAGCTTTCTTTGGAAGGTTTGTTACGAGCACTGATCGTCCCTCATTCGCTTGCAGGGGGGCCTTCCGTGTCTTCTGCCGTGGCAAATTAGCAAAGCTGCTCGGTGCGGCATATATGGTTTCAGTTTTTCCCTCCCAGTGTCATGGAGTATTACCGTGTTTCGCGCACAGCAATGCAGCGAAACACGGCAAGGTGTGGGAAAAACTAATCCCAAATGGTCCTTTCCTTGTGAGCCTTTAGTTTTGAAACAACCCTGGGCAGAAAAACAAAGGCAGCTGTATTGGGTTCCGAGCTATTTAATGCTAGAGATACAGGCGTGAATCTGCATTGTCACACAAATCTAGGTCATAAAGAATGCCAAAATAATACTAGCGTTTCTGAGATAATGCTCGCCGTCAGGCAAATGGCTGCTTGAAGTTATAAACAGTGCAAGGTCACCTCGCATAGCCGGGTGTTTTCTGTGAGCAAAAATTTCTTGCGACCAATTTTGTGGGGCCATACCGTCCTTCAGCATTTATTTCTGTCACTGTGAGGAGCAAACAAAAACTTTTTTCCGTCCTCCGCGCGGTGAGACAACAGAACGCATTGACACGCGGCATACCAGAGAACATCTATACCGTTGGAATACTATCCCGTCACGCTCCAAACACTCCATTCAAACACAGAATTCTCGCGTCCACTTAACTTCAAGGACATTAACCCTTCTGGACTGCAACAACAATGTGACAGAGGCGAGTGAAGTACTCCCTTCTTGCTAAAATTGACCAGCTCCATCCTTGAAAACGCAGTCATCTCGCTGGCACAGCACTGCCACCGCTGGACCCTTTGCGAGGGGAGGGGGCGAAGTCAAAAGGCCGCGTGTCGTCAACCGTCGTATCGGAAAGCACGGCGGCTGGATCAAGATCTTTCAATATTTTTGAAGATGGAAGGACTTTTAGATACCTTAGCTTTTATCGCGGTTTGCCGAGCTTGTTTTCTGCTTCGCATTGAGACTACCTCTCCCGGTGTAAATGTATTTTGTAAGTCTGGAATAAACATTGTAGTTTACTTATTAGTATGCGTGTGTATCGCCATCACCACGGTGAGCATTCGAAGTAGGTCAGGCAGCAAGGTGCGCTGGGAAGCTCCAGTCAATGCATCTAGATAGGAGCGAAGCCAGGTAGAAGCCACTCAAGTTGTATATGTTCTGAGTTATGGTTGTTTAACCCTCTATTGCATGGCGTCCCATATTTGGCACATACCGATTAACATTTTTTATAGTGGGCGCAAGAGGACCAGTGGAGAATGTGACACGCTTAGATTAATCCTTAGAGTTACATGCACTAAATATAAAAAAAGCGCTGCCATCCCTAGACAGTATGAAATCTAGACATGAAATAGATTTCACGGTGCACGTGCAAGCTCGGATCATGAACAACAGTGACTGCTATATTTTTCTTGCAACCTTTTTCTCATTGCAGAAGCAAGAAAAAATTTTGGCATATCTCGTGGCTTTAAAAATTCATGCTCATTAAGGCTCTTCTCAATTCCGTTTTCCACTACGGTATGTAGTCGGAAATCGGTATGTGCCATATTTGGCACAGTATGCATGTGAGTGATGAAATGTGCAATATGATGCCATCTATGTTTTGTTGCACAGTGCACAAACAAAAAGAAATCCTCTGAGATCATGCAGTACAGCTCGTTTTTGCCAGATTTCAGTTGTGGTGGTAGGTTTTGAGATGCTTGACGAAAATATCGAGTGTCAGCAGCGGTACCTGGCAATTTTTGTTACATTATTGGCGTGGGTCCACGAAAAAATTATGTGAAGTCTAACCAATGCACGGCGATATTTAGCTTTTACGATCTGTCGACAACTGACGCTCACAACTACAAGTCAGCGGTTGGAAATTCAGGTAGGAAAGTACATCAAGGCGGCACCATGCGTAGAGCCAAACGTGTAAGCGGCCATCTTACACGTAGATGTCGGCAGTCAGATGCGCTAACCAAAATGTTCAATTATGCCTGAACACAGGAAGCAATTGCTTTGCTTTATTCCACAAATCAAGCTCAAAAGACCGCAATCAGTGAGATTTTGTTTTTCAGCAATGGCAGCAATTTTGCTCGCCCACTTGCATAGTGTGCCACATTCGGCACAAACTTTTATCTTCATTAACACAGTCACAATAAATCTGAAAATTTTTGTACATGTTATTCTTTATGTAGTTAATGATAAAAAATGATCAAATAATTTTTCGATTGATTTTTTCATAATTCATGCAATAGAGCGTTAATAGAAATTATTTCTGCGACACTTATCTTTCCTAGAACTTCCAACTACAATGAAGACGGAATCTAAGACGAGTCCGGAAAGTGTCCCTACAGAGGAAACGACTTCCATGGCCAGCACAGCTACGAGCATGACCATGCAACTGGAGACGACGACGATGGCGCCAGCACGTGAGTTTTCACAAGCGAAAAAGATAGCGGGGATGTTCTGGCGCTTGCCTTATTACATTTATGCATGGAATTCTGTTAGCAAAAAAGATTCTCAGTTTACAAAATTACACCATCTCCCGCTAAAGGGAACATGTGTAGATGCGAAGTAGCGGGCGCTAACGCTTACACTGGCGGCGGCGTTGGCACTGGCGCTCATCGCGGCGTTCGCAGGCGAGAAACCTGGGGAGGCGCAAAGCACGCTGTGATGGACCGGTGTTTTCTACTAGGACATGCAAATCGCTGCTAATGGGCAATGAGAGACAGAAGACTCCGACTGGACACAGAGACCCGCAGTCAGCTTTTAGTTAACGCGCACGCAGCGAATTTTTATTGTTCAACAACGCACACGAGGAATCTCCCACCGGCACCACCTTGCAGGTCAAGATCCAGTGCCTATATATACGGGGTGGCAAGCAGGGGCGTAGCCAGGGGGGAGGGGTGCTTATGGCGCTTCAGCCCCCCCCCCCCCCCGAAATTTTTTTTGTACTGTGTTGTATCGCCGACCGAAAGAGCTAGCTGCGCCGGAAATCATCCTGGATTTTTTCTAAAATTGATTTTCGCAGTCGGAGAGGCACTTCGCTGTGAAAATTACGGACCCCTGGCGGTCCTGTATCTGGCTGTGCAGCGCATGATACCTTAAGAAATGTTCTGCAAAAGGAGGCGTAGTGCCTTGTATTGCAATTTTAGCCGTGTCACCGCGAAGGAGTAACAATTGTTGACACGCAGGACGCTCTGGATTGAGATATATAGAAGGGGCCTCCAACAAACCTCAGCTAGCGGGCCGCAGTAACGAAATTGAGTCCCACAAGCGCTGGGAGGACAGTAAAGATGGTGGAATGCCGGGGGGGGGGGGGGGGGGGAGGGAGGGGAGGCAGACAGTTTGAATCAAAATGTCACCAAACGTTTCCTCTTGAAACAATAAAGAAATCCTTTCCTGCATGGGTCATTTCAGAAGGGTATTTGACGTCAGGTCTCCGGAAACATATGGATACTGATTTTCAGAATGACTAAAATCTGGATGCTGATTCTGAACTATAGACTTTTCGTTTCACGGTGATGTTGCAACTTATCATGAATGCATGGGGTGCTTCGCGAACACGCACAAAACACTTGATACCAGTCCCGTCTCTGTAGCTAGCCTGAACAAACAGCTTATACTTAGCAGGCGAGAAAATAATGCGAATGCTATTTAGCAAACTCGCAAGGCTATTCTGTCTGAAGGCGCGGGCCGCTAGCAAGGGGTCCGCGGCCGGCGCGTTTTGTCCCGGCAATGCACTTAGTACTAAATTAGTAGATGCGTTTTGTTAGAACAAAACGCATCTACTAATTTGGGCTGCTAGGGTACACCGATCAGCGGGGGGGTGCATCCCCCCCAGTGGATAAGTAAGGGTGGGGGGAAGAGCACCCCTGATTCACTTCTTAACTGAGCACTCTGACCTCAAAGATCCTCTGATGTATTGACATTTTTTAGGTAAATCTTTGGAACACACCCAATTTTTTTCCCTCTCTGAGAAGCGAATCCACATCGACGACGCTGCTAAGGAGACTATAATGTACTAGCAATCCTAATTTGCCTAAATTACTTCCTTCTAACGGTGATAGTGCTTCGAACAGCCCTTTTTCGGCGAAAGCATGATGACTGCCTTGTGATATACATGTGTCGTTTCTTTTTTTTTTTCTTAAAGAACTAAATCAGAAAAGGGCTAAATTTCACGGGAGTGGAAAACATGCCAAAGTGTATTTTCCTTTTAAACGAATTGTAATCAAAACGGGACAATTGCTCATCGTAACGTGAACTCAAAAATGCAGTTTTGAATGAAAAAAAAAAAAACCAGCGAACTCCTTTATTTGCTTGGATCAAACTGAGTCAGATCAAATAAATCAGTGCTGCTTCAACAAACACGACCAAAACAACCAACCTGACCGGGTCCAATCTGTTTCATTTGGGTCCTAGCAGTGATGTTCCGTGCAGGGAATTTTCCCTTTTTCAGGGAATTTTCGACAGTCATTTTGGACGAAAGGGAAAAAGGGAATCTTCGCGATATTGCAGGGAATTTTGAGGGGTGGCAAAATTTTCTTTTTTATAACGATCAAAAGATTGTGGACATGAGGCTTCCGCATGTCGCAATCATTTCTGGCGCATGTAGCGCGCCAAACCACAGCCTCTAAGGTTCGTTTTTAAAGACCATAGTCTTTCTTGGGATAATTCAACGCAAAAACATTGATTTGACTGACTGCTGGTTTGTGTGGCCAGCGATTCAGCTGCCCGGCGAAAGTTTAAGCCCGTGCTCCAAGCCCGCCCATCTTGATCTGGTGAATCTGTTCATACTTATGAACATTGTCAATCAAAAAGCAAATATTACGCATATTTGAGGCGCAATGTCAATACGTACGTATTCGGCAGTGTTTGTGTTTATTTAGAAAATGCATAGATACTTAATGCTAAACACCGCAGAGTTTATTACGCTGCGCTGACCATGCGACGGTATGAACGAAAAAGCGGATATTTCTTACGCTTCGCTAAAACGACATGGTGCTGCTACCTACCATATATATATATATTGCCACGCGCTTAATCTGCCAGCGAGAAAGAGGCAGACGAAGACGCAGTAGTGCTCGCGCCAGTGCCTTTGTTTTTGGCTGTGCTGTGCCGACTCCTCTTGAGACTTGCAACGTCTGATAAACGTCGCCTTCGTTTTGAACGTGACAATATATATATATATATATATATATATATATATATATATATATATATATATATATATATATATATATATATATATATATATATATATATATATATATATATATATATAAACTTTTTTGTGCAGGGAAATATGCGAGGATTTTTGGCGATGTATGCGGGGAAAAATGCCGGAAATAGGGAATTTTCGGGCCTCGGAAAGGGAATTCTTCTGTCCAGGACGGAACATCACTGGGTCCTAGTAGCTTTCCTATATTGGTTTCATTCGACAAACTTTGCGCTGCATATCATGGCCTTCTTCCACTCCGAGACGGTATACTTGAAATAAAAGACAACTGAAATGAAGATATTGGGCACCGCTTTATTCCTTGAAGAAAAAGCGATCCGAAACGGCGTGAAATAAAATGAGCTAAGAAGAAGACGAAGAAGAACTGAAACAGTTTTCAGGCTACAAACAAACAATAAATAAACAGACAATCAAACAAACAAACAACCAAGCATTTTTCTGAAGGCCCTCAAGATGCCAAGAACGACAAAACGCTGCCGGCAGTCCAGAAGGGTGCGCATTTTCCCTAGTAGGACCACTCGCTCTACTAGTCTAGTTATCGTCGTTACGCCAATGCAACAAAGGGCGGCACCGACGGAAACACAAGCATGGTGAACTGCAGTTTCTAGATATGTGCCTGCGTTTCAAGGAGAACCATACATGCTGGTGTTTCCAGCCCCGCTCATTAAAACTGCCTTTAGCTTTTCTTCGGCACACTCAAAAACTGTAAAAAATGGGATCGCTTTGTCTAGCATTGGTGCTGCTCTTCGAAAGTCGTGTGCCCACGTGGTAAAAGATAGTGTAGAACACGAGGTTTCCAGATTCTATACTGCTGGATATCCAAGCTATGTGATAGCAGGGACATGTGAAAAACTAATCAAGAGGATCAAGAGTAGCGATACTTCATAGACGGCATTTTTAGCGCACACGTAGAAAAGAAAGGTGTACTAAGAAGAGAAGAGAGGAACACAGTGCACAGGGCGAGCGCTAAACACCAACTGATTTTATTTCTGTGAAATACCTGCCAGGCACCTGCCAGTAGCCTGACCACAAGTCTAACGAAGAAAAGAACTCGGCACCCTGTAAACAGTCCAGAGCATCGTCAATGCGCGGCAGTGGATAGACATCCTTCAGCGTGATCTTGTTCAACCGCCGGAAATCGACGCAGAAGCGGATGGAGCCGTCTTTCTTTGTGACGAGTACCACCGGAGACGCCCATGGGCTCTGTGAAGGTCTAATGACGCCTCGGCGGAGCATGTCGTCGACTTGGTCAGCAATGACGCGGCGTTCTGTAGCGGACACGCGATATGGACGTTGCCGCAGCGGTGAGTGGGAGCCAGTGTCGATGTGGTGTTCGACTGTTAAGGCACGACCTAGAGATGTTTGTGCAACGTCGAAAGAGGGGCGGTAGCGCTGAAGGATGGTGAGGAGCTGTGATTGCTGCGAAGGTGTCAAATCTGCGGCGATGAATGGCCGAAATATATCGGTAGATGCTGGGTCAGGCGCGGAGAGGACACTCAGTTGGCAGACGGTCGTAGAAGGCTTCTCATCAGGCTCATCAGGGACGGATATAATCCGTGTGGAGTTGACCGTCTCGACATGGCCAAGGCACTCGTGGGAAAGCAGTGATAACGGTGATGCATGGTGATTATAAATGGGCATTGTGGTGGAACCTTGGACAAGGTCAAGAGCAGCAAAAGGCAACGGAAGGGCTCTTCGGGCAACGAAGATGTGAGATGGCGTGAAGAAAACTGTCCCGTCGGATATGGCGTTGCACGACACTGGTACGAATGCAGGAAGAGCACGGAGGAATGTAGGTGCCGGCGTTCACAACGAGTTTCGCGGTAGATTTGGTGTCGACGGAGGCTGGGTCATCGAGTGCGCAGAATTCAACCTCAGCCCGAGCACAATCGATTACGGCGTTGTGACGCGACAGAAAATCCCATCCTAAGATTACGTCATGGGAGCACGATGAAAGAACGATTAACTCTATCGTGTACAGAACGTTCTGAATGGTCACACGGGCTGTACAGACTGCGGTCGGTTGAATGGGCTGAGCACTGGCTGTACGGAGCGACAATCCGGACAGAGGCGTCGTCACTTTACGAATTGAGCGGCAAAATTCAGCATCGATAACAGAAACAGCAGCCCCGGTATCCACAAGAGCGACTGTAGCGACACCTTCGACGAACACATCGATGACATTGGCAGGTGAAGTGTGAGGACTTGGGCAAACCGAAACTTGCGCAGTTCTTGCCTCAGGAACTGCGTCGTCTAGTTTCCCTCTTCGCTAGATGCGGGCCGTCGACGCATCGGCGAAGGTGATCGGGGACGCGGGGAGGGCGAGCGAAACGATCGAATCGAGGGCGGCGATCGGCCTGGTAGCGAGCTTGCGCTGCGTTGGAGGGAGCGTAATGCGCGTTGGAGAGAGCGTAATGCGCGTTTGGGTCAAACGGGAAGTACGGCTCTCGGGGGTTGTCCTCGGCGGGTTGCACCCGGCGGCGGCAATACCTTGCGACGTGTCCTGGCGTATCGACATGCGAAGCATATCGGTCGATTGTCGAGCGTGCGCCACGGGTTGGCGGTGGCAGTGCTGGCCCAGTGCACTGGAGGTGGGGCATAGCTCACAGGATGTTGAACAGGTAGTGCGGGTGCTTTGCGAGTGGGCATGGCAGCAACCGCAGCGTATGTGAGTGGAGCAGCCACCAGATTTTGCTCGCGAGCAGCTGGCAGCGCCTCAGCGACCTCTCCTTGAAGACGCCACGGAGGGACGATGGCAAAGTTGTGGTAGTTTCCCGAGTGAAGGGCACCAGGGAGAGCTGTCGCGCGACTTCTTCGCGAACAAAGGCTTTGATTTCGGCTATTAGCGACACCTGGTCATGGCCGTTGGTCAGACTGGACAGTGATGCCAAGTCGTGTGCTGGAGGACGTCTTGTCAGGGCTCGCTGCTTCCGCAATTCATCGTAGCTCTGGCATAAGCTAATAACGTCGTTAACAGTGGTCGGACTCTTCGCCAAGAGCATTTGAAAAGCGTCATCATCAATCCCTTTCATGATGTCCTTGATCTTTTCAGTTTCTGTCATATCAGCGTTCACGCGTCTGCACAGGTCGACAACATCTTCAATGCAGCTTGTGAACGTTTCACCCGTGTCTTGTGCACGTGTGCGCAAACGCTGCTCAGCTCGGAGTTTTCGGGCGGCGGGTTGGTCGAATAGGCACCCGTCACTGACCAGAGGGCGCGATGGAGCTCTTGTGGGCCGCCTCAGCATTGACGATACCGACCGCCAGGGATACCAAGAAAATGAAACGCTCGCATACCACATCGACGCGCTCAAGTGTTTCCCTTTTGGCAGCCGTTTCAACGCACGCTTCCTGGGTGCGTCCATAATCACCCGTGACCCCCCTACCCCCACTTGAACAAAGATGCAGCTGTGCCTGGCGGGTTCGATTTTGCTGGGTCTACTCGCTAGGCTCGCAGTGGGGGGACCCGATTTTGCTGCGTCTACTCGCTAGGCTGTGTGTTCTGGCGCTACCGTCGCACCTCGTAAACTGCATTGACGGGTGCCTATACTGCCGTAATTGACGTTTTGAACAGCGGCCACGTTCGGACGTCTCCCTCGTGGTTCCTGAACCAAAGGCTGGCCACACCCGCGAGGTAGAACGACACGCGTGTTAACTTGTCCGCGTCCGTCCATTTGTTCAAAGCGCTCACCCGTTCGTATGTCGAGAGCCAATCTTCGACGTCGTTGTCGTCTGTGCCGCTGAAGATTGGAGGCTCCCGCTGGGGAACACTACCAGGGCAGGTGGCAGGTGCCGATGGAAGCGTCTGTTGGTCGGCGTCGGGCATAGCAGAAGGTAGCCGCCGAGAACGGAGATCCAGGATCGTAGAGGGAAGCTTGAGGGAACGGTACCCCTTACCTCCACCAAATATAAAGGAGATTTATTGAGCGTAGCGCTGGTAGCAATGCACCGGGCACAGTTCACTAGCTCGAGCCTCTGCTGCAAGCTCGATGTCGCTGCCTCTGTGCCAGAGTACTTCTTCTTCGTTACACACTGAAAGACCCCTCCGCGCATGCGTGTCGCCGGTGCGTCACTAATCAGTCATCGCATCAAACAATCTATCCTCGCTATTGTACAAATACACCGAAGTGTCACTAATACATTCCGTGCCTTTGCTCTTAATATGGTATGCTTCCAGTAGCTCTCTCCCTAAGGTATCCGCGCCTCTACCCAGGATCTTAATCTCAATTAATTAATTAATATGTGGGGTTTAACGTCCCAGGATCTTAATCTCGTGCAGCCGCGTTGCACATGCGCAGGCCGCTCAATGGACCGGCAAATGCGCATTACTTTTATTTTTCAAGGACAATTAATGTTCCCGAGCACGGTCGTTCACGCATCTCCCCGTTTTACCTATGTAGGTCTTTCCACACGTTAGTGGCATGGCATATACAACGCCGACTGCGCACTTAACGTATGTCGTGGCATGTTTCTTCTGGCATCCATGCTTTTCTTTTTCTTTGCACACGCGTGCGCAGAGGCCACCCAGCTTCCGAGGGGCGGAGAGCACGACGGGCATGCCGTGTTTGGTGGCAAGCTTCTTAAGGTTGTTGGACAACCTGTGAATATACGGTACCACTTCAGGTCCCCGCCTCACTAGTGCGTCGCTGGCGACTTGCGGCTTCATGCCTCTCATCTTCTTCAATATAGTTTGGGAGACCGCACCAAGGACCGTGCACGGGTAACTGGCTGCGCGCAGCCTCTCTAATTGCATATCAAAGCTTGCCTGCATGGTGTGCACGCATGACCTCACAAGAGCCGATTCCAGGCAAAGTTTTGCGATACCTCTCTTGACTAACTTGGAGTGTGCCGAATCGTAAGGCAATAAGTCTTTTTGGGCACGTGGGCTGTACTGCCGACATACGTGATCCTTTGTATGGCGTTACCTCAAATCTAAAAACTGCATGAATCCATGTGATGGAAGTTCATGGGTAAAGGTTAAACCTTGACCATGTTGGTGAAAAGTGGTAAGAATGTGGTCAACGCTTTGGCGCAAGGAACATTTTGTGTTAGTCTTTAAAATGATTAAAAAATCGTCGACATATCTAAAAGCTTTCAGGAAAACCTGGTCGTCAAGTGCACTAAAAACCTTGTTATCAAATGCCGCCAGAAAAATGTCGCAGAGCACAGGTGCCACGCAAGAGCCAATACGTAAGACACCTTGGCGTTGTACATGAAGCGTTCCTTTAAAAGAGACAAACGTAGACTTGAGGTAAAATTCTAATAAACCCATAAAATTGTTCACAAACACGCCTGCTGAATTCTGGAACTGGACCACACCATTATAATCTATACAACCCTGAACAGATGCAAGCACTTCTCTTTGGGGCACGGAGTAGAACAAATCTTCTACGTCTATTGAAAAACTCATGAGCTTCACTCATGAGCTTCCTTCCGACAATGTTTTGCAGTTTTTAGACATCAACCTGGCTGTGAAAAGTGATCTTGTTTGTTACGCCTACATGCCCCACAGTAAAAAAGAGCTTTTGCCATATGATTCCGCACATTCTAAGACCATAAAAACGTGGTATTGCTCTGCATTGCCTTCAGTCCGCGCTGCGCAGGTCGCGTCCGCACATGATGCAGACTAGCCTTTGTAATCTGATTGGCAGACTTGAAAAGGCTGGCCTTCCTCGGGCGGTCTTGCATACCGTTGCCGAATCTCTGCTACGGAAGCTGAACATCAACACTCAGGAAGAGCACTCGAGAGAACGGGAGCGCGCTAAACCACAGGTGGTGCCGTACGTGCACAAGTTAAGCCAAAACCTCAAGAAGGTGGCTGCTAGATTTGCAATTCCTTAGGTGTTTTCCGCCCCGAATAAACTGTCGCGCTTGTGCCGACGAATCTCTCGTGCTAAACAGCAAGGGTGCCAAAAGAGGCACATGAAACCCTTCAGGCTTTGTGCCGAAGGCGTTGTATATGAAATTCCCCGGAGCTGTGGCAAGACCTACATCGGACAAACGTGACGGTGTATCAACGACCGCCTCAGGGAGCATGCCAACAGCATTGGTAAGAGTGATGGTGCGCATCTTCCCGCGCATGTCAACTCATGCTCGTGTGCGCCACGTTTTGCGCAAGCTGGGATTATCGGCCAAAGCAGAGATCAAACAGCAAGGGAACTACAAAAGCACCTCAGCCATCTTTCGCTGAATGACCCTTTCCTCATAAATGGTTCGCACGATTTAGTCAAACATTTAAACACAGATAATCACACAGCATAGATGTTGTTGATTTATTTTATTCTATTCCCCATGTTCACTTGCTGAAGTGTGTGAAGGCTTGTATGACAGAGCAGAATGACGAATGCGCCTTCATCAGTAGTTGCGGTATCAGTACCGAAAGTTTGTTAGAGCTGCTCACGTTTTATCTTTCTTCGACCGTGGTTGGATGGAATGATCAAGTGTATGTGCAGCGATCCGGTATTTGTATTGGGTCCCGGGTAGCCCCGGTCTTATGTGATATTTTTCTTAGTTGCATTGACAATGTCTTGGCTAATGATCTGGATGGAATGGTGGTGAAGATTTTTCGCTATGTTGACGATTATTTGGTTTTCATACAGAAGGAAAATTTCACGCATCAGAGGATCAATGTTGTGAAATGTTTCAAGGAAAGAGGACTAGGCCTGACCTTCACATGCGAAAGTCCCGTGGAAGGAACAATCCAGTTTCTGGAATTGTCTTTGACGTTTAATGAGCACCATGTTTGCTGGGAATTTGCCCCTAGGTCCAAGAAGCCCTTGCTCAACTATTCCTCCAGTCATTCCAAGATTGTAAAATCTGGTATCGCGGTTAACACCATTTTTTCAGCCCTAACTAAGTCTTGTGTCCACAAAATGTCCTCTAGCCTCCTATCTCAAGTTCAGCGTCTAAAAAATGCAGCCTTCCCTCTTTACGCCATTGTTTCTGCGTCATTACATACCCAGCATTTCGGGACATCGCTTTTAGTTCACCGTTTTTCACACCACGTGGCGTACAGACCTCCAACTTTCAAAACTGGCGCGATAACGCATGGCGCGCGGCAGACAAAGTGGCCATACATAAAAAAAAAAACTACAACAACGAAGCAGCTCGATGTCGACTATCGCCACCGAGAGCGAACCGTGATCGCTGACTGATAAGCGCAAGTCGTGTACGACGAGCGGTCGGTTGGTTGCTCGATCGTGAATCAAGTATTTTTTTTTTTTAGTGAATCCGCGCGCACAAGTCACTTGGCTGCGCTTGACAAACTCGTATTTCGAAAGGCCGTGCTGCCCTTCCTGTCGTCCTTTTCAATATATTTCGTGCTGTTGTATAGTTGTCGGCCCCACTGGTTTCTTGAAGAAAGTTAGGACGTCCTTTTGTCGCGGCCGTTTTTGTAATCTGTGAAAGCTAATTTCGAGAAAATAATATCAGCCTATGAGATGGCGATGACGCTTTGAGAATATGTAGAGACAGGCTTCACGTAGCTAATATTTGTTGGCGTCACTTAACAAGTGAATTTTTTCGCGCTATAGAGTGAAGGCAACGTGCCGTGCCGTATTCGCTGCCAGTGATAATCTTTATTAAGAGCTCAAAACGTAGCAGAAATAAAGGCCTAAATTCATTACAGGGACGAAATTGCTGAATTATTTTCCAAATTTAAGCATTTTAAGAAAGACGCCTTAATTTAAACAACGCTCTTAACGTTTCTAGAGCACATAATAAAAGACGTCCGAAATGTATTTCATTGTACATGACATGCTATACAGCTCGTCTTCCCCTCTTTGCTGACTGTTCGTGAAAGCGCAATGAAATCAATTATATTCACATATGCGACCGTCCGCTGTGGTGATGTAGAGGTTACAGTGCTCGGGTTCTGACCCGAAAGCCGCGTGTTCGACCCCGTCCGCAGAGGTCACATTTCGATGGAGGCGAAATGGAGGAAGCGCGTATACTGTGCGATGTCAGAGCACGTTAAAGAACACCACATGTTCGAAATTTCCGGAGCCCTCCATGATGGCGTCCTTCATAATCATATCGCGGTTTTGTGACGTAAAACCCCCGATGATATTTGGATGTACGTACATAACCGCAAAGCACACCTCTTTGTTTCACTGGCTATGCGGTCTGCACAACGGCATCAGGTCTTGGTTAGAGACCCGATTATTTCGGCCAGTTTTATTTAGAACGAAGAACGCGTACAAGCGAGTTTGAAGATAGCTTTCGTCTGGTTTCCTTGCTGCTACTATAGTGTAATTGTTTCTTTGCACGTATTGCTCAAGAACAGCGTGGTAATATTTTTACATGGCGATGTTTCTTAAAAGGTCCCTCGGTAGGACCTATTTATTACTTGCTTGACGCGCTTATTGGCGAGTTTTTAAATCAACCACTCATTGGTGCAATTAAATGTTTGACGCTACACTGTAAAAAATTTCGACGCTTCAACGTCGGAACCGACCGTAAAAAACACAGATATTGATTTGTTTCTTGAAAAATGGCGGAAATGGACGTATGGAACACGGTTGTGCTGCGGTTTTTAATGAAACGGTTGGACAGTCCGTAAAGGAGCACTCGGCGTTTCCGTTCCCTTGCTCCTTCCGTAAAAGAGAAGAAAATAACGTCAATAGCCTACGTATGGCCACGTGGTGTGCTAGCATTCGGCAAGCCGGAAGCAGCGTCATTGGCATTTTTGGGCTTTTGGACTCGTCGGCTGCGGTGCATGGTGTGGCGTCGTCCAGTATTTTGTGGTTCTTGTTCGTGCGCAGCGATTCGTCAACTTGTACGTGTCATTGCTTTTGGGTGCGGTGTGATCAAAGATGTCGTCCGTACGTCATGTGTTAGCCATTCCTCTTCTCAGAGAAAGCGGCTGTACGCTCTCGAAAATTGATACGTCGAGACTGAACCACTACACTGCGGTGTATTATGCGCCATTGTTGGCGGTCAGCGATCTTGTCATCACGACTGTTCCAGGCAAGTGCTCGATTTTTCTCCCTTTTCTTTTTTGTGGTCGTTTGTTTCTTGTGTCCGGTGCTTTCATTGTGTGTGCTGAGTGGTTTACTGCTAAATGTCGAAGCGCACGGTGGCCGTTCGCCACCAATGCCGGCTGCGACGAACTTCGCGCTCACGCAGTACGCGCTGTGGGTTGTGCTTGGTGCTCTTTCGTCGCCTTCGAATCTTCGCGGAGCGAAATGTTGACGCGTCGAAAGTGCGCCGTGCGCGGGGCTAATTGCGCTGTTCTGTCTGCCGTTCGTCCCCATGTGCGTTCCTGTACGTGTGTGTCCAGCAGGCCCGTATCCAGGGGTAGGAGGGCCTAGCCCCCCCCCCCCCCCCCGAAATTCAGTTGGAGGGGGGTGTTTTACCGCGAAAAAATAATGAAAATAGGTGTTTTTCAAGGCCCGCAGCAAGTGCCCCTCCCCCCCCCCCCCCCCCCCCGTAAAAAATTCCTGGCTACGGGTCTGGTGTCCAGGGTGCTGAACGTCCTAAGCTCGACATGGACTAAGCGTCCGTCGCTCGCTTTTTTTTGTTTTATGCGAACCCGCTTTGCAAGAAAATAGAAAAGAAGCGTGTTTCGTGTGAATACAGGGGGGATTCGTCTCCTGGCCTCCATGTTGGTCGTACGTTCGACGACTACCGGTCGCTCTGCCGTCAAATACACCCGCCGCGGTGGTTTCGTGGTTATGGTGCTTCACTGCTGACCCGAAGGTCGCGGGATCGGATCCCGGCCGCGGCGGCCGCGTTTTTGGTGGAGGCGAAAGTGCTTGAGGCCCGTGTACTTAGATTTAGGTGCTCGTTAAAGAACCCCTGGTGGCGGAAATTAAGCCCCAGCAGTTATTATCACTGCCGTTCAATGGGCAACAACGCCTGCGCAAAGGTCGTTGCTGCCGGTGGCGGCGACGAGCGGCCGTGAAACGCTCCGATCTTCCATTTAGCGGTGAACCACTGTGTACAGCGATTTTGTCACGACCACTAAGTGTATATATAATACCCCGATGTAGTTGCAGGTCTACCTGAGCCCGTATAGTTCGGCAGGACAGCTTCCTAAGTTATACAAGCAGCGAGGTCCACAATTGGTCCACGTGGGACCAAATAATCGTGATGGCTGTGTTAAGCAGCACACGGAATTGGCGAGACAAATAGGAGAAAAAATAAGCAACCGAAACGCTCGATGGCGCTGCTTGTTAGGTCGTGTTTTCTATGAATTGCCCTGTTTCGTGCGCCGCTTTAAAACACACACACACACACAGGCGCACGCACATCATGATGGTCTTTGACGTGTTCTGTTTCACGTTTTTCCCTACGATAGCAAGAAGTATTTCTGAAAATGATGCTGGTGACTGAGCGTGATCAGAGCCAGTCGGGAAATGTCTTTAGCACACTGCCCCTCCTTTCTAGAGTTATGGGTCATGTGCGCAGCAAGGGCCATATACATATGCCGAGAAGGCATTATAAAGAGTGTGTACGTTGTTGCTCAACGGAAATATTTTGATCACTTGTTTTTTCACATTCCTTTCAGGCGGTAACAACGTCCTGAAGCGGCAGTCTGAAGGCCTTTAAAATGTCACAAGCTGGTTAATGACACTTACTTATTTTCGGCAAATAAATTAATCCGTGTTTTGTTGAATGGTGCATCATTATTTATTTGGCATGCACCAGCAGGAGTGGTGCAAGCATGCACAGTACATGCAGACAGCATTAGTGTAAGTTGAAACAGCACTGTAAAACGTACAAACACACTTGTGATATGGAACCTCATCAATTTCTGATTTGTACGTTGAATATGATTAAACATCCTACTTTGAAAATATGAGTAGCATCAACTTTCCTTCGAAACATCAGCTTTTACACAGTACTGATGTTTTACGCCTGCCCACAATTCAACAAAAGCTTGTGTTAATTTTTACAAATTAAGTTACCACCGTACAGTAAACTACACTATAGTGTAGTTTACTGTACGGTGGTACTGTACTGAGCAGTTTATAAACTACACAGTACACGAAGTGTACTTCATGCTCTGTAAAACAAGACCCTTTCCTTTAAGATAATGAAGCAACAGAAAAGCCCAGTCAAGCACAGAGAAACGTATGACACGAAGCCACCTGTTTTCCATTCTGGAGAACGACGAATAAAATGTGAAGAGAAGTAAGAAAATCTGGCAGAGGTCACTTGAACTTGTTGCTGGGATAGTTGGTACATAACTCAGAGGAAAAATTTAGACTTCTAAGCTCCACCAAAAGAAAGACGAAGCACAGGAAAAGAGACGCTCTCCCTGTGCTTCGTCTTTCTTTTGGTGGTGCTTAGGTGTCTAAATATTTCCTCTAAGCTGACAGGAGTAACCGTTTACGAAAACCTCTGTTTTCAATCATAATAACGGAATAATTTACAGGCAGCCCGTTCTACTGCAACCACCGTTTTTGGTTTTTTAAATAACGGAAATGCTGTATTAGGGATAACAGAGTTATGATGTGTTAGGGATAACAGAATCGGCGTGTTTAGGAATACACAGATGACGTGAACGAAATAACAGAAGTCTGCTGTGAGTGGCGATACAGAAGAAGAAATCACGGAGTCTCCGTGAAACGGAGCCTGCTGTTCCTTATTTACAGAAATGCCTCCGGCACCGATTTACCAGCAACTTCTGGCGTGAACTGAGGCATTTTTTTTACAGTGTAGTGCCATTCTACGCTTCTGGGACGCAACACAACACACGTTAAGGGGCCTGCTCACACTACATGACATTATCATAGTTTCTTTTTGTTTCGAACAGTTTCAAGCACCGGCGTGGCTGTGTTGTAGAACACCTGTTTTCCGTGCAGAAGTACTGGGTTCAATTTACGCGCGAGCTATTAATATTGTTCATTTATTTGCAGCTACCTCGACCTTTCGCCCACGGGCAATGCTTTTTTTTTCACTCACAACGAAGACGCCGACACCAGCGTCGGCACCGGATTTTTCGCTACAGATAATTTTTTTATGGAATACTTAGCCACCAGTGAAATCACGCGCTGCTCCAAAAACGCGGGGTTGGTGTAATATCAGTATACTATAGCATGCCTCGTTCACATTAGGGCGACGCCTCTGATAAGACAACTACTCAATTTTTTCAAAGAAAATTTGTGCCTCACATAATAATAATAATAATAATAATAATAATAATAATAATAATAATAATAATAACAACAACAAATATATTATTCTCATATGAGTATTGTGTTACTGTTGTTGTTGTTGAAGAGTTTATTGTTTCACATTTGTTTTCACGGATGGATCTACACCATTGTAGATCCATCCGTGAAAACAAATGTGAAACAATAAACTGTGAAAGCTCTTCTGCGGCTTTTCATATACCCGTATATAAAGTAGAAAGAGATTTCCGACTTTCTCGAAAGACATCGTCTACAGCAGCGGAGCTTGTTGCAATATTACAAGCTTCAAAATTCATTGTTGAAAGCCAGCAAAGGCAAAACTGGGTAATATATTCTGACTCCAAAGGAGCGCTACAAATGATTAAGGATTTTAGATGCGAAGCATCTTATGCTCGGGGCTCTGTCCGTCCCTCCCGTGTCCCGCGTCCCGCGTCCGGCCACTGTCATGAAGTAGGGAAGCACTCATAATGCGAACCAGAACCCTGTAGTAATATGAAGGCCGTCAACCCTAACACAGTCATCAGAGTCATGGCCGAGAGCACAGAGAGGCTGCTTAGCAATGGCTAGGCAGGTGGTGTCTGTCGCCCAGGTTGACCCCATTCCTTGAGTCATGGCCGAGAGCACAGAGAGGCTACTTAGCAATGGCTAGGCAAGTGGGGTCTGTCGCCCAGGTTGACCCCATTCCTTAATCTTGCTTGCATGTGTTTGGAGGGGGCTTAGTCCGTCCCTCCTTCACACGTCCCACACCACCACAGCGC
Organism: Rhipicephalus appendiculatus; assembly: GCA_030522465.1. NCBI lineage: Eukaryota > Metazoa > Arthropoda > Arachnida > Ixodida > Ixodidae > Rhipicephalus > Rhipicephalus appendiculatus. The sequence continues at coordinate 1,059,894 of JALIZH010032989.1, forward strand.
ATGCGCGTCCCCTCTCTCCCCTAAGCTCACCCCCTTTCTCTCCTCTAGGAATCGTCTACGCTCTCCTACGCTCACCCCCTTCCTCTACTCTAGGAATAATCTACTCTACGGAGCGGCGCATGCGCGTCCTCTCTCCTCTTGGAATCATCTACTCTACGGAGCGGCTCACGCGTCCCACACCCCCACAGCGCATGCACGTCCCCTCTCTCTCCTCTCCTACGGTCCCCCCCCGTCCTTTCCTCTAGGAATCCTCTACGGAGCGGCGCGAACGACAGATGGTGTGACAGCTGCTTACTCCGCTGGGGGGCGCCACGGTAGTTCCACGGTATGAAAATGACGGAGCGCGCGCGCCTCATTCTCTCTCCTGCGCAGCGCCGCGATGAGCGCCCGGACCACTGCCGTGAAATGAGAGCGGCGACGTTCCTCCCGCTCAAGCTAATTATCTCCCCGCTGCTTCGCATCCTCACATGGTTCCCTTTAGCGGGAGATGGGGAATTTTTTTTTATTTTCATATAGATGATAGCATAATATATGAAATCTTAAAAACAATTACCATCGGTTATCTGGACGGCCATGAGATATGTTTTCAGTGGCTTCCAACTCACGTAGGAGTGATGGGAAACGAAAATGCTGACAAATTAGCCACTGCAGCACACAAAAAAGTTCACTTGACACCAGTGCCCGTTTATTAGATGTGAAGCATCTTATGGCGAAGCTTAATCCGGTGGTGGTGGTGGTGGTGGTGGTGGTGGTGTGCCGCGTGCCCACCCTTACTGCGCATGCGCAAACAGTTAAAGAAAAAATAAAAATAAAAAACCTCCTCTCCCCCTCTCTCTCCTCTAGGCATCCCTCCCCACGGCAACCACACCCTCACTGCGCATGCGCCTCCCTTCCTCTCTCCCCTCTTACACTCCCCCCTCTCTCCATCCCTGCCCGCGGCGTCTAACTCCCCCTGCGCATGCGCGTCCCCCCCTCTCTCTCCTCTCCTACGCTCCCCCCCTCTCTCCTCTACGCATCCCTGCCCACGGCGTTCACACTCCCACTGCGCATGCGTGTCACCCCCTCTCTCTCCTCTCCTCCGCTTCCCCCCTCTCTCGCCTCGCGACGCCGACGCAGGCAGCGTCTGCTAGCGAGTTTCTTGGTTGAAAAAACCGACTGCTCGCGCTGCACAACCGTTCACTGGCCATCCCGTATATATGGCAATGGATCTTGACCTCCAAGGTGGTGCCGGTGGGAAGATTTCTCCTGTGCGTTGTTGAACAATAAAAATTCGCAGCGTGCGCGTTAACTAAAAGCGGAGTGCGGGTCTCTGTGTCCAGTCGGAGTCTTCTGTCTCTCATTGCCCATTAGCAGCGATTGGCATGTTCCAGTAGGAAACACCGCTCCATCACTGCGTGCTTTGCGCCTCCTCAGTTTTCTCTCCTGCGCAACGCTGCGATAGGGCCAGCGTCAACGCCACCGCCAGTGTAAGCGTTAGCGCCCGCTGCTTCACATCTACACATGGTTCCCTTTAGCGGGAGATGGTGTAATTTTTTCTCAGAAAGCAAGAAGGTTCTTTCCGAACTGCGCCACAAATTGTGCAAAAACGCTTGATTTGACGAAAATACAAAGTCTTCACTCTTATATCAAGTAGATCCGTCTCTCCGATTTACACCTAATCAAAAGATTGATAGACCATTTGACACACTACTGCACCGTCTACGATTAGGTGTTGCATACACACCTCACTTCTTATGCCGCATAAAAACAAGAACGTCCCCGCACTGCGACCACTGTGATCATGTCGATGCGTCAGAGGAGCATATCATTATTGAATGTCCGCGAATTGACGAACAACGCGCTCAACTGAGTGATCGACTGAACCGCCTCGACAGACGACCATTTACGATTGGAAAAGTACTTGGACCATGGCCACATCCCGATAATCAAAGGCGCGCAGTGAGCGCCCTCCGTGATTTTTTAATGGACACAAATTTAATTAACTGTCTTTAGTTCTTATTATACCTTGCCACTATTTGTTCGGACTCTATCCGCGATGTGATCACGATATATGAACTGGACTACGCCCATATATACTGTGCTCATTCATTCGTTATAAGCCCTATAGCGTATATATGTACCAAGTGACTCTGATTATTTTTTTTCTTTTTTTATTCTTAATTTTTCGTATTTTTATGTTTATCTTGTACATTACTGTCATGATGTTGGGATAGCCTGCTCCAACGTAGCCTACCTTCCCATATTTTGTCAGATATATATATAAAAAAAAAGTTTATTGAACTCTGCCGTAGGGATCGGCCGGTAGCTTGACCAACGACTCAAATCAACGGATCTTGCGGGCGAACGAGAAGCGCCATCGAGCAATGCGCGGTATACAGACAGACCTGCGATGTCGGAGGAGATGATGACCCACTATAACGTTCGTTGTTCTTCACTCTATTATTATTACTATTCTTATTTTTTTTATCTGTTTATAAGTCTCCAGCCTCTGTAGCTAGTAACGGTCGACAGGTTAAGGCAGTTGGCACAGCTGATGCTGTGTCACTAGATGAAGACTCCATTTCAGAATGCGTTAAGCGCTTGAAACCATCCTTTTCAGCTGGCCCAGATGGCATCCCCTCTGCCATACTAAAAGCCTATGGCAGTATACTTGTACCTGTATTGACTACCATATTTAATGAGTGTCTGCATGCTTCAACTTTTCCTAGCATGTGGAAAACTGCTCGTGTTTTCCCAGTGTTTAAGTCTGGCTGTAAAAGTGACGTCTCGAACTACCGCCCTATTTCCCTTCTTTGTGCCGCATCAAAAATATTTGAGCTTGCTCTTCACAAAATATTGTCTTTTGATGTAAAAAATTCATTGATTGTGAATCAGCATGGGTTTCTCGCTGGCCGCTCAACTGTCACTAATCTTGCCAGTTTCATGATGCAAGTCTCCACGCCTATTTCGCAGAGAGGACAGGTTGACGCTATTTACTGTGACCTTAGCAAAGCTTTTGATGTTGTCAGTCATTCGCTGCTTGTGGATAAACTTGCACACTTTGATGTTGATTCTTCAATTGTGAATCTCCTCCATAGCTATCTTCTTGATAGATCATGTTATGTTGCCGTTAATGGCCAAACGTCCTCTTTGTATAAAGCTACTAGTGGGGTTCCTCAAGGGTCGGTACTGGGCCCACTCCTCTTTTTAATTTATGTTAATGATGTTTCTTCTGTCATTCGGAATTCTTCTTTCCTTTTGTATGCCGATGACATAAAGATATTTAAGGAAATTCATTCAGTTATCGATTGTCGCTTGCTGCAATCTGATTTGTGTTCTTTTTCTGAATGGTGCAGGAGCAATAACCTCTCCCTTAATATTTCAAAAACCAAGGTAATGAGTTTCACTCGAAAAACATCTAGTGTGCCATTTTTATATTCTGTCAATTATGTGTCGTTGTGTAAGGCATGTGAGATCAATGATCTAGGTGTTCTTTTTGATAGCACCTTACATTTTTCTGCTCACGCTAAGCGTGTTGCTTTGCGGGGTCTTCGCACCCTTGGCTGTGTTTGCAGAATGTCTAGAGAATTCCGTTCTCCTGTGCCCTTTCGAAAATTGTACACTGCGCTATGTCTTCCTCAACTTGAGTATGCATCTGTGATCTGGAATGGCATTCTAATTCCAGCAGCAACGCCATTGAGCGAGTCCAGAAAAAATTTCTAAGCATTTACAACCATCGTTTCGCTAGAAATGACTCTGGATCTCGTTCTAACGCTGCTGGATTATTATCATTGCCATCACTTTGCTGCCGACGAAATCGCGCTAATCTGTTGTTTGTTTACAAGCTTGTGCGTGGTATCATATCCTGCCCTGTACTGCTCAACTGTCTTAATTTCCGAATTCCACGTAAGCTCACCAGAGAGAATAGACCTTTTCATGTAACCGCCTGCCTCTGTGAACATTCGACCATTGGCAGGATACAACGTCTTTACAATGCTAACTTTTTGGAGCTCGATGTTTTTCACAGCTCCCAGTCGTTGTTCTGCTCCGAGCTTTGCACTGTACTTACATAGCCTTGTACACTGTTGACATTTTTTTTTCTGCCTGCGCATAGTTGTATATGTGCAATTTTATAATGTTTTTTTATCCCTGATATTTTATTATGAATGCTTGCCTTTTTTTTTTCTGTGCGCCAGTACAAAGACCTCACGGTTGTTCCTGGGCTTATTAAATAAACGTTCGATTGATTATTATTATTATTGTTATTACTATTATTATTGTTATTATTATTATTATTATTATTATTATTATTATTATTATTATTATTATTATTATTATTATTATTATTATCATATAAACGACAAACAGTGAGTAGTTGTCTTATAGAGGGCGTCACTAACGTAAACGAGGCATGTTACTATTGATATTACACCAAGCGCACGTTTTCGAACAGCGCGTGATTTCATTGTTGGCTAAGTATTGTTAGCGAAAATAAACGTCTTCCGGGGGGCCAGAATTTGAGATAGATGCAAATAAATAGACAATATGAATATTCGGCTCGAGAGGAAATCTAATCCAAGACTTCGCACGGAAAACAGGTGTTCTACACTGTTTCGATAAAAAAGCACTATAATAATGTCTTGTAGTTCGAGGATCCCCCCTTCACACATGTAATATTGCGTGGCAGAAGTGTAGAATCGCACCAGCGTCGTACATTTGAATTGCACAGTGAGTGGCTGCTGTGACAACCGACCGATTCCCAAGTGCACAGGAATAAGTAATCAAACCGACAGACGGCTGGAGGCGACGGGCCATGCCTGACGTTACTGACTGACTTTTTAAATAAAGTTTTCTCTCTCTCTCTTTCTTATTATGAGCAACACCATCAACAAATAGCGCAGCTACGCATTTGCGCTTGTAGCCTTCCGGATCGAAGAAAAAAGAATTATGTCCTAGCGAGCATTTTGCTTGCTGTACTTACAAAAGGCACTGTAGGACAGTTTGAAACAATATTATATATGTTACGAGCACAGACGCACCTTTCCTTGTGGCAGGGTGGATGTGTCCGCCGAGAAATTAAGCGAGACTAGCGACTGTGAAGGTGAAGTGAACGAAGCTCGATTGCGCTAACGCGTTCTCCTCTTAAATTCTTTAATTGGTTTATGCGCGCTTCGAAAATTTCCTTACAGGTTATACGCGGAGGATAAAATGTTCTGTCAGTGCACGGATATACGAATGTTGCTGAATGTCTTGAATAATAAATAGCGCAGAAACTAACGAATTATGTTGAGCGATAATGGTGGTTTAGCGAAATTAGGTTCAGTAGCCTTGCGTCATCTCTAAAGGGAATCGAGTGCCCGAGCCTCCGTGTCCCGAGCTTATAAGGGGACGCCCTTGTACTTTGCAAAAGAATAACTCTTGTGTGTATATAATGTACATAGTCTCTGTGAGCGTCTTATGCTGTGAGCTCAGGCGCTAGCTGGGTAAGGGGCTGGGTAAGGCGGTGTGGCCTCTCCCCCCTTACACTCTCTCAGCAATCATGTGATGACGTCGGGGAACGAGATTCTGCAGACGCATGCTGAACCAACGCGTTGTATCCTAGTCAGAACGCGCTGGCACGCGCTACCACGTTCGGGTCTGCGTTCCGGTCTACGTTAACAACAACATAAGAGCATAAACAGAACACAAACTATAACACTCAATACGCAACATTAACGGAAACAGCTAGTCGAACCGATGCAAACGCGGTGTGCTTCGCATCGCCTCATGCTCCCCTTTGGCGGGAGATGGTGTCATTTTTTTTTCGCGTACTTTTCGAATTATTACCGCCAAAGGCAAAACGTTGCAGTACCAACACGTGTAAAAAGCGTAGTGTTTTTTTTTAGGGGCGAAGCTCATAAAGCCGCGGGTCTGTACATCCCTGTCTCTTGGATACGTGACCGCCTAGTTCTATGACAGACAGACAGACAGACAGACAGACAGACAGACAGACAGACAGACAGACAGACAGGCAGACAGACAGACAGAGAGACAGACAGACAGACAAAGAACTTTAATGATGTCCTGAGGGACTAGCCGGGAAGGACCCGCTGGGGCCCTCGGCTCGCCGCTGGCTGCTCCCATGTCGGAATCGGGAGGCCATGCCTCTCCGCTCTTTCACGGGCCCTCTGGACGGCCGTTGACGGCGTACATGTCACGATTTTTACGGTAATAGTGGTCGTTTATCGTTGTAACACAGTAACATTGCGTAATACCAATCCTAACCCTTTGTGCGGCAGTGGGACACATACGTCCCACTTTTCCGTCTGCAGAAAAAATTTTCTCCCACATCACCCGTTGCAATTAGCGCAACATTAAGTCACTCATATCTTACCTAAGTCTTCGTAATCTCGAAAAAAAATCTTTTACCACGCTTTTGAAGGGCGGATGTAGTGTTAGAATAGCGTTGAATTTCGGTCAATTTTTTTTGATCGCTTCTGAATTTTCCTCCTCTTGAGATACATATAACCTACCAATCTAAATGCCGGATAATTACCTCTTTTTCTGGTTTTTGAGACAGGCGATCTTACCTTCCACTCATCACGTGTTTTTGTAAATTTGCGAAATAACTTGACCGATAAATGGATCTGATCAATCATCTACAAAGTTATGCCGCTAATCCCGTAGCGCAATTGCGGATATTAATGCGTGGAAATATTTTTCTTGATATCATATATCTCTTGAAATGTAGGCACATGTTCAGGGATAACATCTGTACTCGACAATTTCGACAGCAAAAGCAAGGACAGCCAAATGGAAAAAAAAAAAGTGGTTTATGCATGCGGTGAAGTAAGCTTTACAGGAACATACCACAGTGCTTTGAAGGCTCAAGAGACGCCACTGCAGGCGGCGTTCTCCTGCTGAAATGAGGTCCGCACAACTTTTCTCTTCACAACTTTAAAAGTGATACTCTTTGCCACTTGCTTCGGCCGTTTCATCCCAAAATTCCCGTTGATGCAATCGCGAGATGGTGCCTTCATGAGGCAGTGGGACAGTGTCTTCCCACTTTTTGAAAACACTCTCATGAGTCAGTGGGACATATAAGTCCCACTTTTTTTCTGTAAACTACTGGCTCGATTTTGATGAAATTTGTTTCATACTATTTCTTTCTAGTATATATCAATAAAGCACAGCCGGTTTTTATATCAGCATGTCAAAAATATAGGACGACCTACAAAGGGTTAATATAGAACTAATGAATGAAACGGCCGCAAACGCACCATGAGCGGGCATGTAAGCCATGCCGTACATGACATGCGTTCCATAATTTGCATGTAAGGACCTGCTTTTAGGGGCTAAGCTCCTTAGGGTGTGGGTCGTTCCCTCCTCCTCCACCGTAGTAGTATGTATGTAGCCAGCCACCTCTAGTTCATGAATTGCTCAACAGATGGCGTTGTGTGTATATGTCCGTTCAGACAATGTAGCTGGTCTACGAGGAGACATTGTACGGCTGTCGCGAACAGGTTAATTCACCTCAGCGTGTGTGTGTATATCTACCTAGGCTGTGGGACAAAGGTTTTTTATTTATTTATTTTTTTTCCTTCTCTAAGGCACCTGAGAGTTGCCCACCCGCTACAAAGGGCATAGCC